>JAVKLA010000030.1:24247540-24267994 GCA_034782735.1 Sagittarius serpentarius | reverse complement strand
CTTGTCTTGTGTATTCCAATCCTTTTATTATTATTGTCACTTTATTGTTGTTATTAGTGTCATTGCTAGTTTCTTCCCTTCTGTTCTATTAAACTGTTCTTTTCTCAACCCACGAGCTTGACTTTTTTTTCCCGATCCTTTCCCCCACTCCACTGGGTATGGGGGAAGTGAGTGAGTGGCTGCGTGGTGCTGAGTTGCTGGCTGGGGTTAAACCATGACATCATGAATTCCTGTCTGGAAACTGAACAATATAGTGAAAATGATTATAAGAAACTGCAGTTTATTGCCCAGGCTTTACCACAGCTATATAGATGGTTCTCATCCTCAGTTAGGGTCACTTTGTGTTACTGAATAGCATTGCTTCCTGCTGCAAGCCTGTTCAAAATGGAGCAGTTCACCTCATAGTATAAATTGCACTAACAAAACAAGCAGGAAGAGTAGACTTTCTTCTGTGATGTTGGGGAGTTCACATCTGTGAACCCCCCCAGTAAACACTAGCAAACTTGTACCATTGGTCCAGTCTAATGTTTTTTTGCCCCCATTGATTCATGGATCTTGTTACAGATAGGAGACGGACCCAGTTGGGAGGTCTGCGGTGATTAATGCTGTGCCTTTATAAGGAGCAGATGGCACAACACTCATTGGCTTGATAGATTTATTAATTCTGCCTCTGGAAGAGGCAGCTTGCCACATTCCTTTCCCATACCTGAGGACAAAAAGAAATCTGTATGGTTGGGGGTTGAGGCACTGTGCCAACTGAATCTGAAAATTAAAGTATCAGCGACCTGTTTGGACAGAAGCAAGATTACTGGTATGATACCACAGACCTTACTTAAAAAAAAAAAAAAAGAAAAAGATGGAAAATATTCTTCCATCTATGAGAGCAATGGATAGGTTTTTTAGTAGAGAAGTTAAATATTCTGCACCCTCTTCTCCGAAGTGTTGTGATAATTAGGTCTGCATCAATCTTTCCATTTGTTTGTTTGGCTGATGAACTGGAAAAAAGCTGTTTGAGATCAAACCAATTAAAAATTGGAATTGTTTCAGTAGATAAACTAAGCAATTCCCTCTTTTTCTTTATAATGATACTAAGTTTTGTGCTATAAATATGTATCCTTGTGCATGCCTTTCTTAGGAAGTGGAAAGTGTAGGCAGATTTCCTCAAGCAGGGACCTAAGGAAGGCCACAGGCTGTAATATTTAGCTGGTTGATAAAAGAGGTATATTGCAGCCTTCTCTCTCTGTATTAGCTTCCCATTTCTTTTCTTTATCAGCTAAAATATTTGACCTTTTTCTGAAATTGCCAGTAGATTTGGAATGACCCAAACTTCATTTTCCATCAAATTTACTATTTGTAACACAATAGAATAAATATATCTAGTTTTAGTGCCAAGGACAAAGAAAACAGCAATTATGCCAGGGCTAACAGAAACACTGAATGGAAACTTGTACTGTACAAATCAAAATGATTGCTCAGTTCTCCTGGTGTTATCTGAAACCGAATTCTCAAAGCCGGCATAGCTTCTCTTCTGGCTGGTATAGTTACTGAGAGAAAGTATGATAATCACACTTATTTTAGACTTGTGCTCATTCTTCTTAGGGATGATTTTCATTGGGGAAAAAAATCTTGCAAGATGTAAATTTTATTAATATCTCCCATTGCTTTGTGATTTTTGTCTCTCCTCCCAATGTTTGTCCCCTTTTTACTTAGAGTCATGACAAAATAACTCCTTAGCATCTATAAGTAACCACCAGCAAGGTTAAGAGAGATTTAATTAGTTGCAGTTTTTTGCATCTGGTGAGATTAAGGAAACTTCTAGGGAACTGAGATACTTCTGTGATTATTGCCTCCACTGCGTTGACAAAAAAGGATGAGAATTTACAGCACATAGTCTAGTGCAGATGGTCTTCATCACTAGTGATAATGTTGGAGTCTGTTCTTTCGGCTGGGGTGGAATCAAAGGTGGGCTTCCCAAAACACCAGGAGGTACACCCATGAAGACCACAGATGTGCCACCGGGAAATCAATGAAAACTAATTAGAGGGATTTCCCTGGCTGGTGTTTGAATGGCTGACTTTTTTTTTTATTTTTTTTTTTTCACTGTCAATACTGCTCTGAGAGCAGCAGAATTGCCCAGCCTGTAAAAAACCGTCTCGACTCACAAACTGTAGGAAAGCAGGTCACAGGTACTACAATATCCATGTTATTTTTTGTTGATGAGAAGGTAACAGAATATTTCAAGGCATATACCTGTTTTTTAGCTACTGTATTTGTAAAGGTATGAATGCAAATGCAGAGCCCTATCTTCAGGTGACATAAATGATTTCAAGGCGAACATGGATACTCAGTTGAGTACCTATGCCTTGTCTTTGTCTCTGATGAAATACATACCGCTGAGGATTTAAGAAAATATTTGTGTCTCTTCATTCTTCTTAGCTTAAAATGAAGGCATTGCTGTCTCTTAAACTCTCATAGCAATAAATTTTCAAGACTATTGAGGTGGTTGTCTAGAAATAACTCTGTCTGAGGTACATTTTACTGAACATATTGCTACCATTTATCAAGTATTCTTGCCTAATAATTACTTCATTTGAATTCTTTCTGCCTTCATGCAAATAATAGATCATCCTTCAAGCCCTGGCTGGAAATCCATAACATGGGAGGGAAGGAAGAAATGTCACTTTTGCTCTGTCTATGCCCATATTATGTAATTTATTCATCTCCATCTCAGTTTGGATTATAAAGAGAGAAAGGATTATGTGTGGAAAAATCTAGGCTTCATTACTGGCATTTCCACTGGCAAAGCCACTGCAGAAAGTACCATAAGCTTATAAGAAGAATAAAATGAGTATTTAGTAATTTATTTCATATTTTATTTCCTTTTCCATTCTGTAAAATTTTATATATTTTTATATATTAATAACTTCTAACACGTTATATATATGCTTAGTTTTAGCAGGTGACCCCCCCCCTCAATTTTAAAGTGCAATGTGTATCTTTATCTAATGTGTAACCCATCGTCTGTTTCTGCCAAAGCAATCTATCTCACTTGTTTCATAAAGCCAAATTCATGTATGCAAGTCTCTGACGTTAATATAATGGCAACATTCCAATAATCAGATAATAAAATTAAGAAATATTTTCCCTCTCCTGCCTACACCACAGCTTAAAATGTCACAACTTTTAGAGGCATTACTCTTGTTTGAATCTTTTAAGTAAGGCGGAGTTTCGGACAGCAGCAAAACAAGCTTTCAGCAAAAATACTGAAAAAGTCGGCTGATATCCTACATTGGTATTGCTTTCCTAGGCTTTATTTTTTCTTAAATGGCTTATTTTCTTTTAAATAAGGTAGAGTTTTCTCTGTTGATCAAGATGGTTGTTCAGTTTAATTACCAAAAATTCCTGCTCAGAAGAACCTTTTAATATTAATTATGCTGTTAATGAAATACTTATGTCTTTTCTCTGAAGACATGCTTGACATGCCCAGCCCAGCTCAGAGGAGGAGACAGTGTCTTCTGTTAGTTCCTTGCCCCACAGGAGGCTGCAGCATACCTTCGTAGTGTGTGCTACATGAAGCTGGCCTAGAAAGCAAAACAGGAAATAATGAAAGCACTCTGTATGTCTTTGGACTCTTAGAAGGACGTAGGGATACCAGAAGAGTTTCTTGAAACTAAAACTCTACTTTACGACCTTTATGGTAAAGTCTTCCAATGATTCAATTATACTTTGTTCCTAAGGTATCTCTGCATCTTCAAGGATCTCTGTTTGATCTTCTAGCAGGTTTTAGTTCTGCCAGCTGCCAGCCTCGCTAAGCACCCGCCACTGCTCTTAAAAACTGCTATGTATAATCAGATCTTTGGGAAACGTTTCATCTACAAGTGGATTTCCCAGTTCAGTATATTCTAATTAACCAGCACAACCTAATCATAGAGAACTCGACCTTGTTAAAATTAGTTCCATTTGCCAAATTCCATTAAGTCAACCTTTTTTTAAGTTAAAAGCACATACAAAGTTAGTTTTTCCTCCTGAGGTATTTGATCTTGAATTTGGACTCTTAACACAGACCCTGAGTACTTTATCTATCAATTGGACTGTCTGGCATGGCATTTCCTTTCTTGACAGATTCTTTTAGCAATAGCATTTGTTCTTAAATGATTTGTTTGATTTTTATTCCCTTCCAGGACTGTTCTTTTAACCTTTCCGTTATTTCTCACATACACAGCTTAAAACACTGAACTTTCAAATATAAATGGAAGCAATAGGACTTGTATGTGGCATATGTTCTGCTTATTTCAAGAAATTCTTGTCACCTTGTAAATCTTAATTTTTCAAATGCTTCCTATTTAATAAGTTTAGCCATTATGATTTTTAGTGACATTTTAAGCAGACAAGTGGATCCATTTAATTTAATCTTGATTCGTTTGTCTAGTGGAACGCAATAGTACTAAGTAAAATATTAATCTTGATTGCCAAGATCTGTTCTATAGCAACCATATTTATCTCCAATGCCACTGAAAGGGTCAAAGCATTTATTCTTAAATTATATCTTCACACTATAATGAGAAATATTCCTTTCTTGCAGTTCTCATTCCTTTCAGCTTTTATGAACAATAGGTTTGTCCTTCTATTTTCTAGGCCATACAAAAATGTTTATCTCCTTTCTGTAAAATAAAGACTTAACGGATTAATAAATATTTTGTAGGAAAGATGCATTGTGTTAATCTGGAAAACCCTAATGACAGAAGATATATAGCTACACATATTTTATTCAATCATGCTTTATTAATTGGGTTGAACTCCTTTTTCTCCATAATTTGTCACATGAACATCCTTCTTTTCCAAGGAAATCAGATAACTCTTGAATACTGTAAGCAATGGATGCTTGATAGGTACATTCTCACTTCGATGCACAGAGTTAGTACAGTCTATCATCAGAATGCTCAACTGACATTTCTAAGGAAATATTAAGTTTAGATTACTTCTTTTGAGAACTAAAAGGTGCTTCTTTGAATGAGACTTTTTAAAAAAGAAGAGAATGTATTTGGAGTTTACAACGCAAGACAATATTTCACTAAGCTCTCAGTGTACTTCAGCTGAACTGTTTTCTACTAGAAATATGGCATTAAAGTGAAAGAGACTGGCAGCTAGTAGAAAATAGTTCCTTAATGTTATGATTTTGTATAGGAGTTTTGTAGTGGACTGCATGTGTGTGTTGGAGTGGGGGCAGACTGTTATGCAGTATATTAAGTAGAAAGCTTTTCTAAATGCTTCTAATTTACAAAATTTATTTTAAAAGGTCTTAGAAACAATACTATTGACTTAAATTTTTCCATTTTCCATCGAACTGCAATGAGGTGGGGGGTGAGGGGGAAACCAAACAACAAAAAGAAATGGGATTTTTTAGACAACAGACAAACAAAAAAACTCTTCATTAGAAATGGTGACCAATCCAATATCTACTTCCAGTTCTTACTGCAGGGAAGTGTCTGGGAGAAGTTCTATGGCAAACTTCAGTAACTTCGACTCTTTGTTCTTCATCTGTAGGTTGTAGGGAAAGCAGATATCCCAGATGCCCAAGTAATACAGGAGAAAGGAATTGATACTCAAGCTATCCCAGATTTTCTGTGCAACTTGTATGAAGCTTTGCTCCTAAATCAACCAGAAAATAGAAATATAGTAACTTGCAGAGGTAGGAATTATATAATAATTGAATCTATGTTATGCAGAGCAAGCCCAATTAAAAAACATTATTATGTACAACACAGCATGCAATTACCTAGCACACAGACCATGACCAAACATGTCTTTGAAGTGGAGCACCAGATGTATCAGCTGTAATTTGCCAACATCAGAGCGCATTGCCAGCCTGCGCAACACTGCACATTTTGTTATGTTCAGATTTTGTTTGATCTCACTTTTAGTGTAGGGGAGATCTAGAAAGATGAATTGTTTCATGAAAACAAAAGCGCGATGTTTTTCCAATGATGTTCTTGAAAGAAGAAAAGGAAGTAGCAATGCAATAGAGAATAAATGATTTATTTCCTTTTAATTTGTAGACACAGTTTACGATACATCGGGAAGCACTGAATGCTGACTCTTTCAAAAGCATGGCAGCCTTTGGCCAAACGTCTGTTACTGCAAGATAAATTTGGGGTCTTTTTTTCTGAAAAACTGAAGCTTTTAAAAAACTTGAGGCTTGAGTACTCACACTGACAAGACCAACTTGAGGGTCCTTCCACCGTCTTTCTTATTATCTGTCCAAGTCACACAAGTGGAAGTTGCTCACCAGTGTTAGAAATGTAACTTACGCAGGAAAAAATAAAGTATAAGAAAAATTACAGAGCTCAGAAGGTCTACTGACTTGAAGAAATATTTTCATTTTGTGCATTAGTAGTCACATAGCCAAACACTTCCCAAAACAACCACCTTCACAACTCAAGAAAACTGCATATTTTTATCATATTCTCTCCTGTCTATTTTGCTGCAGTTATGAATCTTTTAAGCATGTTTTTAATGGCTTAGTTGAAGAAATATGCCTTCCATATAATATGCAGGATGCACAAGAAAACAATGTTTTTTTCAGTCCAAGGAAGCAGCTAGACTTCTCCTTTCTGCAGAGATGGGCACTGCAATCTAATATGATGTTAAGCTAATGATGGGTAAGATAAACATTCTCATGGTGGGATTTGAAAATACTGCCAAGTTCTTAATGTTCAGAAAAATGCCTGAAAACTTGCATCTGCTCTCTTGGGAAGCTGCTATAGCAGTGAATTCTATCCACAGAATATTTAACATTTTTCGTTGCTCTTTGATGGCATATGTTCCCTGAGGTAGCTTACACAAGGTATCGTATTTCTAACTTGAAGCCAAATTAAGATCAGACATGCAGTAATTGCTCTTTGCTGATGTTTTCAGTAATTCATCATGGATGGCATATTAACTTACTCTGCTTATATTTTTAGGCACCTAAATGAAGAACACTTTTTTGCTGAGAGTCAATACTTCTGTCAAGCCTAAGTTTTGGGTTTTTTTATTCTAAATATTGCAGGTTCCTGACCTGAAAATTTGCATTTTATATAAAAAGATCAAAAAAATGGGGAGAAGGATGCTACATACCAGCTGACTGAACAGATGGGTAGGAGGCAATTTTTAGTGTCATCATCTGGCTTTGTATAATGTGGAAGGGAAAGTTTGTGGTTTCTCAGAAAAACACTTAACACTAGTTCTGAAGTTTCCTGGGATGAAAAGCTTCAAGCTTTGGATGGATCCTGGTTGCTTTGCCTCTTCATTGCTCATGTTGAATTCTATGTAATAGATGAAAACACTCGCAATTTTTATTTTTTTATGTATTTATTGCTGTGCTTAGGAAAAGCAGCTCTTGATGTTGTTGATGACTGCATCTAACCTTCTTAGACTAATACGTGACACTAATACTTTTTTCTTCCTCCCATTGTGCATTCTAGATTATGACATCTATATGAAGAAATACAGGGGGGGGTGTATTTGTTCAGTACAAATGCAAAGCAAATGAAGCAACAAATATGACACTGACACACAGGAGTGCTTATGTGAGCCAGTGGCTTTGAAATATTTTGGTATCGTATTAATTGGAAAATATTGGGGGTAAGGCTTACCTTTTTTTCTTTTTTTTGTTTAACCTACTCTTAACCCACAGGAAAATGTAAAATTGTAGTCATAATTAGCAAAATAAATTTGATTTAACAAGTTGAAAACTTCCATCTAGCTTATGCCACCCGGATGAGTTTACAAAAAATAAAATGTTTTTCTAAATTATTACTTCAAAATGCCATATTTCTTTGATTTGTAAATCTACGTCTTTTCTGTAAGAATGTTTGTGAGATACCATCAGCAGGATTGTGCTTCTTTTTAGCCAAAGGCAAGACAAAGCACACTTTCCCTGAGTGGATATGTATCATGTTATGCAGAAGTCATAGCAATGTGTCTCACAACTTGACATTTGGTTACCCATTTCTACTACTACATTGCAGTCCAAAGTATTCCAGCTAGTTTCCACTAAAGCACAGTTATGGTGTATGCTAACCATAAGAGTTAATGTCGTACTTGGCTCTGCCTCACTCTTTGTTCTCTATGTCTGTACTTTGCCTCTGCTTTCTAGGCCAACTCAAAGCCGAAATTGTGTTTGCAAAATGTTAGGTAATTTCATTTATGTTGTTGTTTGGATTTGATTAATTCGGCTTTTGGCACATGAAAGCTTTGAAAATAAAGCTTTGCCCAGTGTTGGAGCCCCTATCTGGTGGCTTGGTTTATTCTCATTTTAGATTTTTGTTGTCTTTACTTAAGTAATTCTAATATGGCTGGGGGTAGAAATTACTATACCTGTTTTGTATTTGGCTGCAGCCTTATTCAAAGAACGGCTGGTACAGCAACACGGTACTCTTCATTCAAATCGATTAGGTCATCATAACATTGTATAACAACCAGGTGGAATCAGCTTGCATCTCCCACATCCAAGATTGCCTTACAGATTTTTCAGCCTTCAGGGTGGGAGAATCTGAATGTTCCTTCAGCATCTAGCCTGTTCAGACATAACCTTCCACCATTCCCGGAGGTGGTGGATCAGGTCATTTTTCATTAGGGAATGCCAGAAGCAGATCCTTTTGCTATTCTCATGAACAGAAACATAGGAATCCTTTGTTGCCAGCTTCTCAAAATGAAGCTCTGACAAGTGTAACCTAATCTAAACTAAGGAAAAAGGAAACAACACGCATGGGAAGCATATTTTGATCAAAGCTTGAAAAAATTAGAGTTCTATCAACAACTGTCTAACCTGCTACAGAGAGAAGTGCATAACCTTGTGAAACAGAAAACATGGTTAAATGATCATTTAAAACCTGGGCAATTAATTTGTCTCATATTGGATAAAGGAACTGTGTTGACAGAGAAGTGTGGAGTTTAGTTTGGTTTTGTTTCTGATTTACTTCCCTGAAAACTGATTAGACAGAAAGATCAATTTTCCCAAGAGGTGAAAACTGAACAGTATATTTGTAAACATATGAAAGGTTCCTTTGCATACCTCCTAGTCAAAAAAATCCCTTGACCAGATCAAACTTGCTTGTATAGAACCATGGCTTTACTCTCTGAGAGTTTTGTCAGGAAGATGTAGTCAAATGTTCATCTAATTTTGGCCCTTTTCTTAGAGATAGTTCCTTGCTCCTTAGTTTGGAAAATACATTAATCAGTAAAATAATATTTATGGTGATATAAAGTGTATATATACACATACCACATATAGGTATGTATGGGACAGGTTAGTTATGCTTGTAAACTGTAATTTTAACTTACACAAAAGAAGGTTACTCTTACAGATAATACATATCTATGGCTAAAGTGGAGAATACAATCCCACTTTCTTTCCTTTTCACTTTTCACCTTTCATTTTTGCTACCCATGTTACTTTTTAAGAAAATACACACACCAATATATAAAGATAATTTAAAATATGTAACACAGCTTCTTACACAGTATGATATTATTATTATGGATAAATATTTGTCTGTACATTTTTATATTAATATTTACACAAAATCTTAGGAAACCTTTTAAGAACATTGCTATGGAAGTTCACCTCATTTTTCTTTTTTTTCTCCTTTTTCATTTTTGGTTGTTGATGATTTTTCTTCTTTGCTAAATGTCCCAGTCCCAGAATTACGTCATATGATACAGAAATAGCTTATATTTCATTGTTCCTAGTTACACAGAGTTTGAAAAAAAAATGCACCATTATTGAAGTTTAGTTTTAAATAAGCCTATAAATGGGTTTTAAAAGGTTACAGAAGAGTTAAACTTAATGTTATTTTTTTTTAATCTACACATTGTATCTGCCTCATTGACTTCTCAGTGTGTCTGCTAATGAACTACATGGTGTTCTAGCAGACCCTGAGGCAGAAGCCAGGAGGAGTAACAATCTTATGAATAAATGTTATTAAAATCATTACATGACATGTTATCCTGCCATGATGTTAATCTGTTTGGGGATACAGTTAAGATGTGGTGGCAAGGGAACCGAGTGTCTCAGCAAATGTTGTAAAAAATGAAATTTGGACTAGAGAGCTGTTGTCAGAAAATTGGTCTGTTACCATTCATCCTAAAATTTGACCTGCCATTTATATTAAATAGAAAAAAAAAAAAAAAGAAAAAAAATCTGGATACTTGCATGTTTTATTACTTCCTTATTTCAGTATCTCAATTATTCTTTGGAATATAAAATACATTTTAAAAGACTGAAGTTTGAAAGCATTAAGATGCTGAAAACCATTTTCTTATTGTTGCTATTATGAATGTGCGTCTGATGCCAAAAATCTCTGTTTGTTGCATGTGGTATTAGCTGGAGTTTTCTGTGATTTCATTGCCACTTTAGCTGTAAGATACATGCCTAGGGCTAAATCTCATGCCTCGTCTCTGACTCACATTTCGGGGCCCTCAACCCGGGCACAGGCAATGTGCCTCAAGCCCACTGACCCTGATGTGCAGGACCTGAGAGCGCTGGAGGACTGTACAGTGGCTCGGGCCCTCTGCAGGAGCTGGCAGTGGATACAAATGCTGATAGTCATGGATGCCACGTGCTGGGGCTTCCTCCTTGTCGGAGAGCCCATGCTGGGAAAGCCTGCTCTCCTGCTACGGGACGTGACCCCAAACCACAGCTTGGTCAGAACGACCAGACATGGGTAGGTCTCTCAGCACACTCAGTCTCTGCCACATCCTTCTATTTAGGCAAGTGCTTATGGTGTATTAAAAATGGATGATAAAAGGGGAGGAGAGCTGGAGTATTTAAATCTGTTTGCTCAGCTGTTAGT
The DNA here is from genome assembly GCA_034782735.1 of Sagittarius serpentarius. Lineage (NCBI taxonomy): Eukaryota > Metazoa > Chordata > Aves > Accipitriformes > Sagittariidae > Sagittarius > Sagittarius serpentarius. Next base: position 24,257,159 of record JAVKLA010000030.1, on the reverse strand, counting down.
TTGTTGAGTGAAGTATGGTAAACATCTTGCAGTTTTTCCTGTAAAACTTCAGTCTGGTGAAGGCCAACATTGAACAGATGATACAGGGAATCACAGTAATCAGAAAAAAACTTTGCTGGCTGTTTGGGGTGAAATTTATGCCATTACCATGGGTTTTATCTCTTTAGATCTGCAAGGAATTTGTTTTCATATCTTTATAGTCCGTGCAGAAAAACAGACATTTCTAAGGTATAGGGTTATTTTGGTATTTGTTCTTGAGGAAGATAAATCATGACATATAAATGCTTATTGGTTTTGATTGATTCAGTCAGGAGATGGTAACTGGAGCACCATTCAGTTATTTAAATATAAGTGCTTAATGCACCTTGAGATGTTATTCCTTCTGTACGAAGCAGAGAGCTACAGCATTGGATTTGTTTTACAAGGTGCATTTCCTTATAAAAGGAAATACACTGTTATAAAACAGGATGCAGGATGATTGCCAAAGCAGATTCCCCACAATGTCCGAGATGTTCTTAAAGACCTATGTTTCAGCAGCTGAAACATGTTTCTTAATTTGTTTGTAGATGACTAATGTCATTGCTTAACATTGGGTCAGTCCCATTTCTACCACTAAAGTGAAAAATGGTGATTGGTTCATCCCTTTGTTTTAACTTGGCTCATTTAAAATCTAGTAAGACACAGTTAGTGCTACTCCTAGGCAGGCAGAGTGTTGCCACTATTTTCTGTGCTGAAGGAGATTATCGTCGTATGTGAAGAATTCCTGGGGTCTTTTACACACTTGTTTATCACCCTTTCATATACTGCCCAGATCTATAGTGATGTATCCCTTTCTGCTTAGCAATCTGCTTGGAAAGCTCTAAATGACCTACATTTACATGTGTTTACAGTTCTGCTTTAAGAAGGTCTAAACAGTGTTGCTTTTATAAATTTATGTTTTGACTGCAGTTCTTAGTTAAGGAGAGCAGAATAAATTGTTGCAACTTTAGTAACTCTAAGTGTGCCATCAAACTCATGCATTTCTTTTCGCACATACAGAATTTGGCCACTGCATTAGGCTGTTACAACAACTTACATTTGAATCTAGTTTTATTGCTTGTGTATTTTCCCCACGAGGCAAATCAGAGCTTGACTCTAAATGTTTATCACAGGCTCTAGGCAGGTTTTGTAGCTCTGTCAATAGATGAGTTTCTTATTTAATTCAATTCTGTTGATTATAGTATTCTGTATAAATCATGTCAGATAATTAAGGAAGTTTTAGTCTCCAAAAGAGAACAAATATCGATATACTTACATTTTTTGGGTAGAGTCATAGTTTTATATCAACTTAATTGAATATTAATTTACAGTGTTTAAGTATTAGGTAATGCATACATTTCAAGATTAATGTGGTAGTTAACATGTAGCAGATTAGCTATGCTTCTCATATTTTAAGGAAATATCTCAGGCATGAATTACTAAAAATTCCTTCACAAAACTTTGTAAAAAACCTTTTAAGCTCATCTGTTTTTCAGGGGGTTTACCAATCCAAATATGTTTCCTGCTGCTGATAATTGTACATGGATCTTGTACTGAAAAACTATTGTGAGAGCGGGGCAGCTCAGTTTACTGGCATTTAAGAAAGAAAATTATGCAACCACCACTCCAAAGTAAAATATAGAAGAATATGGTCCTGCAGTTACCAAAGTCCTGTCACTGACACCATCATTAGGAAAAGAATGAAGTAAAACTTGCGGCCCGTCGGTGTAGTTGAAAGATATCATTAGCAAATTACCTATCATCTCGTATTACGAAATATTCCTGTAACCTTTTCTTGGGCAAAATCATTCTTTCAATGACATCTTCATTATTTGCAGCTTCAGTTGACATTCACAGGCCGCTCGGCCTCCCGCTGCAGAAGGGCTGCCTTGCCCCTCCCCGCTCCTCTGCGCTCAGCTGCTGCTAACACACGCTCCCCAAAACGCTGCTGCTCCTTTTACACCCTTTTCTTCTCTAGGGAAACTGGCATCCTGCCTCAACAATAGCTAAGTTGCGAGGACCAGAGTGCCACCACCAGGAAACACGCGGCTCTGCTGAGGGTCAGGGGAAGACAAGCAGACTTTTGCCTCTTTAGTAGGATGCGTAACAGCATGGGACAAGACGTGGAAGAGGAAGGCACTTTTGCCAGATTATCACTTTCTACCTCCAACCACATTTTTGGACCTTCATGCCTCCTTTGTCAGGGCCCTGAGGGCACTGCTAGCCCTGCCTGCCCCTGCCCATCCACCCCAGAGCTCCCCTCACCCTGCCCGTGGCCCAGGACCCCATTTCATTCCCCCCTAGGTCCACCAGCCCCAGCCCAAGTGACAGCCCAGCACGGACAGCCTCCAGCTCCTCACAGCCCGGCCCTGCTTGATGATGGCCCCCAGGAAGCTGGGCCCGCCCACAGGCCCACATCCCGGCCTGGTTCCCGATGCCAGGGGCTGCCCCAGTGCCCGCCCAGCTGCCCTGCTCCTGGCTGAGGGTGCTGGGACAGGTCCTGGCTGCCAGGCCCTGTCGCCCTCGTGGGGAGGCCCCAGCCCGTGGGGAGCTGCTGGCCTTCATGGCACAATGAGAGCCTTTCCCTCCTTCCCCAAGATGACAAACCTGGTATGTTACTGCAATTAGAGCTGTCAATCAAATTACAGCACTCTAAGTGAAAGACCGTTATTTCATTTACAAAGCCTACTATGCAGAATTTTTTAAAAAGCTGTTTCCTGTGTAATCATTAGCACGTGCACTTTAATTACAGATTCAGAGAAATATTAGTATTTCTGCCAAATTCACGTCTTACTTGGTGAACATGTCAGCTGTGCTACAGGCCCAGCTGGAGTTTGTGTAGAGACTCAAAAGCGGCAGCTGAGGATGAGGAGCCTGGCTCCTCGCACACAGTTCTCCTGTCCGCAAATGGCTTCCCCCTTGCCGTAAGGAGGAGGGACCGGTGGTGGAAATAACCTCTCATCAGGAACTGCGCCCGAAACAGCACGTGTCCTTCCTCCCAAGGACTACCCTGCCACAAAAAAATATTGCTAGGAGTGAGGGCAGGGCCATGGCATACAGCACTGGGGGATATCTCATCATGAGAAACCCTCCAGCAGGAGTGAGTTGTTTGGAACGGGAAGTACTTCCTATGGTTGACAAGGCAAATAAAACACAGAGAAAGAGATGAAAACGTTACGGAACTGGTGAGCTGATTTTTCGCTTTTTTTTTTCCTTTGCTGTGTACATGAGATTTCAACACCAAGAATTTCAGAAAATGGTTGTGTATGACTTTGACACAGATTCTTTTTTATGGATTCTGTCCTTTTTTGTCCCTCCTCACCCTTTTTTATTCATTTTATCTCTCTTCCTTTTTCTTTTACCATGATACAGTAAAATAGAGACATGGACGGGAAACCTACTCTGAGTAGTCTGGATACAGACATCCACATTGAACATGCTAACCTAGAAAAACTAAATATAGCACAAAGCTGATATTTTGGGTTTGTTTGGTTTTTTTTTTATCTACTGCTGATAAGCTCTTCTTTTCCCCCCTCTATGATTAGGCTTCTTGAACAACATGATGTAAAAATGGCTTCTGTGACTAATGCAGAATGCAAAAACCGGAAGAATCAGAAAGCATGCTATAGTCTTTGCTTGCGATAGTCTGCATTTGCATAAATTACGATGTCTCTTGTCATACTTCTCTTAACTTTATGATGCCTTTTAAACAATAATTTAATCTTAATGCAATGCTCCCAAGTTTTAATTTAAAGAAGCCGTCTCCTGATATTTTCATGTTTAAAGCTGATGATGAGATAACTGTCTTTATAAATGAATTACCACTGGACCATGACCAACGGTATCTGAACTGAATCCATTATTCATAGTTCATCTTCAAAAGCAAGTCTGTCATTAACCTTCTTGTCCTCCATCCCGTCTCCTAAATAATTTGTTACATTCTTTATCAAACGTGAAGTGCAACAACTTGTACATTTGCAGTCAAGCTGCTGAGGAATTTTTGACTAACAGCTTTCGTTGTGGAAAGTTCAACAAAACTTGACACTTTCACGGAGAGTTTCAGCTAAATTTTGATTGGCACTGTTACCTTAAATGTGGAAATTTCTGATTTAAATGAGAGACAGACAGACAGATTTCAGAACAGATGTGACTGAGGAGGGGGCAGATGTTTCTCATTAAAAGCCTGGGTCACTGTCCCCCTGAGCACTCCCAGAAACATAAACTTACTTCCCTTCCTCTGCTTACTTCCCCAACATAAGGAGGTCATGGACCTGTTGGAGTGAGTCCAGACAAGGGCCACAAAGATGATCAGAGGGCTGGAGCACCTCCGCTATGAGGACAGGCTGAGAGAGTTGGGGTTGTTCAGCCTGGAGAAAAGAAGCTCCAGGGATACCCTACAGAAGCCTTCCAGTACCTAAAAGGGGCCTACAAGAAAGCTGGAGAAGGACTTTTTACAAATAGATGTACCAGCTGAGGTGAGAATTAGCACAGGCATTTCCTCCACTGTCCATGACCTTAGATTTGCTGGTGTTTGCTAAGGCTTTGTCATTATCAGCAACGGCCCCATTGCAGAGAACAAAGCAAATTCTGAGAAAAATGAGTAAAAGTAGGAGCTGTAGTCCAGTGGCATATTATTAAGCATGTATTTGTCTGATGCTTCTTGGAAATTTCCCAGCTTATTTTTTTTCTCCAGGGAACATTAAGGTCTTTTCCCTTTTAATGCTGTGTTTGGCTGATGTCTCTAAAGAAAGGACTTCACTAATACAGTAGACTCCTGTGTTGTAGGGATAATCCACCTATGTTAAAGCAGTTGCCTTTCATAAAAGAAAGTACCTTACGCAGCAGGTTGCAAACTTGTGGGACTCGCTGGTACAGGAGACTGTGGAGGGAGCTGTAGCAGGAGAGTCAGAAGGGGCTTAGGCACATTCATAGGCAGCAGCTTCACACTAACATGTGGAAACTAAGTCTTGGTAGGGATATGCTACTAAGGTACTTGGCTACTATGCTACTAAGGCTACTTGGTAGGGATATGCTACTAAGTCTTGGTAGGGATATGTGTATATTGTTATGAATTAGTTTTTTGACAGGTATGACATAAGAAAGTACAATGTAAAATTATTGGTAAATATAAATTCAACATTATTGCCGTGCATATTTATATTGGTGACCTCATTTAGAGAAATATACTTTTTGAGCCAAAGAACCAAAAGATTCTGCCTAATCCATCTTACCAGGTTTCCTTAGGGAATTTATGATCATTTGAAATATTTTTTTTCTATCTATAAGACAAGATTAGTAATTCTTAAGGAACTACTCTTCTTAGAATGGGAACATCATCCTCCAGCTCAATTTAATACAGCTAGATTACATTAAATCCATGCATAGGTCTTATTTCCGAACAAGTATCAACGTAATATGTTATTCAGGAATAGCTGCTGTGCATTTATAACTATATAGATTCATTAATCTAATTTTTATGAATAAATAAACCAAAATGAGTATATGTGATGGCAGTAACTAGCAACAAGCTTGGTTTTCTGACAAAATTAGCCCAGGTTTCTAGCAGGACCAAAAAAAAGTCAAAAACTTATTTGCTAAATCTGTTGGCTATGCCAAAGTATTTCTGAAAGTACCATCTTTAGACTGGTCTAAGTCTTCGTGTAGATAAGACCTTTCCCTGAAATATAAAATAACACAATCTTTTCTGTAGTGTAGACAACAACATAAAATAATCAATGAGCATAATTGTCTTTGACAAAAAGGACAAATGCCTTCCCAAGCCTGCAGTCCTAACATAGAGAAATTGTACTCCACAACAAAAAAAGAACATGTGGTGTAATAGATAAAAGACTGCTCATACTAATTAGTCTAACTGATAAAACCATACAGATCAAATCAGGCTCACCAAATGCTCTTGGACTTGAAAAGATAAAATTACTATTATCTTTATATTTTAAATATACAAGTTAGGGCAAAAAGGTTTATCAGTAATACGTAAATGTTAAAACAATGGAAAATTAATAGATGAGAGTGAAAAACAATTAATAAATAAACAAAGTACTTGTTAATATGGGACAAAGAGGGAGATATTCCCTTAGAGAAGCAATCAGTTTGGCACAGGACTGCAACATCTCAGGTGTTCTCAGCAAGGATTGGAATAATTCTTCCATGGGATCCTCAAGTCTTTCTCTTGGAGTTATGGAGTGAAGCTTTAGGTATAGTCAAAAGAAGTAAAATAATTCCCATTTTTTTTGACAGCTGATCAGTCTTCTACAGTGACCAACAGAAATTCCTGAACAACCTAAAAATCAGAATTCAGTTACCAGAGTAGAGTTCACATTGTTCTGTGAAGACCATATCTTATTTGCTAAGAAAGGGACCAGTCTTTGTGAGTTGAAACAACATGATGCTTTCGTCTTTCACTGTAGAAAAGACTAAGGAAACTTTTGCTATCCTGGCACCATCTTCTTGAATGTCTTTTATTTCACTAGTACCCATGGCCTCCAGTCATATTCTCTGTACATCTAGGGGTATAATTTGTAACAAAGAAATGTGATTTGGAACATACAAATTCAGAGCAGTTCTACCTTCTCTATCACACAGAAGATTGGACTAGAAGCATCCTGGTATTGCTTTCTGGACTTTTTAATCTTTGAATCCCTGGGAATTCCAAACAGTTGCTTGTAAAGTATGTCAGAGATCAGTATAGCTTCCTAACGCAAGGAACATCCACACAAAAAGCCTCTACAAACTAATGTTTTGCTGTTGTTAAACCATTCTAAGAAATGGTTCATGGAAATGATTCTCAAATTCTTTCACGTTGTGGATAATTTATCATCCACTCATGACTGCTTGCCTTTTGGGCCTCCTTCTTCCAGATCTTATTTTAAGCAAATATGGTGCTTGATTATGCTACCAACAGTGGCATTGAGACCTTGAAGTGAGAACTGATTTAATATAAATTTAGTTTCATACAGACAGCTGAGCTACTTGAGTGTAGACCAGTTATGTTCCCTTTTTGAATAAAACAGCAATACAGTTATGGGCACGATCTTTATTTTTGTTGACCATGGCCTACCCACATCTTATTTTTCCAGGTTATTTTTTTAACATCCCTTTTCTTTGCCTGCATTTGTGATCCTTTTAATTTTGCTGTTAATGGTAAGTTTGAACACAGGTGCATCTTGATAAAAGACATAATGAAGACGGATAAAAGACGGTCATGAGAGTCCAGGGAAATTTTTTTAGTTATTCAGTAAGTTTAATTACATAAAATCTTCCGGAACACTAGAATAAGGGACAGAATTTGACTGCATGTCCTGGTTTTGGCCAGGGTATGTTTTGGATTTAGTATAAGAAGAATGTTGATAACACCCTGATGTTTTCAGTTGTTGCCAAGTTGTGTTTGGATTAACTCAAGGACTTCAGCTTCTCCTGCCCAGCCAGCAAGAAGGCTGGAGGGGCCCAAGAAAGTTGGGAGGGGACACAGCCAGGACAGCTGACCCAGACTGGCCAAAGGGGTATTCCATACCATGTGACATCATGCCCAGTATAAAAACTGGGGGAGTTGGTCAAGGGAGGAGCACTGCTCGGGCATCAGTCAGCAAATTATGATAATAATGACAATAATAAAATGACAATAATAATTATTCTCATACTAAATCCAAAATATAACACTATACCAGCTACTAGAAAGGAAATTATCCCAGCTGAAACTAGGACAATTATCATCATAATCATCATTATCATTATCATTACTATTTTATTCCTTTCTGTCCTATTAAACCGCCTTTATCTCAACCCACGAGTTTTACTGTTTTATTCCTGGTTTTTGACGATGCAACAGTGTAGCACATACTGATGGCTGAAAATCACAGAATTATTAATTACGAGTCAGGCCCTCAGTTTGCAGCAGGTCTCCCCTCCTGAGTGCAAATAAAAGAGAAAGTTTTTGAAAGATCCTAACAATGTTATTGCCATATATATTGAATTTATTTCAGACACTGAAATGTTATCCCAATATTTGCTATGGGCCTTAGAAAAGAATAAATCCTGTTGAATTTTTTAATAACTAAGCTCTGACAAAACATAAGCTAAATATTTTTTAATCTTTTAGTATCATAATGTGCTATATAAGCAAGATGTACTTATTTTTTATGTTGACAATGAATAAATCCTACCAAAAGCAGGAATTATTTGTGAATCAGCCAATAAGATCACTACCTGAATCCATAAGCAGAAAAGATAGCTTTAGTGAATGCCTGATAGCTATCAGACTACATGCTTCTTTCAGCATTTTTTTGCTAACGTTACGTTTACCTTTATGGCTTCATGTAAGACTTTTAATTTCAGGTGGTATTGTAGGGACAAAATGATTGTACAATAATAGCTTTAGTGGGTTGGGTGGCTTTGTTCTCCATCTTTTTATAACATATTGCAGATGGGCCAAAGGATTAACTATAATGACCAAAACCACTAAAATGTAGGTAGCACATTATTCCTTCTGTAAGCTGCAGCACATCACATCTGATGTTGAATTTTTCTGTTAAACCCAGAGAAACACAGAGTATTCCATCAGATTCTTTCCCTGCATCTAATGCACTATAAGCCTTTTATCCTTTATAGGATAAGCTGTAACTGGGAGTCAGCTGTAACTCATAATTTTAAGAATAATGGGGTTTGGCAGCATGCATGTATGTTTAACTCTTTCCTGCTTTTGCATGGTCTTTTGTGTGACAATCAAAAGCCAGACAGACCCTAAGACTTTCTACAGCTTGCCACCAAACCGACATCTACAGTGATATCCCCTGAGAGAGCATGCGTATGGCTGATAGCGGCTAGTACCATGCAAACAGTATCAGCCTTCATATGCCAGCCTATGCATTTCTGATATATTGGTGTGCTGGTTTTGGCTGGGACAGAGTTAATTTTCTTCTTAGTAGTTGGTATGGGGCTATGTTTTGGATTTGTGCTGAAAACAGTGTTGATAACCCAGGGATGTTTTCGTTACTGCTGAGCAGGGCTTACACAGAGCCAAGGCTTTTTCTGCTTCTCACCCCACCCCACCAGCGTGCAGACTGGGGGTGCACAAGGAGCCGGGAGGGGACACAGCCGGGACAGCTGACCCCAGCTGTCCAAAGGGATATCCCATACCATATGGCATCATGCTCAGCATATAAAGCTTGGGGAAGAAGAAGGAAGGGTGGGACATTCGGAGTTATGGCATTTGTCTTCCTAAATAACTGTTACATGTGATGGAGCCCTGCTTTCCTGGAGATAGCTGAACAGCTGCCTGTCCATGGGAAGTAGTGAATTAATTCCTTGTTTTGCTTTGCTTGTGTGCATGGCTTTTTGCTTTACCTATTTGTCCTTCGGGCCTCACTTTGGGTGCCAAAATAGACTGTCGTGGTTTAATCCCAGCCAGCAAGTGAGCATCACGCAGCTGCTCACTCACTTCCCCCCCACCCAGTGGGATGGGGGAGAGAATCGGAAAAATTAAGTAAAGCTCATGGGTTGAGATAAGAACAGTTTAATAGAACAGAAAGGAAGAAACTAACAATGACACTAAGAACAAGAAAAAAAGACAATAATAATAAAAGGA
>JAVKLA010000030.1:24174930-24247440 GCA_034782735.1 Sagittarius serpentarius | reverse complement strand
ACAGTTTAATAGAACAGAAAGGAAGAAACTAACAATGACACTAAGAACAAGAAAAAAAGACAATAATAATAAAAGGATTGGTATACACAAGACAAGTGATGCACAGTGCAATTGCTCACCACTTGCTGACCGATGCCCCAGCCCAGCACCTCTCCAGCCGAGCACCTCCCTGGGCATGACGTCCCATGGTATGGAATACCCCGTTGGCCAATTTGGGTCTGCTGTTCTGGTTGTCTCCCCTCCCACCTTTCCTGTGACCCTCCAGCCTTCTTGCTGGCTGGGCCTGAGAAGCTGGAAAGTCCTTGACTGAGTCTAAACACGACTGAGCAACAGCGAAAACATCAGGGTGTTATCAACATTCTTCTCATACCGAACTGAAACCACAGCGCTGTACCAGCTACTAGGAAGACAATTAACTCTATCTCAGCCGAAACCAGGACAAAATCTTATTTTCACTTATGGTTATTTAGACAGACCTCATTCCCTTCAAGCTCAGATCATATGCTAGCACCAAAATAGCAAACGGTTCTGGCTGCTTAATCTTCATTATTTAACTGTCACTGAGCTGAATTCTGCTGAATCAACACTTCGCAATATAAGTAAGACCAGGATTGGTGTTTAGCAGAGGAACAGGTTTCAATGAAGTTGTTCCTTCTCTACATGGGATCTTCAGTGATACATGTATGATCTTTGTATCACTACATTTATTCCTGCTCTGTTGTGCTTTTTAAGCTTCTTTTCAAGAAATTAGCAAATATATTGATTGGAATTATTTTCCAAATAATTGGTACATTATTACCTCAATATGTTGCTGACACTTTATTCCTCATAGGCAAAATGGCAGTCATCTTAAGTGAAAAAACAGTGGTAACTAAAACCACTCTTTCCCATTCCTCACAAATGCTGCAGAGATACCCTTCTTGTTAACTATCATCATTAATATTAAGTCAGCTATACACATACATATCTTACACTTTAATCCATCTATGGTAATTAAAATTTTATAAAATTGCTCTCTGTGTCTTTCTCAATTGATTATCTGTGACTTTAAGCCACTCCAGTACTTTCATTAAGTATACCACTTCTGATATAGAATATTTCATAGATGTTTTCAGCATATTATATTATACAAAAATTTTAGAAACAGTTGCATTTAACAGCTACTATACTCACATGTTGTTTAACCTGAGCCAAGTTCCTTCAGGCACAGCTTAACTATTCCTTCTGGTCTTACAGAAGCGGAAGGTAAAAGACTCTGTGTGAGTATTTCACTGTGTGCTCTGCCAGAGGGAGAGCTCCTCAGACCTTTGCAACAACTTGGGTATCAGAAATCATGTCTCTGCATGTTTATGAATGCAGATTTTTGGGGGCAATCTGTTGTTCACAGAATACTATCTAAGACTGTTACATGTGTACTTTTATACAGCACAGAAAAAATGCCATCTTAGTTATTATATTCTCTGTAGGTTTGATTTTTTAAAAATTTCTTCTAAATATCAACTTGCACTTTTTTTTCCCTATATCATATAAATTCTATCACATTGTTCTGTTGTTCTTTTTTTCGGAGAAAAGAAAACTGAGTAAAGAGTCTGGTTGGGGAAAACTGGATGAGAAGGACACTTTCTAACTGACAATGTAGGATATTTCTGGTTTTCACACCTGCAATCTTCTCATACAGAAACTGGCATTCATGAGTCATATCAATGTTCATTATTTAAAAAATTCCTGACATAAATTCATTCTTCTGAAAACTGTGCCACTTACTGTGCATTTTGCATGGCCAAAGTCAAGTAACCACAAATAGCATCCTATTGTCCCTTGTCTGAGAGGCAGTTATAGCATATGAAACTTGTAGGATTTTAGCTTGAGACTCATTCAAATAAGCTCTAAAGCCATGAGATATCTTCCTCTTTTCTTGAAACCCACCTGATTCTACTGTTATAAGTTTTCAAAAGTTTTTATATTTTTTGCCAATGGTATAGCAATACCAAATCAGGCTGTCTAGTTTATTCCTACCATTTCAAAAGTTAGCTTAAAGAAAGGGTAATACTAGAACTTCCTGTGGCTGGAACCGTAGAAATATTTTGGTGCTCATAGCTTCAAAATTATGGAAGGAATTTCTTTGAAGGTAGTTTGTTCCTGTGATATCCACACTACCAAGTATGGAAAAAGAGATATTATAGAGTTGTGCAATCATACAACTGCAAGAGAGAGAGTGAAGAACACTTGTTTAAGGACACATACTTGTTCTAATCTCTCAGGTAATTTACAGTCATTTGCTTTGTTTCTTCTAAGTGCCTATGTAACATGAGAAAATTTAGTCCCTGAATAACAAAATGCGGGAAAGAAGATTTATTTCATCTTAAGAATGAAGGCCAAATGCGTACCTCTACAGGCTTTGACACACTTTTGTAGTCCATATATGCATTCAGATCCCTATTTTTAAGCACTAATATTTGAATATACTGGCTGTAAGGAAAATTTGGAACACAGAAATTGCTATTCCAGTAACAGTGGTAAATGCTGCAGAATTTAACTATTTCTCCCTACACCACTGATAATCTTGCATTTTTTTTCCATGAGACACCATTGCCTCTACCCTGTTGATGATATGGTTATATAATAAAGCATGAACATACACGCAGAGAAAACTTGCAATGACACAAGGATTATGATGACAGTCTCTTCCTGAAAAACCCTTGACTCTTATTAAGTATCTATCTAGCATGGAATGAGGGGGTGTTGTGCAGCACTGAACAGGTATTGGAGCAGAGAGTGGGGAAGCAGGTAAAAAGGAAAAAAAAAAAAGAAAAAAGAAAAAAGCGGTCTCACCATTGTCTCTGCTCTAACTGTGTTTTAATAGAATAGTGGAGCTTAGCGAGCTGTCAGTGTGGCACCTTTCATGAGCACAACTATAAATACACTTTTAAAAAATTGGCCATAAATCATGTTTTGTCATTGGAGAACATAAAGGGAAATTATAGTTTTTCCACTGACAAAAGCATGGAAAAAAAAATCATGCCTCTAAAGTCACCTCTACTCTTATTTTCCATTCTAATCTAGTATGCTTTTCATTTTGCAGCTGAGCGATTGATTCAGTTAGGCATTAGTTTTCTTGGCTGGCTTGATATCAAAGGCTAAACATTTGCAGCCAAAGAATGTATTCTTTGTCTGAGCAATCAAGGATTGTATAGGGGACTGCAATGCCTGCGAGGAGGGAGGGCAGCAAATCCACTCATAACAAGCAAAACTTAGACACAAAAAAATTGCTTCTACGTGGCACAAAAACAAGAAACTGCAACGATCTTGTTAATAGCTCTTTTTCTCCCCTCTTGACCTCAGCTGATTTTGATATGAAGGAAGACTACCCTAACACAGCCTTGCAACCTAACAGCCTTCCTCTGCACAGAAGGGATGCTGTTTGTTCCACTGCAGTAAAACCTTTCTGTGGTGTGGGAAAAGAGCAGTAGTGATTGTAGAGCTTGGCCTTTAATACTGATACACCAAGCTCTGCAATTGCCAGCACTTAAGATCAGCACTGAGGCATGAATTTTAAAAATTAATAAAAACCATGTTTCTGCTACCAGATCCATTAATTATGTCAAATGCTTGGATCCAAAAATATGCTTCCAAGTCCTCATAAAGGACAGGATCTGGGTAATGCTCAGTTCTGACATTTGTTCCAAAATCTAGTTTTCAGAGGAGGAAAACAGGTGTGTAGGCTGAATAGGAAGGACAGTAGCTCTAACATGTCCCAAACCCGGATGATGAGAGATCAAGGATCCTTTTTTTGCTAAGGCACTCCTGAGAAGGTTAATGTGAGATACAGGCAGACATTATTTGTCTAAGTCCCTTTTTTATTAACACGTTCTAAATCACAGAAGAGAAAGCCTGGAAGGAATGCACGGCCTAGAGCATGTGACAAACACCTGACATAAAAACAAAACTCTTGAACATAAACAGATCTTCAGAAATGAAATTAAAACTTATGATTTTCATGTGTCACTGAGACATCAAAAATGGCACAGACATGGAGAAACAATCATATGTTTGTAAAGGTCTGGAAAGAATTCAGAGATGAAATGCCAAATCTTAGAGTTTAGAATACACTTAGAGTAAAAAAATACCAGAACAGGTTTGAAAAGAGAAAATGCATTTAGGGAACAAAGATATATAACCAATCATTAGCAACATTAAGCAGTGTAGGTCTGGAATCACTCTTTTCTTTTCTGTGAAAAAGTAGCAAATATGGCTAACCTGAGAGACTTGTGTGTTTCAACCACCCTACATCCAATGCCCATTAGTTAGTGCAAAGATCCCTTTGACTCCAGTAAGCTTTGGATAAGGCCTTTCATGCCTGCCAAACCTTTTCTCTAGCACGGAAAACCTAGCATGACTCCTAGCACAATTTACTCACAAGTTATTTTTGCTCTCTGGTGGCATAATAGCAGTACTGAAGTGAAGGAAAAGAGGTGTGACAGTAGCTGACCAAGGGTAGACAGTACAAGGCACATATAACCCTTTCAACTTCATGACCAACATTATGTAGAACATGTAAGACAGTCTCAAAGGTAGCCAATACTGGTGTAAAAAAAATAGAGGATTTGGTGAAGACTCAAATGAAAGAAGGGAATTAATTAAAAGATGATAGCAAGAATTTGAGAGAATCTGGCAAGCTTCCACCAAAAAAAATCATGGTAGTATCATATTTTCACGTTTTGTTTATTGTTGTTGGCATTTGTTTCTCCCTACCTTTGTTTCCTTGTACATATATATCTAGCAACTATTTTTGCAGCCATGTTACCTTTTCCGTATGGATGACTTCAAAATGCAAATGAAAAAAAAACATTGTCAAGAGCTCACCTCTCCATTGTGTGTGCCTGTAGGTGTACACTTATAAGATAGCTGGATTTCTGTCTTAAATAAAGAGTAATAGACAGAATTTGGAAAGCCTATGGTTTCAATATTAATTAAAATAAAATTTACTTTTAAACATTGACATTAAATCTGTTTTTAAAAAGATGGATATTTTTATCTTTAAGCAAGGTGTTTAATGTATGTATTTTCTAAATTTAATTTCAGTGTAGTACTTCAATTTGTTTTGGATTCATATAAATGATTTATTGGTGATAGGTTTGACACCTAGAATAATTAAAATGGTTCATTTCTTCTGAATGAAACACCTAGATTTCTGAGATGAAATGCAACTGTATTATGTTTTTATCTCATTCACTTCCTTTAGGATTACAGAAAGCCACAATCATTAACAAAATAATTTAAAACTGTGTCTCAGAAGGCAGAGTAAGTATGCATATTATTGCATCCCTTCGTGCAGTGTAGGTTGCTGGCTCCAGTAGATGACAGACAAACCCTACAAACAGCTACAGGGGAAAATCAAATGTGTGTAGAGGCAGGGTATTCTCTCCACTCTCAGAGACACAGGTACAGGACTTCTATTTCTTCTGCTGCTGCATTTCCAGGTAAGGGCTAAGCAGCAGCTGGCCCTATACTGCAATGTCGAGCACAACTACCCCATTTATTTTCCATGTAGTTGATAGGACAATTCATGATTTGCAGTAAAAGGCAATGTGTCATCTGTACACATGGCAGCAAAATTATAACTCCCACAGCTGAGGAAATTGCATCAAGGCTTTTCTATTGATATGGAGAGTCAGTGAAGGTGAGAGCTGGTGTTTTCACTTTACAGTTGAAAAACCTTGTGACTTACAGCCGTTGATGCAAGTCTTTCTTTTGAAGATGTGATATGCTATATAAACTTTTAAAAAAGAAACATCCGGATGAAGAAGCATGACTAACTTAGATTTTTATTTTTCTCCTTCCTAATAAATTCATAAATTTAATGTTACAGAAACACATTCCATGACTGATTTAATGACTCTAAGCCATTTTTCTTCTGGATTCTATGTGCCTTCTTTGAAGAGATGTATTTCAGAGATGGGAAAACTGTAGGTATGACTGTATAATTCAGAAGCAGCACCAACTGAGCATAAGACTAGGAATGAATCTCTTAAACAAATAGAATTCATTTGATTTGTTGTCTAGCTCTCATATTGCGCACACACACACAAATATATATGTATAAAATGCCAAGAGGATGTTTACTATTTGTCTGAGGGAATATACTTGTCCGAGGACATCAGTGAAGGATTTATGACTTCTGATGATATTGACAAAGAAAGTTCACAGGGAATCAGAAAAAAAACTTTGTATTTCCAATTAATTTACCTCAACACGAGCATTTGACCTTGCATTATATACCCACCAATTTTAAGGCCATTTTCACTTTCACTATATATCGGTAGCAATCTTACTAATCAGTATTGCCTGGATTCAAGCCCCACAATTTACAACTAATATATCAGATGTGATTTCAAGCATGTGTCTGAGTTTTGGGGTATGGGGAACTACAAAACTTCCCCAGAGCAGCAGGTGATCGGACTTCAGTGCTAGCTAGAAGAAAAGCTTGAGAGAATTACCCTAGACTGATTAGTAGTCTCACATCAGCACACCAGCCACATGAAACTTGGACATAAAAGAGGAGAAAAAAGAAAAAGAAACTTGAAAATAAAGGGCAAACTTTGAAGAATGGAAGACTGTACAAGCACAATTATTTCTAAGAATGAATTAGTAAGGAAGGAAATGACACAGAATAATACTTTATATGTATCTGTCAGATTACCTGGGGCTGTATTTATCAGAAAGGAGATGCAAGCAACAAACTTAGAAAGAAATAATGCTGTGTCCTCCACTTGCACAGGGTCAGCTTATAGATCACTTGATCTTCATGATAATCTACAGCATGTATGCCTACTCCATTGTGTACATGTCCATTTCATCCTGCTCCAGATGATAAGGAGTCTGGGAAAACAGTCGTCTTTCTGATACTGACTAGCAGGTTGATCAACAGCTGAACAGAAACTCCCATATTTTTAACACCTGTGCTAACATATATATATTTGCAAAAAACAGAGGAAGTCCACTGCCTCTGACTGGCTTCATAAAGCCTCAGAAGACAGTTCAGCTTGCACAGAGCATCCAAAAGTTTATAGGCAGAGAGGTGAGAACAATAGTGCCAGTTATCCTGCTGTTGGATGAAAAAAGAAGCACAATAATTAGCTCCTTTTTCTTCTGGCATGATATTTTATTGCAGAAAATAATGTACATTCCCAGACACTTGCCAGGAGGGGCTACAAAACCCACTTCCCCACCTGCACCTACTGCTGAAACTACCTTTAAAACTCTAATGTACTCTGACACTTCTGAGTACCCTGGGAGAGCATTGCTGGCTTCCTCCAGTAATCCAGCCTGTTAGCAGGTGCTGCAAATCTAGAGGCAGATGTTAATTGATTCACACTGACGGCTTTGGCAGGTTCAGCTCGTTAGCCTACCCTGAATGTAACTGCAGTCAAGAGTATCTCCCTGTGCAGAGGAATTGAGGGTTAAGTGGTCCTGGTGTGCTAATCAGACTCTGCTTTAGGAGGCAGATAAACTTGTGCATGCTGCCTGTTTGCAACTTTGGCTTATAATGTGATGGAAGAAAGAACAAAGTATGAGGAGTATGCAGGTATGGGGGAATGTTAAACCCTAGGTGACTTTGAGATTATCCTTCCATGTACAAGCAACTAGATTTTTAGCTTTGCTTGCTAATCCTAGTTTTGGTTTATCTCTTAAAGTGAAAGTGTTATGAATTAGAGCTATGCTTTACTGCTACATGTAGTGATTGATACTGACTCGGTCCTTCAGGAGTTGTAGTGAAGAGAGTTTCAGAATAGGTGTTTGCTTCCAGTTTGATAGAATTAAGTCTCTGCCTATTGCTTTTCCATAGCCAGTATCATGATAAAGTAAATAGTGGAAAAAGAGGTGAAGAATTTGTTCCTGTGAGATGCCAAACTCCTTGGTTGTCACCGAAAAGACTCAGATTCTCTTCGTGATGGGATCTGTTAGGAAATGATACTCTGTTCCTTTTCTGATGTGAAAGCAAAGATAGATCTTCTGCATGCCTTTACAGGAAAGTGTAAATAACAGTAGGCTTCTTTTTCATGTCAGTCCTAAAATGCCAGTGCTATGCAAAGGCTTGTTTTATCTTAGACCGAATGTGATTTGAGGCTATCTTGTATTAAAATGACTGAGGAAAAAACAGGTCTTATAGCTCTGTATTTTGTTTTATAAAACAGTCTTCTCATGAAGCTGAGAGAATTTTTTTTTCTTTAAAGTTCTGTTGTACAATTTCTAAGCTTATAAACTAATATTTCCCAAGACACACAAAGGAACTCTCTGTGTTTAGACCTAAGGAAAAAAACAGCCTAAAAATAGGTAGGACTCTATTCCTCTGAGTGAAGGCACTCACAAATGAGAGTCTTCTTGGCTAGTGAAGATGCAGCTACTGAATGATATGAAGATGAAATTACTGTGAAAAAGAAATAGGTTATTATTAAGAAATAGCTCGAAATCCATAGTTTCATTTTAAAATCTTGAAATACCAAGAAAGCAGGTTGATTGATTACTCTTGAAGGTAAGAACAGAGGAAACCTGATTTTTTTTCATGTTATACAAATGTTACAGAAAATAGGCACGTCTTTGAGATTCTGACTGGAAACTTGATAGCAATGGAAGTCTAAAGCAACGTATTCTCTTTTCTGTCTCAGTTGTTGGCACTGCATACTGATTTTGCACTGCCTTTTCTCTCTCTCCAGCTCTAAAAAAAGTCCACAATGTCAGATACATTATGCGCTTGCTTTTTTTTCTGTTTACTTCAGACCCCAAACTTTATGCTCGTTTTCTGGGTTAGTAAATAATAATCAGCTAAATCTCTACCCACTCCCTCTAAATCCATAGCAACATATGGTTTTCTGTGGCTGGGGGAGGGGAGTGGGAAGAGATGCTAGGCTGTTTAAGTGATATTGTACCATTGTTCAACAGAGATAAGTTTTTAATCCACTACAGAGAGGAAAAGGAATATTTGTGTGATAGAGGAGATACTGACATGGTGAGAAAGTGAGATAACTGTTGGAAATGCTGCCTGCAGGGCCTTTTGTGCTTCCAAGTCACCCAGAACTAGAGAAGCATGTGAAGTGTGTCCCTTAATTAATGCAACAACGTGATAATTTAGCCTCTGAGAAGCCTGGGTTTAAAACTTTTTTTTTTTAAATCTGACAAATGAACCAAGAGGATTTGCTTTTGCTGTTGAGAGAGATGTGGGGGGAATGGCTTGGGGAAGCACTGAATACTTAAACAGATTTAAGCTATCCAAGGTTGGAATTATAAGTGGCAGCTTATTTCACCTAACAGGTTGTCTCGTATAATGAAGGTAAGTAGGTAGTTTTGATGGCTCAAAACTATTAGCAGTTTGTATAATATTGGTGATATTACAGCTTGGACTAAAAATAATACAGAAATCTTGAAAATCGGCCATTTCTTTCTCTCTGAGGCATCTAGGCAGTGTGATAACTGCTACCTCAGAACTGATAGCTTCCAGTGTTTCTTAGTAGATATGCATTTTAGACACACCAAGTGTGTCCACCCAAATAACTTAAAAAAAGAAAAAAATTTTCATATCTCTCTATGGTATGACTCTGACTTGTTTAATTGACACCGAGCAAGAAATTTAGTTTCAGTGTATCAGGAAACACGTTGGCACAGTCGACAGGTTTCTCCCCCTTAACTTATACTTCCAATATAATTTCCCTTAAGGTAATGATAATTTCTAATACTTCAGGCTGCTGAAAGTCAGCAGTCAAACAGACTCTTGCAAGCAGATAGTCCTTACCGCTTCCATTTGCAACCTGCCCAGGTACTGTTCTTTGTCTATAAGCCATTTCATTACACTGCAGGTAAAAAATAGTTTTAGAGAAGGAGAAATTGTCCCTGCTGTTTAAAGGGGTGCAGTGACAGACAGTGTACTTCAAGGGACATTTGTCTCTTGTCACAACCGTATTGGAAAAAATTTACAGGAAGTAAAAGGTGGTCTTCGTAATGCCGGTGATAAATACTGCCACAGTAAACAGTGAGGCTGGAAATAACCTCCTGCCCCCTCGACACTCCTCGCCTTGTGTTTAAAGGTTTGCTGCTGTCAGGTATGCTGCATTGCCATTGATTTAGTTAATGTTACTGGGCAGCATTATTTACTGTAGAATTACTGACTTGTTAGCATGTCCAACTAGGAAACGACCTGCCACTGTGCTGATGTAAGTAGTTATTGCTCACTATTGTCATTCTAAGCCTTATTGTACTATTTAGGTGCATCCTCCTGGTGCATCTGACTAGTCTTTATTTGTCAAAGAACAAAACTGTGATCTAATACAGTGACAATAGCCTTCGTGTGATAGTCAGTAACATCCCTTAGCATCATGCATGAAAGACTACTTAGGTTGCCATAGTGATATCGGCATCGTTTGTCTCAAAAAGCTGACACTTTTCTTTTTTCCCCTCAAGCTCTTTAAATGTTTGATTGAAAGACTCTGACAACTATTTGATATTGATCAGTGAATGACTGAATAACCATTGCCAGCAATGTGCTGTAATCCACTGACTCAGGCACTTTTATTTTTTTTTAACCTCCTTATTGCTTAGTTGTTGGGTTTATTTAATAATAAATAAGGATGACTTTAGTAACTCAGCAGAATAATGATGCTACAGCTTTCTTGTTCTGAGAGTACTGATGGAGATTGGTCACTCAGGTCATCCTGTGATGGCTGAAATAATCCTTCAAATAGAAGAAAATATTTATTTGTGGTTTGTCACATAGTGCACTGCTTTCCCCCCCCACCACCCCTCCTTTGCCCTATATCTCTTTTTCCAAAGTTCCAGCAGTTGACATTCTTGGAAAAGGTATTTTATTTATGTTAACTTTTGCTAGAGTCCTTTGCCCTACCTTCTTCAAGATAATATTTCATTCACACCCAGATTTCTCCTCTCCCACAAATGCGTGTCTTTTTCCAGTGCCCAGCAGGACTATGATTAATCTGTCCATAAGTTGAGATTCCAGCAAGTGAAAGAGACAGGATCTGTCCTGTCCCTTTCTTCAGGAGTATAAACGGATTCTTGCTCTGATGGACTGAAATTGTATCTTCTCTTAAATATATCCTTGTCTTTCTGTATGATTCTTCAGCAGCTGTTTCTGAGGATAACGGTAGCAGTCAGCCATATGATGTTAGGATTTCCCACTGCATGAAATTTCTTTCTTCTCTAGCATCTCAAAGCATAACTATTATTTTTCTCCAGGGTTTATTCCAGTCCCTTGGATTTGTTGGTCTCTGCCAGCTACTTCTTCACTTGTGATTAATTTAGAGGAGATGTATAGTTCATGTAAAATGTTAGTTAATGTTAAAAAGTAGTAGAGAAAGGAGATGCCTCTAGCTAAGGAGAAATAATTCCTTGGGCTGCTACTTAGGAGAAAAATCACACTTTTTTTTTGAGGGTGTAATTGTGCTTGACCACAATAATTCCTGTTCCTTTACCGATGAAAGACTTCCCCACTCCCACCCCCCGCCTCCTTTCTTCCGAAGTGGCTGAGGTTGTAGGGTTTATGTATGTGGTTAGGAGGTGGTTTCTTTTCTTCTTTCATCTAGAGCTCAATCCTGGCTTACTGCAAACATACCAAACTTGTGTCTTTGTCTGGTCTTCTGGTATGTGCTACATTGGACTCTGCTGAGAGCTGGTTAGCAGAAAGAGGTAGCTGTTTCTCAGTAAGCCTCCCATTTCTAATTGACTGTGTGAGTGTTTGTCTTTCTGGTCCAGAGCAAGTTTAGTCAGTGTGAAGTGCAAGTTCAACTGGAAACTCTGATTATCTTCCTTCCACTGTGCTCCTTTGCAAATGTTCACGTTCCTCACTAATGAGGCAGAAGCACCACAGCATACTAACATGGGTGGGGGATTTTGATGGGTGGTTCAGTTCTCTGTGTCTATCTCTCTTTGGCTGTTTCAGTGGGTTACTGACTTTTATAGCACTATATATAGAGTTACAGTGTTATGTATAATCCATGGTTCATCCTAGTTCTGTGTTTTTCATATAAATAGTAGTTTTATTTCAACAACCTGATAGTATACTTATAGAGTGTTTCTATCTTATAGAGATTATATATAAGCAAAAGATTCTCCACAGCTGCAGCTATCAACACAATACCTGGTGATGATAAAGTCTATGCATGAGTTCATACTAAGGCGCAAGCCTATGTTAGCCTAAATAGGCCTGTGGCAAGACTTTGGAAATGTTATAGCTGATTTCATCAGTGGAACTAGTTCTCAGTGACCTTTATTCACTGCTTCTTAAGTATGTATTGGCTCATTGAGAGCAGTTTTTCAAGGACTGATTTATCCATGATAAAACATGAGAAATAATAGAGAAACTAGGTAGCGGTATGGCTGGGGTGACTAGTATTTACTTAAATCGAGCCCCTGGTATCTTCCATCTGAATTAGTCTGAGCTTTTTCAGCTATTGTCATAGGAAAAGAGGAGAGCCAAATACAGTAAAATTAATGCATTTTAAAATAAGATAATGTGTTTACAGAGAACTGTTACAGAATACTAGTTCAAGCAATAACAGGAATTCTTAAAAGTGCTCTTGAGTCGCTGCTATTTCTTTTTTTCCTAAGATTTTGCAAATCAAAGGAAATGCACAGGTATTTCTTGAGTCTTTTTCTCTTAGAATTGTTTTCTTTTCAGAAAGTTTATTTATAGTATATGACACAAGGGAGTTCATGCTGGTTTCTGGTCTTCAAGTGCTACTGCAATAATGTTTAAATAAGAGTTCTGTCTAGATTCTTTTCCTCTGTCCCTGGCCAAATCTCTCTCTCATGAGTTCGTTCTTCCTCCCCTCAGTGACTCAGTAAAGCTCTAGAATCTGCATCTTGGGCACTCACATATGAGCAAAATAAGCTCTGTTATATCACTCAAAAGTTATAAAAAGCCTGCAGGGTCCCACGGACAAACCTTCTATGGTCTGATATTTACTGCTTTGAATAGGTCTGTGGCTACTCTCCTTGTCCTTTTTTTTTTTTTTTCTTTTTTTTTTTTCCCCTACAAACTCAAAATAGAAAAAAAACCCTGACTTTGAACCTTCTGTCGATCTATGTTTTTTTTAAAGTTGCCTGTCTGGAGTCTTACATATTTGCAGTATGATTTGCCTAATCATGGAACATAAGGTTACTAAGACACCTTGAAGTGATTTCATGGTTTGTGCAGTTTAAAAATAATTACCCCCCACTTAATAACCGGTAATATTAAGTGAGCAACCTTCAAGGTTGTCTGCTTTTTAAAAATTTCGTAAAACTTGTCACCTCAAAGTACAAAAGCTACATTTATTTCAGATACAGAGAAGATAAGTTAATTCTATAGAAACTATCTAACCTGACTGGTGGTACCTACTGTGTTTTTGAGCTGTGTCCTTTATAGCACCCTCATGGGGCAGGGAAGCATTACCATTTCTGCTGAAAAGGGGAGGACGAATCGGTCTAAAAAGACTGAGTTTGACTGCACTAAAATTATCAGGTGAACCAGGTAAGGACACAGAAATGTTAGCACAGATGACAGCACAACAGACAGTGCAATATTCTTATTCAGAAGTAAACTAGACATAAATGGTTCTGACCTGATTTTTCTTTTTATTTTTTTTTAAGGTTAATAGTTAAATGCATCATGTCAGCAGTCATAGCAGACTTGCTCTAATTTTGTCAAATATCCCACTATGGACACGGCTTTAGGTATTTGTAAAGGGTCTAGATCAGAAGTCTGACTTGGCAAGCTGGTACTTGGGAGTAGCACTTCTGCAACACAAACTAGCGCCATGAGCCACAGGTGATTGGTGTTCCTATATGATCAGAATGTTTTCCTTGTTAAAAAGTTATATAAATTTTTACTGTTAATGTTGTTGCTAATCTGATATTAACAACATCTGGTGATAACTTTTCAACAAAGACTGAAATAAGAAACAAATGGTTCCTGGAGCATAGCTGAAGAAAAAGATGACTTGGCACCACCCACATGACATCCCTGTTTCTGATTTATCTTCCATATATGCATCACACCTTCTAACTGTCATACTGAAAAGATCACAGAAGAAATACTGTAATTTATTTTGCTTCTGATTTCCACTCAGTGATTTCCAGAACTATAAAAACATTATCGTGTGTGTTCTATGGCTGTGTTTGAACACTGAAGAATTGAATACAAATTCAGCACAGGGATAGGTTTAATATTCTGTTGTTTTAACTCCACTGTAATATAAAATACTTAATTTCTGCAGGACTAAATGCATGACTTTTTCTACAGCTGAGTTGGTGGTTGTTTGGATTTTTTTTTTTTACTTATTCCAGAAGAAAACTGTGCTTTTTAACTGATCCCTTATGAGATTGTTTTGGTTTTTTTAACAAGCTTTTTTTACATGCCATTGTTCTGAAAGTACACCTTTTTGTGAACAGAGAACTACAAGAAGGAGTAAGGGAAGAACTGCTTTATTTAGTGATGTGTTTAGTTGCTTCATTCAGTTGCCTACTTGAAGTTTTGGGGTTTTTGTTTGTTTTTTAAATAATCATAAAAAACCTAGGAAGTAAATCTTAGTGATATATCGCCTTTCTTTTAGTCTTCTTTGTGCCTTCAATTTATTCCTTTTTGGTTGAAGTTAAAAACTACAACAAAAAGTTTACCAGATATCACAATGGGTAATCATATTGGTAAGTATTTAATATTAAGATAAGAGCAATTACTCGATCAGAATGACAAAAATGTGATAAATTTAGTTAAAACAACTTACCATATTCCTTGCAGAGTGTCACTAACATTTGTGTTATTAGCATTTAAGATGACATTTTTATTAGCTAGGTCATTAGGGAAACAATTAAAACATAATCTAATAAACAGCTTGGTATGTTTGTTTATAATTCCTAAGTAATTTAATTTAGCTGACCACATAATACTATTGCAGCTCAGAATTGTGATTTCTAGGTAGTTAAAGTAATACTTGTTCATTCCATCAGATAGCTGAAATACTTTCGAACAGTTTAGTCTTTGATAAGTAACCTTGTACTTTTAGGTATAAAAGGAAAGATGACTTACTGTGAATGTTCTCAACAGAAAGAGGTGTCTATTAAAGATATCTATCTTCAATAGAAACTTTCAAGAGTAATAAAAGAGTATTTCTTTCATGACTAATCATATGAAAGTGACTTTTTTTCTCACTTACTAGCTTTCTAAAGAGGAACCAGATATTTTTTTTTAGTTTGTGCTATTTTTGTTGACCTTTTAAATTATTTGAATTAAGATCTTTCTTCAGCATGAGGAAATACTATGCAACATAGGCCTTTTTTTCATTAAATCATCTTAGAATAGCTAAATGTGTTGGATAATCCACAATTTTTTTGTAATACACTGTTGTTCATTAGCGCATCGGTGAATATTTTATAGATATTCCAGAGGTTCCGATTCCTCTTTGAGTTATCATCATACCATCAATTTAAAAGAAAAGATTACCTTAATTAAAATGCTAATCTTGTCTCCTGTATGCGCTACCTGTGAATCTTAAGTCAATGTGCATAACTGATTGGAAAATATACTTATTGAGTCAAGAGTACTCTATTACTTGGTAATACTGAAGAACTGCAGGCTACAAGAGGAAAAGTCTCGGTTCTACCAGTTCTGGAAATCAGTGGTTTGGCAAGTGATTAAAAGCCATAGCTAGAAAGGAAAGTCTAGGGGGAAAACTGGATAACCCACATAAAGTTCAGCTGAAAATCTGTAGCATGGACTGCCCAGATATGTCTTTGTTGATACAGAGATAGTAGGTGGAGTTTGTGTGCAGATCTTGCATCCTACCTAATTCCAGAAGTTACCAAGCTGTGGTTCCCCTCACTGGTCTGGGCTTCAAAACTATGTTTCTATGCAAATATTGTTATATACTCTTAAATGACTAACCTAACATTAGATTGTAAACAAACAGTTCACCACTGTGTGAGATAGCCGAGATGATGAATGTATTTAGAGCCTTACAGCAAAAATGGTTTTGTCAAACAGGCTGGTAAAGGGCAGACAAATAGGGATATGTTGCACAGCACTTCAACCCCAGTTAATAGGTAACTAACACAACAAACACAAATTTGTATCAGTAAATATAGCTGTTGTGACTGAATTCTCATAGTTATTTTCCTAAAATTCTATGTTTAAAATCTCTTAGCCACCCAGAAATAAAAAGTTCAGTCTAGATCATATCAAGTGACTCATTTCCAGTCTGGCACAGTAGTTATGGAAACACATATACATATATATTTTAGTTTACGGGGGCTGAACTAGGAACAAAATCTCCTGGTTTTCTCAGCAAAATAAGAAACCAAAATATTCATTCAGTATAAGAAGACATTTCTTATTTGGAGATTGTAGTTCTAATTTTCTTAATGTTGATTCCTTTTTTATAATACTTCTTTTTTAAAGAGTAATACCATGTTTTAAAAATATTGGATTGGAAGTATTTGATCTCTCATAATTTTGATCTGAAAATACCTGTCACTGGATGAAGGAAAGAATAATTGGGGCTCTATCAAAATTTCACTTTTTCCCCAGTAACAGGCCTAAGCCTACTATTTGGAAGAGCACTTACGCATATTCTCTGCATACTAGTTACTGTCAACAATGGGCTACAGCAGGTGATTAAGACTATACTGAGCTTAAACCAGAAATGCTTTTCTGTGGATGCCTAGCACCTTCAGCCTCTCTTTGTTCTCATTACTGTTCTGGTGGGCAGTCCTTCATTTCTTACATGCGCAAGATTTTAAGCAGCTTGGATGTAGGTGATATAACCCAGGAAACCATTTTGTTCTGCTTTTTATCAGTGAAACTTTCTTCAAGAAAACTTAGAAAGTTTCTTATTTTGTTTCTAATAATTTAGTTTTCCTTGATTAAAGTCAACTGCCTGTTCTTCCCAGAAAAGGTCTATTTTTAGAAGCTTTTTCTTAACAGAAAATGGAAGATTATTCAGCTGGCAGTGTCGCCTTGGCCTTTAAATATCAGTGTTATCAGTTCTTTGAGGTGCCTGATGGTGTTTATAGATGATAAAAGCTACATGGGATGATGTTCTGCTCCTCAGACTTCCTTGCCTTTCTGAAGCTTTTCTGACTAGAAAGAAGGTGGCTGTAAACCGAAACTTGATATAAGCATGTTTCTATTACAGGCTTATCAATAGTTTACAAACTTGTTTGCTACATTGAAACTGGATAGTTGAGCATGTGCTGAAGTAACCTGCCTAGATGTTCAAGTCCTAGGTGTAAATACCTATTAGTGAGGGGAAAACTGTAACTTTAATTTTTCTAAGCAATTAAGGCATATGGGGTCCCCAGCTTTAGCTTTACTGGGAAGGGAGGAGTCACTGTGACAGCAATTCCAAACTGATTTTTTTGATGGAATTTCTATGAGCAGTCTTCCATCTTGTTTTGCAATATTGCAATCGGATTTGATATTTAAGTAGTGTATTTAATTACATTGGTATTGAGAATACATTATTGAACCTTCCAAATGAGATAATTTAATTATCCAGAACTTGAACAGCTGTATTCAAACAACCCCAGGGATCATCTGCTCCCCTTGCCCTACTCCAGTTTAAGTAAATCTGAACTCTTACAAGGTTCACAACCTGGGTGTTCACTTCTGTATGACTCCTGCCACAAAGCCCCCTGTGGCACAAAGAGCCTATGGGCTGACACTTCAGTAAAGATTTGAACTGCCTGAAAGTCTCTTTGCAAAGATGCATTGGTATGTATAAATGCTGCAGAAATGGCTTTTTAAGAAGAAAGCTTTTAACTGTGTGAACTACATGAAGTGCAAGTCAGTATGAACACATCGGGGGAAATACGAACAGAAATAATGAGAAACAGGTTTTTAGGAAATGCTCTTAACGTAAACTGGCAATGTTCTCCTCTCGCCTCCAGACTACCAGTTTTCTTTGAATAGGCACCATTCCCATAAAGGTATATAAATGTCACAATTTACAAACTGTAGTGGTCTTGGGCACTCTGTTCCTTTGGCTTGTGTTAGGGGCCTAACCTAAAGAGCCAGGTTTCTTTAGGTATCGGGCTGGATTGCAGTTGCTGAAGTTCTTTCTTTCTGGGACACAGTCTACTTGTTCTGGGCATTGCTAGAACATTGCTTAGGCTTACCAGGTTTTAGATGTGATGGTCTCTTTGTGCTATGGTTACTCTACAATGATTAGTGCCTCACTGTTGGAAGCTTTTGTCACCTGCGAAGAAAGGATAGCTCAACATAGGAAGCATAACAGCAGCTCTGGGTATGACTGGCAACACTTGATGCCAAGAACTAGAAAAATTCCACTAGTGATTCCTAATAACCAAGTAAATTCAAGCAATAAGCAGTTGTCATCTAGGAAATAAGAGTTCTGGGACTATCGCACCCTGAGAACAAGTGCTTCATAGGTCCTTGGTGCATGTAGTTTCTTTGTTGCTTTCTTATTTTGTCCTCTCTTCTGCTGTTCCTCTGCTTCCTACTATTTTTCATTACTCTATCTTGGTTGATAATTGATAAAGAAGTAAAAGAAGAGTGAGAAACAAGTCTTGCTGGCATGTAGAGACTTTGATATAAGCATCAACTCATGGGCATTTCTTGTTCAGCATTTGAACAACAGCCAGGCTGTGCTGGGGGGTGGGCTGAGGCACCTGTAGCTCTCCCCGTGGCCATGCCAGGAGCTGTGCGTGCTCCTACCCAAGCCACAGAGGAGCACTTCTGCAGAACGCTGCTTTCCGCTTCCAGCAAGTGAGATGGCACTGGCCCGGCTCCTGAACTCACAATGGGGCTGAGCCAAAAGAACCGTTGAGCTTTCACATGCCACAGGCCAGCTGAGGAATAACACTGGCTCTTCTGGCTGATCAAGCATTTCTAAGGGTGTTTATAGGACACAGTGTGCAGTGGGGCCGTTGTTACGCTGTTCACCTAACTTCCTACATGGTTTTTATAGGTTTTTTTTATCAGAAAACAGTGAACATCGTTGCATGCAGGGATGTGTGTGAAATACCTGTGTCTGTTCCTCTGTGACCTTCCTACTTTTTAAAATTTATTTTCTTTTTACCTACCTGGGTAGGTAGACAAACTTGGTTCCAGTTGAAGAGTTGTGTCCGTGTTCAGATTTGACTTGTCAAAAAGTTGTGCTAAAGTATATATAAGCGTGTCAGCAAAAAAATACTTTACAAATCACCCCAAAAGTTCTGGTTTATGAAAGAGAATACTTTGTCTCTGAGTTAATAAGATCTATTAAGTGTTGAGTGTTGTATTACTTTTATCACCAATATCTCTTTACTATAATCTTTACTATAAGTATCTCAGTTATAGATTTTAGTTCACCCTGAACCTTCAGTATGTGTTGTACAAGACCCTGTGCACGCAATACTCAACTGTGTGAGCAAGTAAGTTCATTATGGGCAAGCCCCTGGCAACTGCAGTGTTTTGTAAAACAAGTATTTTCAGATTCACATACTAGCTGTTTTTCATGTGCAGTTGTTTCTCAAAGACAATGGTGATGAGAAGCACTTGCTGTTTGCTCCTACTGTATCACATTTTGTAATGATAAATGTGTTTTGAACAAAATGATATTGGGTCCATAAAAAGAAATTACTCATGTGTAAATGGTAGTGGAAGCCCTGCCAAGGGAATAATGAGACTCTAGGAGTGTACTTATTGGTATTCAAAGAAGGGAAAATGCTGAAGGCAATGGTGTCAGCTTAATTTTCTTCTCTGGTCTAAACCTTGAATACTGGTGTAGTCTTTGTAGCTTGCAGAGAATGAGCACAGATTAATTCCATAGGAGTTCTGTACATTGCTCCAGGGCAATATATTTCTTGAGTAAATTCAATTCCTGTAGCATAAGACTCATCACTTGTTATATTTTAATTTGGAATATTCATCCCAGCAAATGAATTGCTAAGATGATCAATAAGAAAACTCTTTATATAGGTAATAATGTTGAGGGTGATCTGTGGACAGACAAACTGCTCTTATGAGGCTAGGAGGAAAAAATATACACAGGTGAGGATGGAAGTCAGTGCTATTTTCATGGTGTCCAGTTTTTCATGTCCATCTTCTCTGCCTTGCGAACTTTTCAGATCAAGCTGGGGGCTGTTGGATTTTTTTCAGCTGTTCTTGTGTGCTTTAAAGAAAAGTCTGTTCAGCTGCTGTGTGGGAGAGGGGGAAGAAACTTATGGCTGTTCCTATATATGTCCAATGATATATACAGCATTCTGTAGATTAACAGGATGACAAAACCAGCCAGGGATCAAAACTTTTACAGAATGAATTACTTATTTGCTAGGGACCTTGTTATTTTAAGCAAATCTTTGTCTCCATGTGCAAGGAGAGGTTGACTACCTGGGTTGGGTTTTGGGGGTGGGGACTGGTTTGTGTGGGGTTTGTTGGGGGCTGGGGGGAGGCAGACTGTTTTGCTTTTCTAGGAGGAGGGGCTTAACACAGCAGGAGATACCTCCTCTCAACATTTTCCAGAGGGGTTATATTTTAGATGTGTGGGGGTTTTTTCTTT
Source organism: Sagittarius serpentarius (assembly GCA_034782735.1). Classification (NCBI taxonomy): domain Eukaryota; kingdom Metazoa; phylum Chordata; class Aves; order Accipitriformes; family Sagittariidae; genus Sagittarius; species Sagittarius serpentarius. The sequence continues at coordinate 24,226,900 of JAVKLA010000030.1, read as the reverse complement.
CTTTTTCTTTTTTCTTCTTTTTCACTCTAGTGTCTTGTTTTAATTTTCCTGGTTAATTTTCTTCCTAGTAGCTAGTACAGCAAGAAGGCTGGAGGGGCCCAAGAAAGTTGGGAGGGGACACAGCCAGGACAGCTGACCCAAACTGGCCAAAGAGGTATTCCATACTATGGGACGTCATGCCCAGTATATAAACTGGGGGGAAGTTGGTCTAGGGGCAGAAGATCAGTGCTTGGGAACTAACTGGGCATTAGTCAGCGAGTGGTGAGCAATTGCATTGTGCATCACTTATTCTTTATTTTCCAATTTTTTTATTATTCTCCCTTTATTATTGCTATTAGTATCATTTAGGTTCTTCTTTTTTGTCCTATTAAACTGTTCTTATATCAACCGATGAGTTTTACTTCCCCCTCCCCTGATTCTCTCCCCCATCCCACTGGGTGGGTGGGGGAACGAGCAAACGGCTGCGTGGTGCTTAGTCGCTGGCTGGGGTTAAACCATGATACTTAGTCACTTATGAACTTGTAAAGATTGTTAAGCATCTTAAGTTTATCACTTCCAAGCCTTGGGATGGAGTAATAATTTTTTTCTCAAACACTCAAAGCCCAGAAAAATATAATATGCCAGTGGTTTTGTTTTTAAATAAGGATTTTATAGCCGTATATAACAAGCATCTAGTTTTGTGCTTGTTTGGGGGGGTTGGATTTGGGGTTTTGTTTGTTTATTTTTGGTTTGTTTCGTTTGGTTGTTTGGGGTTTTTTTATGTTTGCTCCTTTTGCTTGATGAGAACAGCTAAAGCACAAAAGCTATTCAAAATGCCCAAACCTGTTTTTGATCTCTTGGTTAGTTCCTTGATAAATGATGCTGCAGTCTGGATTGAAGCTCTAAAGAAAAAAAACCATGAAGTACAATGGGAAGGCCCAATTGTACCTTATGCTGGCTGCCATGGAAACCTTCCTATGATAAGGTGTCAGATGGCAGAGAGGCAGGATGGAGAAAATAGCTTGACTCAGCCAGAAGCAAAATCCCAGGCTCAGATGGTGAGTGCTCAGAAGAGCTGAATGCTTGGTTATCAGCTTAAGTGGTTGGTTTCAGATTAGCAAATCAAGTAGTGGGTACGATAACTGAAGACATGAAATCTTATTAGTGTCCTGACTCAATGGCTGTGGAGTTGTCAGTTTATGTTTGAGAACCATTTCAGGTTGATATGTGGGTAGCGTGTAACACTGTTCCTTCAACGGAAAGCAAGTCACGCCTGTTAATCTAACCATTTCTCAGTTTCTGGTTTTCCTTGAACACGGATTTCCAACAAGTGGTCTGTGGAGAACTGGTATGCTTGTGAACATTTAACTGTGGATCATGGAGAACAGTGTTTTATTCTATAATGATCTTCATCTTTTTTTCCCCCTCTATTATATAACACTGAGATTATACTATTATGATTTTTAGCTCTTTCCATCATATTAGGGATCATATCACTAAATTTTAGCCAACGTGCATTGAAAGGAGTTCTTTTTTAAAAGGGTTAGAGAGCACTCTAGTAGCCTTTGATCTGAACGCTGTGATTGCATTTAATCTCTGGTGATAGACACGACAACCCCTTCCTTTCAGCTAGAGAAATTACTAATTCAGGAAATGGTTCCTAGTGAGAGAGTAGTAATATAAGAGAGGAAAGATCACAGCCCACCAAAGTGCATCACAACTGCTACCGAGCAGCTGAAAGTCTCTTCTCTAGCGCGTTCTATCATATTACTTGGGCTTTGCTTTGACTTGTTTACAATTTGCATCAGCAGTGGGTTTAGCACTTTTACCACAGCAGTACTTAAAAAATTTTTGGTTTAATTACAAAAATCTTATACTAGAACTACTTTTCAAATACATTTAAAGATTAATGATACACTAAAATGGATTAGGAGAAAAATAGTATATTGGTAAGGTGAAGACAAATTAAAATGTGCTCATTTTGTCTTATTACAAAATGGAAACAGCTTCTACTTGCGTGAGGTTGTCCCCTGCCTTCTCTTTAATACAGTTTTTTAGTGTCCTCTACCTTTCAAAAACAAACCTAGCAGATGATTAAAAAATAAACTAGTTTACATGAACATGACCTATGTCTTCCTTCCCAATTTACATATTGAAGTAACAAGGGCAGACTGCAAATTGTGTGTTTATATATTTCTGGGGTTTTATTATTGTTGTTTTAACCTTTCCAAATCACATGTCAAGGTGAACAGAAGGTTTTGATTTGCCAACTTTGTGCTATTCATTCTTAAAAGAAAGATGCTGTATCGAAGCTAGAATAAATTTTCAAAACATTGGAAAACAATCACCCAAACTATAAGACTTGTCCAAAAATGACTAAGAAACAACATTTGTTTGACACATATTTATTCAAAGTACATGAGCAGTTGTAAATGACATGAGGAAATCCTCCATGCATTAGCCAAATTGCTTATTCCTTTCCATGATAAACTAAAAATCTGTAACCCTATAAGTGGATCTCCAAGCCTCAAGCCATCACACCACCTTTACTTGCATCTCATTCTCCACTGATGCTATTTTTGCTTTGTTTTAATGAAACTGTGGTTGGCTGGCTGTGTAAAATAACAGGTGCAGGCCTATCATTATTATAATAATTCTTTCTTATAATTATTTTTTCCTTGCAGTGCTGTTGGCAGGTCACTTAGGTTGTAAAAATTAGTACTTCTGCCAGAATATTGCAGTCAAAGTGCACACTGCTACCAAATGCTTTCCTTTGAAGCACTTGAATATAGTACCTGTATGCTTAAGAGTTTACACTAATAAATGAAAGGGAATTCCCCATGGCTGCATTATCTTCTCTTTAGATGTACTGTTATGTTTCAGAAACACTAGCCTGAACCAATTTGTATCAAATGCTTTTTTTATGGCATAAAGGAAACATTAAAAATGTGGTATAAATCAGAGGTAAACTTAGTTTCGCGTGAACCCTATTTGCCTTCATGTATTCTTATTATAATGACTTGGGGGGAAGGGGGAGAGAAGATATACTTCCACAGTAGGAGCTACTCAGCTCACTAATGCAATCTGAATTGTGTATCAACACATTAATGGTAAGGTCATGAAGTTAATGATGTTTAAAACTGTATTGTAAAATTTGCCTCAGCAACCTCGTAAAAAGTAGCAACTAATGAAGTACCTTTGATTTGTGGTACCACTAACCTTGTTTCTTCAACTCCAAAGCACTAGGTTCATAATTGTAGCTGGAACACTGCTTTGATTTTTATTTTATTTTTTCCAACTACAATTTTCACACCTATTTTAATGGGCCAAAGAGAACTTGTACACAGAGAAACAGCATCTATCCTTCCAAAAGTTTCAGTGCTGTAGGCAGTCCTCCGAGCTTTCACTGGAGCTCTGCACATAGAGCCTCATTTCATGTAAGCACCTTGGCACATTAAATCTGATAACACTGTTGGCAGTTTGCGCTGTGTCAGAAAGAAAAAATTAGATTTATAATTATAAAACACTGGACTAAGATTTGCACAACAGGGAGCACAGGTAGAGTTTAAGAGTTTACTGTTAGTCCAATGAACTTTAACAATCCAAACTGAATAATAAGTACAGAAAAGTTTCATGAATTAATATTTAAAATCATTGTGTATATATATATATATATATAAATGCCTAGTACCTACCCCTTTATTCTGATGCTCTTATCACACTTTTAATGTTCCCCTGGGCTCCAAAGGTGATACCACAGTCTTCTCTATGCAAAATCAGGGAGCAGGAAGTTAAAATGAGCTCTTCGATGTCCTAAGGTTTTCACTAGAAGGACAAGGAGGATGCTCAAGATGAGAGTGGCAGGAGAAACATGATGTGGATGCCTTCTTCCTCCTGAACTTTGAGTCTTCTTAGAGCTATTATTACTTCTTCCCATCCTTGCCTGCTCCCTTCCCGCTGCTCCCAGGAAAGGGGTGAAAGCTGCCCCACAGCCCCCCAGTATCGCCCTTGGTCCGTTTGTTTGCCCTGGACTGCCTGGGGCTGCCAGCCCCCTCCCCGGCGGCACGCACAGAGCTGGAGCTCAGACAGGCCGGGCAATGGGCGCTTGGCCACGGGGTGCCTGGTAAACCCAGCTCAGCCCCGCTCAGGCCAAGGGCAGCCCAGATCAGAGCAAAGCCTGTAACCTCTTATTAACAACAGTGAAATCGTATTTACTGGATTATATATGCTGTTTTGGACAAGTGGCTGAAGGGTAAGGAGGTCTTGATACCAATACATTCATATATTAAAATTGGGGTTTTTTTATGTATATGTATACACATACATATTTTGGGTGGTAGGTAAATGACAAGACGGAGACAGTGAGTTTTAATACTGAATGCATATTCCATCTTGTATAGAGGTAGTTGCAACTAACCAAGGATGAACTGCCAGGAAACTATCAGGTTTCAGAGCTACAGCTCTCCTACCTTTAAGTAAAGGAAGCATTTGACTTATTAAATACTTCCTCTTTATATTCCTCCTGCCAGGGTTTAGCCAGTCTTGCTCAAGGCCTCTGAGTTGGATCCTTCTTGCTCTAATTTCTCCTTTGTGCTATAAATCAGAAATCTCTCAACTAGAAGCAACTCAGAAACTGGAAGGATGTATGCAAAGCTTCCCTTTAATAAATAAATAAATGAATGAATAAGCTGCCCAGAAAATAACAGTATTTTTAAGGATTTAGGTAAAATCCAGTAATTTTTCTCTATTATAACGTCATTAGAAATCAATGAGTTATTGGATGAATAAGGATTAAACAGTCTGGAAAGCAAAATTAATAGCTATTTATAAACAGATTTTAATTTTCTCTTTTAGATTTATATCAGCTGCATTCCATCACTCTACTTATGGATCTGCTAATGTAGGATTATTTTCATAAGGAGTTATATCCATAATAAAAAGTGCATTAATATATTGTATGTACTCAGTAAGCTGCCTTAATTTTTTTTTCTCCCCTTTTTTCTATTGCTGCACCACTTCCACTTAAATTGTGGCAAAGCTAAGCCCAAAAGTATAATTAAATTCTTCTTGAAACCTAATTAGTTCAGCTGTAATGTCTTTTTCATTTCTGGTAATAGTTACAAAATACGGTGCATTTATCTGTATAAGGAAAGGATTTAAGACATGCCAAAACAGAGGCATATAGCTACATACAAATACAACCACAGATAGGATCTTCTGAGTAGCTCATCAAAATACTTTGGATTTCACAGCATCAGTGTCTTCAGATAATTATCATTCTTCCTAAGCTATCCTTAAATCCAAAAGAAAGCCTCTGTTAGACTGGCTCTCAGCAAGCAGCTCAGGTAGAGTGGTGATAGCTTCAGAGACAAAAGACAAGATCATCTCCAGTGATCTGTCTGCATCTCCATTTTATTTTAGGCTACAATTGGTAATTCTTCTGCCTGCAAACAAGAACAGGTCTAGTTCTGCCCCATAGTAATGTTACTGATGGAGTACGTTGCTTACAGGGATTTCTTTATTATTATTTATTTCTATTGTTTGGCAACTAAACTACCTGTTAATGCTGGGGCAATTGGGAGGCAATAGGTGATACCTACATTTCCTAGTTGCCCTCCAACTGAGGGTTGAACTCTGAAAGCAAAAGAAACCGAAAGGCTTGCTTATGGGATACAGAGGAAAATTCTCTCCAGAAATGTTATTGACAGGCTTCTCTTGGCTATGACTGGAGATTCTATGATAGAAACCTTATGTTTCACTTTAAGATCCTCTGTTTTCTCTGCAGTGCTTTGTTCTTAGTAGTCCAACAAAAGACAGACTACTTTGGTTTTACAAAGAATTAGAAACATACAGTTCTGTTTCAAAGTAGAAGTACTGATACTGGTTAGTAAAGTTAATAGAGGAAGAATTAAGAAATTATTTTGTACGGCTGCAGCCATTCATATAGGCATACAATTTTGTAAAGTTTGCAGCTGTGGTGTGGATTAATGCTTTAAATTCTCTTACATTTATCAGCAAGTCACCATGTCAGCGCTATCTAAAAATCTGAACACAAGCTGCATCAATCAGTGCAACTGGTTTAATCCTTTCTTCCCTGTTCCAAACACTCAAATCCTTATCCAAGACTGGTTTTTTTCTTTTTAAATTCTACCTCCTTTTCCCCCCCCACCTTTTCTCATTTAGATCCCTATTACTTCCAATTTAAACTTCTTTAGCCTTGTCTTCAAATCTGAGGCCTATATAACTGTTCTGCACACCCTGTATATGTTTTTCTCTTGTGGTGAGTCTATAAATCCCAGCTGCCCCCTGCTTGCAAGTCCCTTGGTTTGCCTCTCATCGAATGCTCAAGGTGCATGATCAGGTCACCTTTCAGATTAAACTGGAGAGAAAGATGCACCTAATACGCTTCAGCTGCCAAGGGGCATTAAGACTATGGGACCAGACTCTAGTCTGAAGTGTTGCCCCTAGACCCCAGCTGTTTGAGTTTTGGGTTCCCAGCAACAGATGTGTTGCCATATAGATCTGGCCCAATTGGTCTACGCTTTATGGTAACATCCATGTATGCATTATTGTGTAGTATTAGTTTTATCTTTAAAAAAAAAAAAAACCACACACAAAAAAAACCCCACCTGCCTATTGACATTTTCTGTGCTGCTGCACTAGCTTCCAATATCTTGTGAAAGACTTCAAAAAAAACCAGCTCAGCTCCCCCAAGTTGCATGGAGATGATTTCTGGTCACTTACTTTATTCATCATTCCTGAATCATTATTTAGCTCGGATAAAGTCAAGCTACACCCTTTCTTTCTTTTATTACTTTTCTAACTGTAGATTGACAATTTACAAGGCAATTGAAGGAGTGCAAAATTCAAAAGGCAAAAATTCAGCCTCTTTTCATAGCATCTCTGCAGAAAGAGCTGTTCTGTTCTCAAGTACCTGAGGTTACAATTTCTTATCAGTTCTAAAGCTCTCAGGCTAGGATTTGGTTGAGACTCCCAGCAAAGACAAGCCACAGTCATAATCTTCTGGGCAAAAGTGAAAACATTGTGCATGTGTTTGGAGCTAAAAAGTCACTGTTAGTTCAATGAATGCCTTAGCAATCTAAAGTTGGAATTAATACAGAAAAGCTTCATGAATTATACAAAATTATTACATAAAATATTTGTACACAGATATATAAATAATCTTTCTCTTTCTCTTCTCCTTTCTCTGTGTTCACCATTCCAATGTTTCCCTTAGTCTTAGGGTCAACAGTTCCTGTATTTCGCAATCAAAAATGGTGTATTCTATTAACTGTTTCCCAGAATTACCAGCAAGTTTTCTTCTTTATGGAATAATTAGTGTGAATAAAGAAAACAGGAAATGAATCCATATTCCCAATTTTGATGCTTGGATGTACTTTCCCTTTCATGCACTTGTTGTGGGTTTTCCTGAGTGAAATTGAGACAAGTGGTCAATGTTGTTAATTAAAAGCTTCTTACGAAGGAGACAAGACATTAAGAGAAACTGTTGTTGAATCGGTGGAATGAAGTGTTCAGATAAAACTTACTAAAAGTGCTATTGGAAACTACCACAAAACTGGAAGTAAAAAAGTATGGGTTTGTGACTAACTTTACAATGAGGGTCTACTTCTCCTGTGTGTGCATGGCTGCAAATGTGTGTGTACTCGTTTCACTGTCAAGTGATTGTGTCCTTGTAATGGCAATGCAGACACAGCACTGGCTAAGAACTTGAAATCGCTTACATCTCCTCTCATCTGAGGTGACACTTTCTTCTAACAAGTCCTTATTTTAAGACCCTTTCCTCCTTGATTCTTCTGTATTTAAAACCTAAATCTAGAAAGACAGGATTCGGCACCTTACACTTGTGACTGAAATGAGGTAAGTGGCTGGGGTTTTTTTAGTATAGTTATAAGGCACAGCAGCTCAAAAAGGTCAATATAGCTTCCACTGGAAAGAAGTTACATTAAAATTAACATAATTTGAGAATTAACTGTATGGAATGAAGAGAACCTGAAAATAAAACTATTTGGAATCCCAGAAAAATGTCTAAGCTGCATGGAGTGTATGCATACATCTTTTTTTTTTTTTTTTTTTTTTTTTTAGGTGACAGTTTTGATTGATCAAAGTTGGTGAGGGACCTTAAATGTGTAAAAGGACATATATTTTTAGTTTCATCTTGACTATGCCCTTTCAAAATAAACTGTAAAACTATTACCTTGGGTCATATTCTACTAGACCAGATTCTACCCCACCGTAGAACAGCTAAGTGAAGAGCTTGTAGCTTCTAAACCTTTCCAAGTAAAGAAATTTGACAAGAACACCGCAGCTTCTGTAATTACACTATACAGTGAAGAACAGTGTATTGTATCATTTCATTGTACTGTTATTAGTAACAACATTGTGCAGTCTCAAGTAGTGATATTATCTGAAAAATCTCAGCTCTTCACTTCAATACTTGCATCATTTAAGTTGATGCTTGAAATAAGGAAGATGAAAGAAAACTTGCAATATGCCAGCTGTCAGTGAAAAATGGAGACTAACTATCCTGGTCTAAATGCAGCAATAGATCAGAAAAACTATCTAACCACAACAACTGCTGAAGACCTTAAAATGTCTTTTCTATTTAAACATAGCCCAAAGTTTGCTCTAAACGTACCTATGAATACATCTGAAAGAAAATGTCTATAGGAGTCATATTCACTTTGATCTCAACAATCCATAATGCAGAACTTCTCTGTTGGTTTCAGGAACTCCACATTATTTCAGTAAGAGGTTTGAATGACTGATAAACTCTTTGCCTTAAGTCTTACTTAGTGTAGTCTCCAAAATAATGGCCATTCTTTTTCCTCTAGGTTTTGCATTAAAAGTAGGGAGGATTGTGTTAAAGGCTATAGGAAAGAGACTTAATGTATGGGTTACATAAGCCTTTATATAATGATAGTCGATACCTCCAGGAGCTGTTACACAGAACTTATCTGAACAATTGGGATGAGACAGCTTTGTATTTGCTTTACCTGCAACACATGAAGTACAGGCACCAGGGTATGTAAGCAGTGAGTTCCTGCAGTAAAACATATATACTAGAATATAAGTAAAACTGGTAATGTAAAATCCAGATCTAGTCTGGGAACAGCATAGGTAAGCCTATGGCTGTGTCCAGGCTGGCAAACCTGGGCAGAATGCAGGCTCTAACAGCATGAATGGATTTGTCTGCCCATCTGTGCTCATGAAGAAAAACAATTCTGAGGAATATTACATCGCACGAGTGCTGAGATGAAGGACTGCCTTTATGGAGCTGTTTTGGATCTGGGAAATCTTACACCTGCATGAGTCACAAGGGTTTGCTCTTACTTGGGTTTCAGAGAGGATTTGATTTCAAAGGCAAAATTGCCATGCAGGAGCCAGGGTTTGATATTAACACACCTGAAAGAACATGCACTTTTGGAGAGCGTGGATAGGTAGAATAAAACTTCCCTTTGTCAGCATCAAATGTAATATTTGATATGTGGGAACACAGTGAGAGGACTGATTAGATTGCAAGGTTAATTCTTGTTGGTAGAAAGAACTAATCTGCATGAAACTGAAAATAACTATCATCTCATTCAACTACTAAAACCATGATGACAACTTTTTTTTATACTTTAAGTGGTTGAAGTATGTCTCCCTCTGCTATTCAGTGCCATTACTAAAAAATTTTCACCATATTGAATGTATATGTACGTTAGAAGTATAATCTGGTCCATTTTTCTTTCTGAATATTTTGTTTACAGACCAAGCTGATAATTTAACGATCATTTAGGTGTTGATTAAGTAAAAAAAAAAGAAAAGACAGTATCTTTATTATTTCCATTGAGAATGTCTTAAATTAACGGAACAACCTTTTTGGTTTGTCTGGTTTTTGTGTTTGGTTTTTTTTTTCCTTTGCTTTCTAGTATCCAGTGTACAAAGAACTGTACCACAGAAAAAGATCAGTTTGTGTATAGTCCCTTTGGGAATATGAAGATTTGAAATGAATCCTGAAGTTGAAATTCCATTCAGAAGAACTTATGTTTTACACTTCTTATGAAGATGACTTTAAGTATTTTTTTTCATAGTTAGATAAAATTTTAGTTTGAATATATGTATTTGGATAAAACTGATACTTAGAATGAGAAGGGGCTTTTTAAGTTGTTTCCTATGCAAATATGAATTTCCCCTTTTGTCTCCACTTACATCATCTTACTGGAGAAACTGCACTGGAAATAACTGCACAAATGCATTTTCACTTTCTTCTTGTTTTTGAAGTTAAAGTAGAGTTTGTAGAACTCTGAAAACTTGCTCGGTAAACTTTTGGCTGCACTAGGTTAATTTGAAAACTGTTGTTCACCTTAATATGATTAGGCTTTTCCATGGGTGAATTACATTGCAAAATCCTCGAACATTGGTGAATGGTATCACAATTTCTTAATATCTCGGTCAAAAGCAGGGCTCTGAAAAGGGAGCAAAAGTAGTTTCTTATAGTTCAGCAAGGAAAAACTGGAATGTCTATGTGGTATATACATGAATCATAGCATTTATGGCATATTACAAAAATATAGACACAAGCATAAAAATGTTCGAGTACACAAAGATTTAAAAAAACAATCAACCAACCAAACAAAAAATGACAATAAAAAAAACCCAACACTAAATGGAAAAGCAATTGCAATTAGTTTAGGGGTTTTAGAAATACATCTTATAATTCTTATATATTTAGGGTTGCCAGTAATGGCAGTAATTTCCTTTCTAGCATTGTACACAGTTATGTCTGAACCTTTGGGGAGCTGCGGGTTTTGGCTTTTTTACTTCCCCATTTTTTTGTTTATTTTTTAACTCGTACAGCCACTGCATCTTGTATGTAACTATGCTTGTCTGTACAAGAATAACATGTAGGTGGGCTACTATAAGAAGCCTAACTGGTAAGCCTAACTGGTATTTTCTGATGCTTTTTTTCTAGATCTTGGAACTCTGTTATTAGATCTCTTAGCCATGCCTGCAGCCAAGTAATGTATAAGACAGAGCAGTTTTCAAGAACTGTTGAAATACACTACTTCTGCAAATGACTTTTTTCTTCTGTTCCAAATGATAAATGCTCTTTAAACCCAAAGAATTTTTGTTTCCTTTCATTTTGTGAAAGAGACGATAAAACATCCAGTGTCAGGATACCTTGATATTGACAGTATGCTCTTTCTACTAAAAAGAAATCTATATAAAGATGTGGTGGTTAGGTATCATGAATAACCAAACTCTGACTCTACAACCATTAAGCTTCTTTGAGCCATGCTTCTTTCATCTGCAGAAACATTGTATGCTTTTAAGGCTTTGGTACAGTAAATTGACAGACAGACTAGAGTGTATTGTTATCACAGCATGGAAGGCTTTGTTGTCCTTTTGTTTTAATGGAAAGTCCAAAGACTTCAAGACACAAAATTCACTAATTAAGCAAACCTATTAAGTATTTTGAATAGACTATTGTGATAATGGAACAGAAAAATGAATGGAGATAAAAAGTTAAAGACGACCGGGACAGGAAAGAAGAACAGAAAAGTTGAAATTCCATTGAAAATAATTCTCATGTTATCAGGCTCGTACGTAATATTTCACAATATTTTTAAGAACTGTTGAATAGCATTCTGCAAATAGCATTTAAAATGATGCATTTCTCTATGGAGGCAAAAGTTCTTGAAAGTACTTATTCATGGGTATTTGGGGACTGTGTCAGCATTTGTGTTACCCAGGTAATAACCTTTCAAAGATATCCCAGCATTTCCAAGTTAGTAATGCTCAGCTTTATTGCGTACTATCACTCCTACAAGCGTCTAAAACAGCTTAAACCATTAGTCTTTGCAAAAGAGTCATTGCTTTAGTTCTGCTTCTGTATGAGATGTCAAATATTTTCTAGCATGGTTACTTAAGATTAGGTGGCAGTATGCAGCTCCTTAAACATCCAATATCTAAAATTTTGTTCATATGTGATGGGAATATGTGTAAGAATACTGAAAGAAATGTTTTAAGAGAGAGATCATCTAAATTGCTAAAATTCTAGATAGCAATATTTTGAATTGAAGAAAGATGAGAAGAGTTTCATGCTTTCTCAAAGGCTGGACTGCTGTTGGTATGGAAACCAGTTACAGAAAAAATATTCTCTTATTCACCCAGTTATCTCAATGTACAACTTCCAAACATGACTTTTATAGATACAAGGTTCTGTGACTATATATATCTCTGGAGCAGCTAAGAAAATGATTGACAAGAATCAAAGTAAACAGGAAAACATTCCATTCAATTTCTTGAGACTTGCATTGTCTGGGTCTGCTATGCTGGTGCTTTCTAACATCAACAACTGGCTTAAGCATTTTTTTCAAAAGTGATGAGATAGAATCAAGAAAAATTGCTAACACCTGATATATTTGTAAGGGGCTTCTCTATAATATTTTCTCTCCCTTCCCATCATTAGTTCATTGAGATAGTAACTGTTAAGAAAGTACTTATGCTATGAAGCAGTCATGTTTAAGATCTCTTAATACGGATGTAGTTAGATAACAGGATCCCAGCCCTAGATACAGACACTACATCAGTGCTGTAGAACGCGGAAAACAAAAAGGTATGTGTGAACTTTAGAAAACTCTTGCTATACAAGCAAAGCACTAGAAACCTCTCCTGCATGAGAGATTCCCTTCTGTAAAGTGGTGCAAATGGGCTTTCGGTCAGGGTTCCCCCATGTGTCTCAGGAAGTCATCTGCCTTCCTAAGGCTACACCTCAAAGGCAGCATCCTTAGGCACAGTATGTTCTCAGCCTTGTTTGACCTCTGAACCCAGAGGAAATTAACTGTAAACTAAGAAATGTGAACAAGGAATACAAATCCATCCACAAGTTATAGTAGTCGGAGCTGCTAGTAGCTCTCTGTTCATTTTAGTCATGAGAGGTCTGGGTTTTTGACCTGAGGCATGTGGAGCTATGGTATTCCCACAGATACAGAAAGCACTTCAATTTGTGGTTTGGTTTGGTTTTGGTTTTTTTTTTTTTTTTTCCTACCAGACTTTGGCTAGAAGCACTTCCACCCTTGAGAATGCCTCTTGTAATAGGAAGACATTGTTGATTGTGATACCTTTTGTATTACAGCAACTCTTCGATGTGTTTTAATTTTACAACTGGGTTATCCAGTCTAACGCTCATGCCCCCAAATCAAATGTAGAATAACGCCACTCATGTCAGCTTGGTATCTTTCAATAAAAATGCTTGTGTGTGCCTGTAACAGCTGACTCAAACACTAAACTCAAGCCTGTCATTTTTCTGAGTGCCTTGATTTTTTTTCTCTAATGTAGGAACAGTTAAATGCCTATCAGTGTATTTAACCTTAGAAAAACAAATTTTTGTGCATTCCACAAAACTTTCATTAAACATTGGTTTTAAGTTAATTGTATAAAAGAAGAATGTTCAAACACACTGGATCCAAGGAACAGGGAAGTTTGATAGAATGCCTGGCTGGAGCACAACACTACCTTTTCTTTAGCTTAGAAATTGCAACATGAAAATACAGCTTTAACTATATTTGCTGCTTTACAATAAACTCATAAAAAACCCCTAAGTCTGGGGTAAAAGTGTGTGCATTCAGTATGAAAATTAAATTTGAGTGAGCTTTCCTCAATTTAGTGAAAATCTGCAATGCACTAATTTTACTCATAAAGGACTGAATCTTCATTTCCCTTTGCTTCTCTAAGATCTGTGTAAAAGTCATTAGGTATTAATTATGGAAAGACTGTAGTGAATTATTTATTTCTGTATTAAGTAGCATGATACAAATGTTCGCAAGTATCTTTTCAGTTGAGTGTATTTCTTGAGTGGCATGGTTTTGTATACATCTGTTGTTTTTCATTTTGGTGATATAAAAACTGCATTTGCCTTTTTGTTTTTTTTATTTTTTTTTTTTTTTTTTTTTTTTTTTTTTTTTAGAATATTCTCTATAGCCCAATTGAATTCTTAGCATCCTCTGTCTTTAGAAGAATATGTCAGCTCTCAAGTGTCCAGTAGTTCTTTTTATCTGATGTGGACTCTTTAAAACCCACAAGCATGTCTAGGTTATCAGATTTGCTTTAAAATGCTGCCATTCATCTGTTCAGTTTAATGCATTCTCAGTCGGGAGTTGCTATATTGGCTAAAGGCTATGCCACACTGCAGCTTAGAAAATGAGAAAAGAAAGGCAGCCAGGCTCAGGCTAACTATACCATTAACTTTCCTTCAGCCTGCAATACATCAACAGAGCATCAGACCTAATCATGTTTTTTATAGCTGCTCTACCACAGCAAATAAAGATCAGAGATATTTATTCAGAAAGGAACACTGTTTAGTCCTTTGGAAATTTGCTGTTCTCTTAAACATGATATGCAGTGATTGCCCATTAATCTTATCATGCATTTTCTCTCTGCTTTTAAAAAACTATTCACGCTTTGAATGCTAGAGGAAAAGGTAGAGGTGAAGTCTTTACCTGTAAATGGCAAGATAATGTACTTGACTAACCCCACGGAACATCTAACATAAATGGTGTTATGTTGCTTTTCCTTCCAGTGAATATTGTAGAGCCATGTATATTGATTAACTAGTGATGCAAACCAGTTCTTTTCTGTGTTTTATTGACTGGATCTATTTTGTACTTATTAATACCTAATTGGGTCTCAGGGCAGTAATGCTTTTAGTTTACAGGTAGTTTACTTTCATTCCATGTTGACATGATTGGGTTTTAAATATCATGGGAGCACAAGAGCCAAACCTAATCACCTGTAAACCTTGAGGAAAATCAGTTTTAGGCAGGATTTCTGCAGAATGTTTAACTACTGGAAGGAAGGAGCTTGTGTCAGTAATAGCAGAAATGCCAGTCCACCATGCGGTTTGTCTGTGTGTGACTTGTAAAAGACATTGGGTAAATTTAGTAAAAATTACAATGGTGGGCTGCAAATGAGTTTCAGCTGGAACATGCATTTTCATGGGTTTCTGCTTAACAGAACTGTATACTTAGATACTACCTGCAAAACAGATATTAGCTATCAGAGGCTGAAATTTCTATTTTTGTTTAGATGTCTACTTTTCATTTTACTTCAGAAAGTAGAAAGTCAACTGACTTATTTAGAGTAAAATGTAAAGACTTTCCATTTTATTTTGTTAGAATAAATATGTGAATAACTATCACCATCATTTGTATAAAATAGATCAACAAGCAATATTCTAATTCCTCACTTTTCAAATGTGTACCTACAAATTGCCTCTGTCATGAATTACTTGAAAGGTTGTATAACACATCTGGCCACATACCAGGTTTTATGTTTCAGCTGATTGCAGGTGTAAGTGGCATCACTTGAGGCATACTCCCTCATCTCCTGAAACAAAAATAAAAACAAATGAACAAAACGAAACACCCTGTGGCCACCAGCCGCAGGGTAGTTATTCCACAGGCAGTTCCCACGGTAATCTGTGTGTAAAATTAGTGGGGAACACAGGAATTCCCAGGGACACGGGGAAAGGCTGCTGAGCCACAACACAGGACCATTAAGAATCAGTCAACCTCCAGCTGCTGCTTCATGCTACTAGAGCTGCAGGTGGCTCCTGAGGTGCTGATGGCCAACCTGGCCACAACTACCAAAAGCACTACAGGAATGGCCTTCACTCCTCTGTTTCCACCTGGGTAACAGAAAGTCACACCACGGTATCTCGCAGGGCTCTCGTGAGCATCAGTACTTAGTGATGCTAACAGGGAACACAGGTAGAACAAATTACAGAGGTGCAAAATTATGAGCAAACACCCCATGCTTGTTCCATAACTCATTTAGTTTTTCTGCATTTGTGGTGTAAGAAGAAAAAGCAAGGAACTAATCTGACCAAACTTCAGTCTCTATCTGTGTAAGACACGAGCATGTTAATACAGATAACTGTCTGTATAAGAGCGCTGAGACTGAAAAACATATTGAGGCAAAAAGGGATGTATGTCTCTCTTGAGGCAGTAGAGTTGTCTTTTTACTACTAATAACTATGCCTCAGTCTTCTGCTTCTTAATGTGCTCAGAAAAATTTTTATATTTTTTGAGGGTTTCTTGTTGTTCCCCACTCCATCCCCCGCACTGTGAATCATTGTTTGTTATCAGTATGATAAGCATATACATACCTGTGGCTCATTTTTTCTCTTAACAAAGGTTCTCTCTCTAGCATGGCCAGAGAATACTGACACACTGCTGACAGAAAAACACTTCACCACCACCACCACCACCACCATTCTCCTTGATTTTTAGTACACACTTTGACACTGCAGACCTTCCTACCCTCTTGGATCAGTTCTACCGCTATACTGACATCTGACTTCTTTTGGTTATGGTTCCCACGAGGCACAGTCTTTGAGCATGCCTGGTCTCTACTACATAGCCCGTTTACAACTATTAATTTTGTGCTAATAATGCCTGACCATGTACATGTGTTGACCCCTTTTGACAATTAGCTTTACACTTTATTTCTGTTTGTACTGATAAAACAAGTTCAAGAAGACTTCATATCTTCCTACAGCTGAACAACTAGAAAAAGTGTTTCTCTTGACTAAAGCATTTTGTTTGCTTCCAGCAGCTGTAAACCTGGTAGCATTTCTCATCCTTCCATTTTTGTGCTGCCAGTGTGTGTTGCAAGGAAACTAGAGAAGAGCTGGGAAGGGCCAGCTGTTGAATGTTTAAAAAATAATTGTGCGAGGAAGCTACAGGAAAATGCCAGATTTAAAAAAAACAAGTAGAGAGATGTCAGAGTGATAGTGAAAGTCTAGACTCTCGGCATAGAATTGATAGCGGCTGTCAGGAGCCAGATCTTAGTCCCTTCTATGTTATTCCTCACAATCAGAAGCAAGGCATGATTCAGGCAGGAGACCTTCAAGGAGCTGTACAGCCAAATTCCTCCATTTTTCCCTTGATTACCTCTCCAGAACTGGCAGCCATGTAATCAAGGGTGCAGAAAAGTTTCCACCTTAATAACACCTCCAAAAATCCTAGCATTCCCTGTCTGAACCGTTTCCCCCAACCCTGACCAATTCCCAGGAAAAAACATGGATCTAAGACTCTATTTACCAAAGGAGATCTAACAACACTTCCAAGCTGTTCCCCAAGATGGATAGGAAATGAGACTGGGAGGGGGGAATATCGACATCAATACAGCTTGTGCCATACTGAAGTGAAGGTATCTCCTGTTTCCATGCTTTTCTTGTGATAGCCACTGTCCTGAAGATCTTTTATTATCTCTCTGCTCAGTACCTGCTCATCTTGTTCTTAGCTGGGGGCTCTCAGTGCTACTGGAATGAAAATAATAAATACCTGCTTTACTGGGTATTCCCACTGAGCTTCTTCTGTGAGATTACTTGCAGTGGCCAGCACTGCTGCTATGTGTTTGGAGATTTGATCTTTAATCACTTGCCCGAATCCACCCACTGTGCAGCTGGAACACGTGGTGATTTGAAGGGGGCTTTTGCTGGAGGCCCAAGAAAAGTAATGTAAGCAAAAAACGTGAGTCAAAACCACATCTGTATTTGTCGCTTGCGTTATGTAAAGTCCATTTCTCAAATCTCCACAGAACTTCTTGTTTTCAAAGCAACTCTGATTCCAAACTGAACTCTATCTTCTAACTTCAATGCATTCACTTTTAAAGCTATTAAAACTTCTAAATGAAAGCAAAAACCTATATATGCAGTTAGATCTCTCTAGGTTTTTAAACAGTTGGCTCTTCTTATTTATTGTACCAACCTGTGCTTAAAGGAAAAATGTTTTATTCATGGAGATCACTTATGTATTACGATATGTTTCAAATACATATTGACTATTTAATATTTCCTCAGTATAGTATGTAATTCATGCTGGAAACCTTTTCGTGAAAGCAATTAGATAGTTATTAGAAAGCTTAAAGAAGAAAACAAAGCATCTAGTTGACAGTTTATTTTTAATGGCTTGCTCAAAGTAGTATTTCGCTAAGCTTAATAAGAAACACTGTTGTGTCTTTATTTCCTCTATATAGCCTTTAGTAAAAATGTGTTTTAAAAATGTCAGCTGAGATCATCTTGAGAAAATAACTTTTGTGTACTTTATGTGTATGCAAATGTATCCTTTTGTTCATGTGGGAATGGATAGCTGGGAAGAAATCTCACTTCATTACGGTAATGAGAAACCACACAAAACAGTATGTACACTTTTTCTGTATGATTCTTTGACTTGTCAGAATAACCTTGTGGCTCATTCACATTGAGAGTTTTCATTATACAAGAGATACCTAAAGGATTTCAATGGCATGCACTATTATCTTCTAACAGAATTGGAGTCAATACTGCATATGCAGACTGTATCTTATCAGACAGGCTACCAGAGAGTAAAAGATATTGATTTGACGAAATGCTTGAGGGAGTGACATTTGCAATACAATGACATGTTTCATTAGAAGGCTTATGACTTGCCAATAAAAAGCTTAACCATATCCCTATATTACTTAGGCACTATTGTTCAAAATAAGTTAGATTAAATGATTTATTGACTACCTTTAAATATCTTTAAAGAAAACATTTTTCTGTATTCCTCGTGTACAATTATAGTCAATATCCTTAAGTGTTTCTTATTGCTAAAGATGTTTCTTTTTTAGTAGCTTTATGCAGTTTTTAAAGAAAAGATTCATGGCAATCTTGCTGTAGTTGAACAGTGACAAAAATCTACAATTTCAAAGGGAGAAAATGTACCTCTAAATCCACTCTACATGACACATTTGTTTAGTGATCTTGAGAAAGATAGACTTGCTGACTTCACAGTTCTTAAACATGGTCAGTACTGCTACAACAGTGGGTGAATTTAAGAAAGTGCTGAGAAAGTCAGCTGCAAGAGGTATAATCTCTTCTCCCTAGCCATGTCAGCTTGGGAGCCCTGCCTTTTTTTGCATAAAGCCTAATCACTGCTGGAAATGCAGTGAGCGTTAGTCTTCTTGGAATCAGCATAACGGAAAGCCAGCTCCTCTTACCCTGGCACGTGTGCTGCTCATGGAAAACACATTCAAACCCTATCCTTAATTAAATTTCCATGTGGACAAATGTTCTTTAAAGATGGTTACGCTTCCTCTTGGAGAATCTGCATTGTGAAAATTTGTTGTAGTTTTGGAGTTGCTATATGAGATGTGGTTCTGTCATCAGTGTGTTTCCTGTGTTTTATAAGGGCAGAAATAGCAGAATGTGGAAGAGGAACTGTATCAATCTGGGAGCTTCATTCCCTTCCTCTGGGAAGCCATGTGTTTTTCAGGCTCTGCTTTCAAAGTACAAATTCCCAGAAATTAATGAGATGGGTTCTTGTGACTAATGCTGAATAGAGCAAGAGCTCTGTTATTGCTGCTAACTTTGATAACAAAGAATAATAGTGTGCTAAAACCACAAAATTGAAAAAAATAAACTGTTTTATTTCAGTAAGTCTATTGTTTAAGACAAACACTTTATTAGCCATTGTTGAAGGCTCCTAATGCTATCAACCTAACCATTAACTATGGGGCCACAATACATTTTTCATTTACTAAACGTTTTCCCAAGCCAACAGAACTATAAATTATGAATAAGCCTTTAATGAAAATACATGAATAGGTAATACGAGCTACAATCTCGTATTATTAGCAGCACGAGATATTGCCTAATATTATATTTAAACTATGCAGATCAGAATAATTTGGTATATCTCAAGTGATAAATTATATTGTTCTATGCCACCTTAATTATATCTTTTGACATGAAAGAAGCTATCTGAATGCTTGCTAATTAATCTTGTCACTCTTGACCCAGAAACATACTGTGTGTGGGTTGTTTCAAATTGCTGTGGTTAAAAATTCTAAATATATAATTTAATTAATATTAATATTAAAGGTAGTGTAAATCCATCCTGCTGTCAAGGAAAGTTTGAAAGCTGATTGTTTCTACACCATCATGCAAATGATAGGGGTGCAGAATTTATTTACTTCATATATAAGGTGATTTATTTTATTGTTGCCTACACTTTCTATTGCACTGACTGGTCATTCTTTTTCTCCAGTCAGTGTCTAAGATGATCAGACCTTTTTGCATGTCGCAGGCATTTGTTCATGCCAGTATATCACATCTCTTCTAACAGTCAGCAGCTCTACAGTAATTCTTCCTTCCTATATCACCTTCTTTTAAAAAAATATAGTTTAGGTAGGATTTGCTTAAAGAAGTGGTACTCTTCCAAATTGAGAAGCTAAAATACATGCATTTGAGACATAAAACAAAAGCTGTATCTTTTCTTAAGCTCAGTAGAGAAAGTAAATGGTAAAGCATCTTCAACTTTAAGCACTCATTATACTGTCAATAGATTGAACCAGTTTTTTACACCTTAGTTGCATAAACCAAAAAGATTGGTAGTTAATGTACTTAGGGCTCCCTTAGCTATGAATTATCCCTCCAGAACCTCTGGATACGAAGCGGACCCTTGTTGTTTTTCTCTCCTTAATGCAGAGAATGTGTTTATTCTTTCACTGAGGTCAGCATCTCTTCCAGTGTCACAAGGATTCATTTATGCATTCTAGCAATATATGTAAATGCACTTTTAAATGTAAATGCACTGTTAGAAATGGCTTCCTTGCCAGAATAGGGGAGTTTAAGATTCCTCAGACAAGTTCTAGTGAAGATGGTGATTCAGGCCATTTAGATGTGTCTCTCCTCGCTACACAGTGGTGTCTGTGCTCCACTGCAATGCAGGCAGCC
Organism: Sagittarius serpentarius; assembly: GCA_034782735.1. Classification (NCBI taxonomy): domain Eukaryota; kingdom Metazoa; phylum Chordata; class Aves; order Accipitriformes; family Sagittariidae; genus Sagittarius; species Sagittarius serpentarius. The sequence continues at coordinate 24,206,154 of JAVKLA010000030.1, read as the reverse complement.
CCAAAAACATTTAGTATATGACAGCACAATATATTGAAGATCTTTCTGGTGAATATCTTTGTTGTTCTCTACTGTCAAAGTTCAAAACTGTTATTTTTTTCATTTGGCAGGCGTTGCAGAGACTGTCTACCTTAAATTAGGCTTGCTTTGGAAATAAGTGGAGAAGGAATTTTAATTTGTGGAAATTCAAAATTTTTTATGGTAGTCTAAGAACTTGCAGTAGAAAAGCAAAAGAATCAGTAGATTGTGTGGAATTATATTCAACCCCTCTACACCTGGTTACAAAACCTAGTTAACAGCTTGGTGCATTCTGGATTAGTGTTACTGCTTTTGCTCTTTCTCTTCTTACCAGAGGTACTAACACCTCCAAGTGTTTTAGTGAGAAAAATTTTTCAAATGCACAGTCAGCAAAATTGTTCCAGGTGTCCATGAGAGACCTGTTGTGGTGGCATCTTTGGTCATTAGCAGACTAGGTCAACAAAAATTAATGATACAGAGTCTTCTCATGTTCTTATTTATGAGTCAGTATGGTCTTTTTTTCTGAGAAACTCCTTCAGGAATACGACAGAAGGAAAGAAGCCTGCTAAACACAGGGATGTTGTAGAAAACACCTAAGACTGGGTGGTCTCCTTGACAACTTTGAAGATATTTGAAGCAGTATAATTGCCGTATGCACTGTTTGGAGAAATTCTCCCAGTTCACCAGTTCTGGTCCATTGGAATTAATAGATCACAGAAATCCCAAGATCCAAAAGATTAGAGAATTACAACTTTAAACTCTCAAAACAGGATCCATTTCAATATGAAGGTCTTAACTGCTTTAATCTTATGACCAGTAATATTCAACTCTTCTCAGTCCCTCAGTAAATTTGCAAGGTGCTCTCTCAGCTGTGAGATGCCTGTGCCTAGGCCATACAGAGCATACAGGCACATTTGTGTAAAGAACAGTAACAATCCTCCAAGCAAGAGAGGAGAGAAAAAGGAAGATAATTTGGTTTATATCAGTTGTAACTATCCCTGCTGGAGTTTGATCTTGCCTTTCTGTAGAAAAATGTGTTAAACATCTGTACCTTGATTTGGAAAAAGTATGAACAATTGATAGGAAAAAATCTGGATTCTACCATGGGTTCTGATGCTTTCCATCAATTTCTTTGCCAAAGACAGCCAAAACAAACAGTTTAGTAAAGTCAGGAAATGGCTGGTAACCTTGTGCTATCAGTTCTCTAAGGCATTGCCTTTACGCTTTTTTTCTCCCTTAGTTAGAAGTAGTTTTCTAAAAGACTTCAGTATTGATTAGCTATGCTAGGTTCATATTAAACCAGAGGAAAAAGATTGCAAAGAGAAGATAAACAGTCTTGAAAAACAGACATATGAGAAGAGCCTTAAATGGAAGTTACAACTGTTTTGAGGGATGTCCGGAGTTTTTGCTTTAAAACTGTAGCACTCCTAGCACCTAGGGGCATCTCTTGCTGTCTTTCATCCCTGTTAGGGTATCTCTCAAGGTCAGGATGAAGGTCAAGAGTCTTACAGTGGATCCCAAGGCTCTACTAGTAGTAATGCAGACGTGATAGGAAAGCCTAAATTTTAGACTACCTACTTCTATCAATCTCAAATTAAGTGCTGAAAAGAAGCAAATATTCTCATTCCCCCTTTTGCCTGCCTATTAGACCTACTTCTGTGTATTTCAATTTTACTGCTCTTTTGTGTTCATTGATCATAGACATTTATATTTTGAACTGCTGGGGTTTTCTTTCATTCCACTTTTAGAGTTTGACTTCAGAGAAGAAAAGGAAAGAATTACTGCTAAGCTTAGCAGAATCTGTGTTATCTTGGACAATAAAGCTTCTCCACAAGCTCTGTACCACATCCTGGAGCTGTACAGACTGTACAACAGATATGGGCATGTTTTTTCCAGCACTTAACTAGATGGCCTAGGTGATGCAGGGGAACTGTGGCTCCAGAGCTAAATGTGTACCTTTTTCTGTTTCAAAAAGTAATGTATGAACAGACAAAAAAGATAAAGAGGAAGCTGTGACTTTTCTCAGAGTAGCTGGTCTCTACACAAAAAATGAAGGGGGGGCAGGTAGGGGGAGTTGTCCCCTCCCTCAGGAGTTCTGTGTTGGAAATGGCCATTATATGTACAGTAGTAATCAAAATTAAACCAGCAATAAGTTCGGTCTGTGTGCAGAGTAAATAATTTCCTAATTTACCTTTTTGTTCTTTTGCATCTCTTGCTTTTCTCTTATGTACTTGATGAGAGCTGTTCCCAGGTGTGTTCATTGTTGATTAAGACAATGAGTTTATAAAGATTATTGTACTAGTATTGCAATAGTTGGATCTTAAAAGTTTCTTCTGGAGTAAACTTAAGTTTAACAGATGACGGTAGGTATTTTACTAAGAACTGCAAGGGATGGACAAGAAGTCCTGGGGTTTTGTGCTTTAATTTTCTAGAACCAGTTTAAATTCCATACACTGTAGGCTCTTAATTAAGGATTGACTCCTGCAAATTCATCATGTATCTCCCTCAGATTTAACAAGGAAATTAATCTATAGTTCTGCAGAGATCATCTTTTGCACAGTAAGCCAGCAGGTAGATTCAAATGCATCATGATCCCAACTGACCCAAAATATCATTATGTCCAAACTCACCAAGGTTCACTTCTTTTTTTCTTGGTATTTCATATAAGCATGTCTCTTAAAGAGGGCAAAAAAAGCACTGTCTAGTAGGAAAGGGTTTTTTAAAAAAAAATTTAAAATGTATTTAAAATAGATTCTTATTTCCTGACATTAAAAAATTTTACCTTCTTACTTGAAGCATCAATAGTTAGGTACCCAAATTAGTCAAATATTTTTAGTCAAACAAAGTGAAATAAAAAATGAAATAGTGCAATAACATTTAAGTCAATAAAATTAATAAATAAAAGTTCAACATCCAAAATACCCATGTGTATTGCTAATATACATGATTTTAAATTAGTGAAAACACAGAGTATATTTAGCACCTATCGGACTTTTGCATAAGTAGTGTGCTCATATTCTTTCTTTTTGTTTGTCTCTCTGCTTTTTCCTCTTTAGATCAGGTGCTTTTTTCAGAATTTTACAGGTTGGTAAGTGGAATATTAGCTCCTTCACAGGTTTAAGGAAAAATGATCTTGCTGAAAAAATAAATTTAAAAAAGCACTAATAACTGTTCTAAATATTTCACTAATTGCTTGATGTTTATATTAAAACTGCATAATATTTTATAAATTCCAGTAAAACAAACCCCAATATTGTATTCAAAAACATTTTAGCCAAACCAGGTTCACACTGCAGCTAAAAACCTATGAAGCCCAGTTATGTAGATTTTATGGATCAGATTGTACTTAGCATATAACTCAATAATAATATTGGTCACGCTTTTGCATTTCATTATATTTCATTACATGATAAAATTGGCTTATAAAGAAGTCTTAAAAAACATTACCATCAAGATGTAATTATTATGCAAAGCTAAGTTTCTCTTAATAAATGAGTAATGATACCCTAATTTTTAATGGTCACAAAATAATTGTGTTAGCTATAGTCAGTTTATTTCAGTTCAATAATACAGTAGCCATTCTTAGCATACATCAGATTACAATGAAATCTAGTTTTTACAGGAAAGTACTGTAAAATAGATCCATTAGTACTGAAAATGCACTGGTAAAATCAAAATGCTATATATAATGGAATTAAAGCCCAATCAGGAGATTTTGATAATCAAAATACTTGATAGGTTGGGGCCAGCAGCTTCAGAAATGCTGGTTTGTAAATGAGGAATAATTACTCAGTTTATTATTTCTGAGGGATCTATTCAATTTCTCTTAAAGGTGACATATAGATTTATTTTTCTTTAGTCAACAATTTTGAAGACCTAACTGGTAATTATAAGGTTTTCCAAATCTGCTGAGTGGGAGTGTTGATTCTTTCCTCTTCCTCCAAATACAATACATGTTCTTATGGGGGTTTCTTGGACGTACTTCAACACGAAATACGTTATGCATTGCTTTTTTGCTTAGATACTGAAGCTGATCTGTTTCAGCATTCCATGATATGTATATATAGCGCAAATGAGAAAAAAACACTTATCTAACAAAAGGCACCCCTCTATGCACATTTATTTATTTATCTAGAAAGTAAGAACAATTGCCCTGCAGTAATCATGTCTGTTTAATTACCTTATTAAAAAAAGCACGCAAGAGGATGCTGCAAACACTTTTTTCATTAGTGCCAAGTAGATGAAATTGGAGAGATTCTTCGACTGTCCAAATGTAATCTCCTTGTCAGAAATTGTTAGCCAAGAGCCATAGTATACTTCTTCTTAGAACGAGATTAAAAAATACTTCAAATCAAGAAGAAAAAAAAAAACACCAGAGTCAATGTTAGAGCGACAGTTTAGTCAAGGGATGCCAAAGATGTTAAGGGACCCGGAAGATAGGTCAGAACTAGGTCAGTCTGTGCCTTCTTTTTTCCTACCAACACTGAGAATATGTGGAGGAATGGAAAAATCTAATGCTTCAAATAAAAGTAAGTGATAAAACATTGACCCGAAAACTTCCTTCAGGATACCAGAACTGTCGACTATATTAAGGGCACAATGATAGACTATCCTGGAAGTCTAGTCATCTACATTTCTTATAGACCAAAATCTCTCAATTATTCTGCCTTGGCACAAGTTTATTAGGAACTGCGGGCATCCTCATAGTTAAGTGTTTCGTTGTTTGTGCTATCTTTAAATGTGCAATGGCATCTTGTTAGTGTAGTTCCTCATAGCAGTTTAGATTCTGTTAGCTAAACAAAATTATAATCAAATTACCAGTTGGAATAGAGCAGTCAGATAGAATGCAAGTCCATGGAAGTTATGTCTAAACTAATTTACTGGCATTAGGAGGTTCAAACATACTTTTTGTAAATTGGTTTGAGGTCATCAATGTTTTTACCTCTTAAAGGAAAAATTTATTCCTTTCTTAATTTTCAATTAAAGAAAAAAAAGCCAAAAAATTAATAAATATATACTCATAACCAAGGGAAAACCTGATTGTGTTTAAGAATGTGATCTGGTCTTCTTTCCTTCTAAAAATGTTCTCTTAACAGAAACTGATTTTTCTGTAGCCTCATTTGTTTAATTAATGATGCTATGTATGCTATTGAATGGTATAATATGGTTTAATTGGAATAATCTGTAGCATGACATAGTGTTTTAGTGCCAAGAGTGTCACTTTTTTCTATCAAAAATCATGGTCACAATTTTCCTTAGGGTAGAAGCTCAGTAAGTAAAAAGTGCATCCTATAGAATGTGTTATTTATCTTAAATGTTCATTATCTTTTATCTGTCACTCCCAGGTTCTCCATCTCTGTTTTCTCCCCTCAAACACAAAGCTACTCTTCATTATTCATATAATTTCATTTTCATCTTGGTTTTCATAGTTTCTCCAAAACAGATGGCTGTAAAACTTTCAAAGTCAGGGCATCAGATCCAGTCCTGTCATAACTTTGGTTACAATGTAAATCAGACATAAGTTTTGATCCATGGTATTTGATCTGACAACAGGTGAGACAATATCATCCATCCCTGATTTGTGGACATATTATTTTAAAATATATATGTCAAAACTTCTTAAAAGTTATGAGGTATCAGCTCTTTCTTTCTTTGTTATAAAAGAGATGCTCACAAATCAGGATGGGTATAGAAAGGACTTTCTCCAAAACATAACATAAAGGCATGGAATATAGAGTCTTAGAAGGGTTTTTTTTGTTTGTTTTGGTTTGGTTTTGGTTTGTGGTTTTTTTTAACTAAAGCAGAAGGTAACCTGGTATGCTTGGTGATAATAAGCAAGGATTATGCGCTTTCAGGCTCTTCTGATGCTGTATTATTAAAAATAAATCAGAGTGGTAGAACCAGGACTTGTTAAACAAAATTTCCATCTCATGGCAAATTTAAACACTTTCAAATTTGCTATAAATGAAGAGAGTTGCATTTTCAGAACTTTCAGAAGGAAAACAATTTATGTATAATATCAATGCAAACATCAGAGCAATCAAATTTCATTTCCCTATGATACATAGATTATTATGAAATGACCCAACCAAAAATGTTGTCAAAATATCCTGTTTCAATATGTGTTCCATGGATGATGTACTTGATATGCTGATACTATTCTTAGTTGATTTCACTGGAAAATGTGGTTTTCAAGGGAAAATTTCTTGCTCAAGTATTTCCAGCACTCCAAATTTTACTGTCATATTTTAAATTAAAACATCCTGGTTCTATGTATATCTGGAAGAAAATAGCATAATTCTTCCCAAATATTTTTTAAAAAAAACATAGTTATCTGAATATGATTCTGGAGAGGGGCGGGGGAAGAGGGACAGTGACACACACAACACAGGACTGAAACTGTCAACACAGTATTCTGGATACTACGTTCTGCTTTTTCATTTCTGTAATCTTCAGTCATTGACATAGTTAATATTGATTCAGATGAAGTGGTATAAGTGCCCTTTACCTGGACGTTTACACTAACTTTAAAATAGTTACATAGTCTTGAAAACGTTACAAATAATAATATAATGCAATGAAATCTCAGTAACCCAGAATTCTATAGTTATCTGGAAACATCCAGAAGATTTAGAGAGTTGAGGACCACAGTTTATAAATATGACAAAGTTTTATTTTTAGAAAAATAATTTTTATTATAGAGTTAGCTTTCTAAGTTGTCTGTAGCTTGATCAGGATTTCAATAGATACCCCTAATGAAAAACTGCATTTAACACCTTTTTCTCCTTTTAGGCATCCCTGAAGTTTCCATTACAAACATGTATAGCATTTTAATCTGCATTCATCCCAATAGACTTTAAGTACAAGTTCCACTACTTAATCTGAAAAAGCTAATTCACATTAATAGCATGTTAATCTATATGTTTAACACTTGTCTTTGGTAATGATTGCTGTTTAGTTTCATAAAGCATTCATTAAATGTCTTGCTAAATTACATAAAGATCATAATAGGCATTTAATGGATGCTTTTTAAGTGAAGTAGAAATTACTTTAGATTATAAGTAACTGTAGGTTTATAAAGCCATCATTATATGTCTATTAAGACCATTTAACTTAAGTGTTTCACAATTAGAGAAGAGCCAGAATTTTAATTGCACATTTACAAACTGTTAGCTAGGACTTCGGAAAACAGTTCTCCTTTTATCCTAGCCGCTGTTGAAGACAGTTTGCACTTTCTTCCCGGTTTATTTCTGGAAGTTTGGTTTTTTTATTTGTAAGTAATATCCTACCATAGTATAATCAATGATACAGGACAGAAATAAGAAGGCATCTAATATAATAATAGTACCTTAAAAATTATTTCTAATAATTGAGAAAATAATTATAAGAGTAATCTTTGTTTGTTAACTGTTAAAATTGAATCTGAATGGGAACTGTTTGGCCCAAAGTATTGACAAGGGGATGCAGAGTACTTAAACCTCTGGGTGATTAGCTGAAACCAGACAAGAATAATAATTTTGGTTATAATAATCTAGTTCCTTTGGCCTAAATCTACCTCTTATGTAGCTGCCCAAATCATAAAAAATATACTTGTCATTGGTTCTACTGTATTCAGTATCACTGGAGATGCTAAATAGCTTTTTCTTTTAACCATGGAGAATGTAAAGTGTGTTCAGCTCCCAGATATACAGCAGTGTGGGGTCAGTGTTCCTGAGGACACCAACATTGTCCAAGATCATTCTGTTCCATTCTTAATGCAGTTCTCAGACCTCAGTTTCCTAACAGCTGAAACAGAATTTAAAATGTTCTTCCATCTTTGAATAAAAAGAGATTTTTCACCTAAAATCTTTATTTTTAAAAAATTATCTTGGACTTTTTCCTTTACTTCCATTTAAATACAAAACAGGCCTTCCACAGCCAGAAAATATGTACAAAGCCCATTTGTGTCTCATTCTTTTCAGAAACATAACTTTGCCCTTAGTGATACTTCAGATTATATTTCCCAGAATGGGCATGTGGATTCAGAAAGAGAGATCTTGGTGTGAGATGGTCTCCCACGTGAAATACTACATGACCTGCTTCTGTTCATATTGTTTTGAATTTCCCAACTGTTATTGATGTTCATGTTTTCTCTTCAGTGTGGACTCAAAGCTGAGGCAAAGTATTTGCATTTGAGCAGCAGAATGTTAGAAATAGGGAAATGGCACAAATGGTTAACCTTCATCTCACATCCATCACTGTGTCCCATTCCATTGCATCCGTTTCCTTCCCATTACCCTCAGTTCGAGGCTGGCAAAACATTTTCTCTGTTCGGTTTTGTTATGCTTTGTTTTTAAGTCTTGCATCAAATACAATACATTAGTGTCTATGGGCCCCCAAGAGTGAATTAAATGATGTGGCTAACATTCCTGAAGGCCATTTTGAATTAAAATCCACTCCATGTTTTCTTTCATAATTCTGATTGGTTGATCTTAATAGGTCTTTCCCACAAATACATCTAGCTTGCTAGCAATTTTAAAGAGTATACAAGCATTATACTCTGATAACTCTGCTTGTCTATTCTGAAGTTCATCTAATATTGCATAGGTGGGGGAAACCACAAGGAGATCTTTCTTTTCTAAAAAATTTAGTCTTTGAGACTAACAAATTTCTCAAGAAATCCAACTACCCAGCGAACTGACAGTATTCCCTTCGCCTCTAAGCTGAGGTTCTTTAAATGTGACCTCTGGCCAAGTAGTTCTCCAGTTTTTGCTGTCAAGGGTCAGTTCCTTCTTTTAGCTCAGTCAGAGACACACAGACCTATTGCAGGAAGCAAGTCCCAAATAATATTCTCCTGATGTAGTCTCGAGTACTTACCTTGCCAAAAATTTTGCTGTTTATTCATTTATTTATCTTGGTAAGGGAGAGAGGCATTAAACAGTATAAGGAACTAGAAAAAGAGAGTGATATATAAGAAGACAAGTTGGCAAACTGGTTAACATCTAAATATGGAAGTAGAAAAGAAGTAATAAGCGAGAAATAAACATATGCAAAATGACCTAATACTAGGAGAAGAAGAAGATAAAAGCAGAAGATGGACCAACAAGGAGAAAATAGGAAAGAAAAAAAGAAGTAATGCATGAAGTCCATATAAAATAAAAAATAAATCAAACATGAGTTGGAGAAACCAGTTGGAGATTTAGTCAGGTAGCTGCACAGGAACACATTTAACAGCAAGCCTGGCAAAGAAAGCGGTCAGGCTAGATTAAATCCTCCAAACTGAAATAACATCATCAGTTAACAGTTGCACTTTGGGCAGGGCATACTTTGCCCTGAGAAGCAGTACAAGGGAATCACTGTGTTCTAGTAGAGATACTGGTATTACACTCTTATATGCGGTCACGTATTGCTATAGAAATGCAGCTATAAAGACCTTAATTTTTCCACTTAAAACATTACAAGTTCTGTACCTGCTGGAGTTGGCATTCAAAAAGAAAATGCTCACAGACACTGCCTGGGATCTGTCTCGCTAAGAGAAAGCTTTGGGTCTGAGTTGCTTTTTCCTTTGTGCTCAAAATAATTTAGAATTTTTTATTATTTTATATATCTCACTTCTGTATTTCAAGTCTGTTCTTCCAATAGCTGACTTCTTAGTCTTGGTTTGAGTAATAACCCTAGAAGAAAACCCTTTGTTTTCTGAATTCCATATTTAGTTCCTGGTTGCTTGATATTTCAAGAACATAAATATTTATTCTACTATGGTAGCTTGGTGGCACAGGAGTGTTCCAACCTTACTAGCCAGGGAAATATTGAAGCAGGATCCTCCTTCTCATATAACTATACTAAAGCTTTAAGGTACATTAGTGACTATGCTTTTTGTCCTCTAAAATCACCAAAAATAGTCTGTCTGTGCAAGTACAAGAAAAGTGTTTAGCGCTGGACAAAATAACAGTATTATAGTAGCAACCACAAGTGAATGGCTACAGAAATCAAGAGGTGCAGACAGCCTCAATCATGGCACCAAAAACTGTTGTTATGGAAACTCAGTTTCCCAGGACATATCTGCAGATCTTAAAATGTTTCATCTTAGCTTGTAGTTAGAAGTTTGCAGCTGCTGTCTACTTACAGTATAAGAACTTACTAACAGCTTTTCAGCCATCTGTGGTACAGCAAAATACACTGCAAACTGTTCAGAAATTGCTTTCCTCTGAGAGTCCAGCAGTATTTTCCCCAAAATGATCAGTTTTACTCCCTTCCTCAAGACATTGTTGCTGAATAGAAGCATAGCTTTTTGACAAGTAGTATTAAATGCAGCAAGGAAGTACTGACTTGTTACTACCATAACAAACCCTGAAGTCTACGAAGCTTTCCTTTAAAACTGCAGTTCATCGATTGTGACATGTTTCTAAAGCTCCCTAATTTTCACTTGCATGAGATAAATACCATACTGCATTAAACTATTTGGATTAATTTAGCTCTTCATTTGTCAGAGATGCATATTTATTCTCTCTCAAAAGGCAGTATAATGGAAAACTTAGGAAATGGCAGAGTCAGCAGCTGACCATATACAGTGATTTCTTTTCCTGGAAAAGATACAACAGTCAATATTTGTTCTCTTTAATTTCAGTGCCAGAATTCAGCTGGCTTTTTTTTTTTTCCGTCTTCAAAATGTCATAATTCCTCTAGAAAGAAAAACTGCATTATATATACAAGCCTACAATGGATGGTAATGTCTGGTATTGGAATACATGATTATTCATTAGGCTGTTAGTATTAGCTGATACTTATGTGATGTGTAAAGAGATAATAAATAGGATATGAGAGAAAATGCCCTGAGGTGAAATCTTGGCTTCATTGAAAATCAATGGCAAAACTCCTATTGCCCATCAGTGGCACAAAGACTTTGCTGTCCATGTGAGAACTGAAATAGAATTTAATTTCTCCATTTGTGAGAACTTGTGTTATGTGATTATTTTATTTGGGTTTAATTTGCTGTTATTTCTTCAGGCAAAGCTCCAATTGAAATCTCTTGTGTCTTGAAATCAGTTGGAATTTTTCCTAAGGAGAACATTTTGCCAGCACTGCACAATTTGTTCTTTTCTGTTGTTTATCTTTTGTCCATTTTATTGTTTATCTTACGGGAGACTAAGGAAATTGGCAGCCTTTTGGAACTGAGTAAAATGAAAAAGAAAAACCACTAAAAAGAAGTAAAGATTAAATAGGGTTAATCAAGGTTAAATTTATATTGTGGATGTGGAATCAGGGCTGCCTCACTTACATAAAGTTTCTGTCATTCCTTTATTCTTTTTCAGAGAAGTGTAAGAAGATAGCATGGCGAACAGGTTGAAGGAGTTGGCCCTTGAGTCTGTGTGCTCCTCATAGCCGTATTTTCCTATTTCCTCTGTGGCTTCCTGCCACACCAAGTCCTCAGGGTGCTGTCTGGCATCCTGCTCCCAGGTAGCTGCCTCTCCTGCTGGTGCCTGGGGAAGGGGCTGGATGCCTGACCCATCCCCACTTACCTGTCCTCTTTGGCAGCTCTGGCTGCAGGCACCAGCCTGCATTTCCCGCGTCGGTCACGGTCCTGCTAGTGGCTGCCTCCACCAGTGGACCTCTGTTGTCTCTCGGTTGCCTTTCCATATCCCTTACCAGGGGCGGGGGGTAGCAGCTTGCAGTGCTTCAGGGATGCCAGCCTGCAAGGGGAAAGGCTGCCGCAGGCGGTCCACAGGGAAGCACCAGCAGTGGCAGAGGGCGTGAGGAGGAGTGGGGAAGGTTAGGCGTAGGGCGAGGGAGGCACCGCGGGTCCACACGGTTTGCAAGGGTGGGCATTCGCTCCCACCTGCCTGTGGGGGAGGTGGCTGACAGACAGATGGATAGCACGCTTAGGGGAAAATCATTGGGGTCAAACCACTTTCTCTTGCTCTCTGTAGCATTCACCTTTTATTTTTGCATTACATGGAGCTTAAGGACAGAGCTGGGCTGTCCCTCGTGGCACAGATGTGACCTGCTCATGCTGAACTTCTGCTCTCCTTCAGGAACCTGTGCTACAGAGCCTTCTAGAAGTCATCTAATCTTGCTGTCAACACTTAACAGGGGAAGAGTCTATTCCTTGGTAGCCAGTGGAGTAGTTGAATTGTCCTTGTTATTAGTGTATCTAGTTTCTGGTATTAGCTTGCCTTTATCTGCTGGAGTAAAAATCCACCTATCAATTTTTTTTCGTGTATAAATATTTGTAGGCTAAGATCAACTTACATTACCTTTTCTTGCATATTTTAAATATAGATTAAGCTAAGGTTTGTATCTATAGGCAGGTTTTAAAAATTCAAGTCACCCTTATACAGTTACTTTTCAAGTCTGAGGACCCTGTTGATGTGTTTTGTATTGTGTCCATCAGAAAAAGATGCTGTATTTCAGTAATAGCCTCACTACGATATAGGTAATAAAAACTATCTATTCAGGATTAATCCGATCTAAGGCCTATGTTAACTTTATCTGCATCACTGTAAAGAAAAGTACAGTTGTGTTAGTCACCACATAATTTCTTACAAATTCAAAAAAACATGCTTGCTAATTTTGTGTGACAAGTTGGCTATAACTGAAAGCCATAAAGAAAAATTGGAATAGAATTTACCCCCAGATTACCATAAGACATTGAAATTTGTTAGCTTTTTTCCTTCATCTCAGAAAGCAGTTCATATTTGTGCTACTGATTTAATAAATATCAACAAAAATGCGTATCTAATAAAATATTTTAATGTTTTTAAGCCATGTAGTAATGCAGATACTATAAAAAAGATTTTTTTTTCATGTCTTTTGTGTTTTTCTCTTTTGGTTCATCTTTTGGCCAGCTTTGCAGCACATCAGAAGTACAAAACATTATAGACTTTTAACTGCAAAGATTTTACAGCTGCTGCCAAAATAAGGGTAAGAAGTTTTATCTTCACATTTCCTAAATTTTTCAGCCATGTAAAGGCTTCAGTACTGTACTTTTTAAAGATCAGTTTAAACGTATAGTCTAACTGGTGTCAATTCTCCTCCCATGGAAAAATGAAAAATGGTGATACTAATTTTTTAAAAACAAATCCATCCTTTTCTTGTATACCTAAGACAGGCAAGATCCTGAAGAACTTGAGAGGGTGGGGAAGCACTTTTAGTTCTATGTTGCATAATTGTTCAGCAAATCTTCCACTACTTGTTTGATTCTGGTGTGAAGAACTGATCTGGCATGGTGCTGTGTGTCCTGAGGGCTAGCTGCAGGTATTAAAAGAAATGGTAAAAGCTGTTTCACTCTTTGTACACTGTTGGAAGCAACTGGGGGAAAGAAAAGCTTCAAAAAGCAAAGGGAAAAAAAAAAAAGTTCTCTGTAGTCTCCATATATTTTTCAGCACAAAATTATATAACTCTTCAATTTTTTTTAGCTTTTGTTTTCATGAAAGAAATTAGAGAAGGCTCTTGAAAAGAACAACGTTGCCTAAAAAAACCCAAATATCCTACTATCTACTATAAACAGAAAGTAGTTTAAAACAGAATTTATAACTAAACCCATACAAGATTTCCAAATTGTATATTAGTAGAAAGATATACATAAACTCTACAAATAAAATTAAAATGTGATATACATAAAGCTGTATAATACACCATCTACAGCTAACATCAGCCATTCTCATATGATAGAAACAGATCACTCGTTTTCAGGGTCTCAGTGCTGATCCATTTCCTATGTATGATCTTTGGTTATATGATCATTTTCTGCTAATCTTTTCAATTGTTAATGGTAAGACTCCAATACCTAATCAGTATCTGTCAGGCATAGTCATTATTAATTGCCCTTCAAATGAAATTATAAAATAGGACAATAAAATATCATCTGGAGAGAGCTGTAGAAAACAAACAAAATATGGATGCTGAGTTTCCACATATGGTATATACATTGTTTGGGTGAATAAAAGATATATAGCAGCTTTTTATTGGGCGTGTTGGACAAATACCCAAATAATTATGTGTGAAAACAAACACAGGACAATTCCACTGCATTTTATATAACTTCAGTTATTTTTCTGTTAATAAGATCAGTACTATTTCCAAATAGCTGTAAAATTAGGAAATTTGCCTCTTATCACAAGTACTTTAAAGCTAGTTTTAATGCTGCAGGCATAGAACAGGTTGACAGCTTTGGTTTTTGGCTACTATACACTAGCACATCAATGCAAAATATTTACAAAAGCTTTTTCAGTAGAACAGCTGAACTCCATGCCAAAAACAGCTAATGAAGGGAAGAGGGAATAGGACAAGCTGAATAAATGATGTGGCTGGTTTTTGATTAAAAAACCCAGTGTATTTAATGAGTCAGACTCAACTCTAAATCCAGCATTGCTTATAACTTTAATATAATGCAATTACACCAAATATGTGTAAGAATAAGAAATCACAATTATTTACCTGTTTGAAAATTTTGTGGTATTATTGAAATACTGTTGGTTTTTTGCAGGGTTTTCTTGTTCTTTTATCAGTGTCATTGTAAAAACCTACATTAGATATGAATGAAACCAAGTGTTTCCAATTCTCATGGGTTTTCTTTTTTCTTCTTTACTTGATATCAGATGGCCATAACCCAAGATCATGCATATGAAATGGATCAGCACTGAGAACCTGAAAATGAATGATCTGTTCATTTTTTTCTGTTTTTTTTTTCTGCTCTGCTAAACCACTGAAGAGAAAAAGGATGCGTTCCTCATTTGATGCATTGTGAAAACGCGGGGAAACTGTAACATGACAACAAAGAAGTAGTGAATCCAGGTGCAAGCCAGACTGTTCCCAGAGTGCCTTGCTGTTGTGTACAAAAGAAGGACAGCAGAGAAAACAAGTGTCCAGATGTGACTTCTTAGACTTTTAAGGCAGGTGGAGAAAATGTGACTCTCCAGTTAAATTAGCTTTGAAAATATATCAGTGTTTCAGTTTAGAAGTTTCATCTAATGTCAGCATACACACTCAGTGCAGCACTTCAGTAGTTTCAGCAAGCCAGGCTGTAACCTAAGTCATGACGTCTAAGAATTAAACTTAGTCAGGCTGAAGAGACAGGCTGTATACAAAGCCCAGAGTACCATTTTTTCCATGATGTTTTACACACATTTTAATTCATAAACTAGTTCACAGATGTCTGGTACAATGTACCAATGTACATTGTATGTGTACAAGATGTATGGTACAAAAACTTGCTAAAAACGCATTTTACAATGCAATGAATGTAATGTAATAAGGACTAACGTGTATTTCCTAGGCCACGTGCTTGTGTAATACCTTTGCTCAGATTTAGAGCTGTGTTAAGTAAATTATGAAGCACTAGTTTATAATAAAAAACGCAACATCTAAAAGGGTTTTCTTCCATTTGGCCAGGTTGAACAAGCCAGCTGATTCTTATTCTAGTGGAAACACCCAGCACTTGATAGGAATTTTTACATCTCAGAGTCAGTCTAGTGGGAATATTTTTGACATCTCTTAAGAAAAATTCTAAACCTGTTCCTCACCCTCACTCACTCACAGGTGAGCAGTGAAAAGCATAAGCCATTTCTGGTGCCTCAGGTATTGTTTGCGGGATCAAAAGGCCACTTCTGGTTGTGAAATTCTGGAGACTGAAATGTTGCTGTGTATTTCAGGACAGGAGGTTATGCTTTGCTAAAACTTCATCTTGGAAGTTAAATATTCAGAACTTGAAAGAAAAACAGGTGACTACTAGGAAAAGTAACCTAGATTATTCTAAATTGTTATTAATATTTTTAATTCCCACAAAAATGAGTCCTCATATGTTTGTGACTTCGCTTCCCTGATTTAGCATGATCATACCCATTTAAAAATCAGGTTGCACTGTAAAAATGAAGTGCAATCATAGAAACCTCCTGTTATCTCTTTTTGCTCTCACTTTTAAAATTTATCTCTCTTGCCTGTTTTCAATGTATTTCCTCATTCAGCACAAGAGAGGACTCATTGGTGAAACTGAGAGCAGGGCTTGGCCTTAGGTATTGAATTCACACAGGTATCTTAGCTGCTTTTAGCATTTGCTTTTGGGATCAAAATGATACAATATTCTTTTATTGGAACATTTTTCATAGTTGCTTTTCTTCTTGTCAGTTCTCAACCCCTAATCGTCAGGGTTCACTCAAGGAGTGTCATTAGTGATGTTGTAAAAAAAGTACAATATAAGGCCTTTTAGAAATAAGCTTCAACTAAAATAATCTCTTGTCGTCAGAAAAGCCCTTCTAACTGCAGATATAATTATCCTGCATAATGATCTCCAAATATCTTGTGTCAAGCCACAGAATCTGAAAAATTCACAGAGTAGTCCAATATTCTGAGACTTGTATTGGAATTTGAGTTTCATAATCTCTGTCTGTTCCTCTCTTGCACACATGTTCTCACACTCACCTGCTCACACACTCATGCACACTCATATATACACAGTACTACTTTACAGTCAAAGAGCGAGCAAATGTTCTTTGAAAATGTTCTTTACCTGAAATACAGGTGGAATAGTCAAACCGTTCACATTTTGAAATGACTGAAGAATGTTAATAAACCCCTTAATGCTCTTTATTTTCTCACCTTAGATGCTGAGAAGAGATGTTTTCTTAGTGTGGTTGCTTTTGATATCTTTTTTAAATTTCTGAAGTTTAAGCTGTTCTTTGAGGTGTAAAGGCAGAGTCTTAATTCAAAACAGAATTCAGCTTCCATCCCATAATCAGGCTATGGCCCCCATTTTCATTAGTACCAGGTGTGCGTGCCTTAAGAACTCCCACTACCAAACATCTGATTGGAGTCAGACACACAAGCCCATTTTTATCAGTTAACCCTAATAATTCAGAGTACACTTAAGACTTTATGCTAGATTTCTGTTTTGTTTTTTGTTTTCTTTTGTGTTTTTCTAGTTCTACTCCTCTTGCAGAAGACCAGGTGAATGTTTTTTTGGTTTTGGTGGTGGTTGTTTTGGTTTTTTTTTATGGTGCTTGATATTAAAAGGATAGCATCAAACTACTATTGATATCTTTTAGCTGCAAGATGATTACATAGGAAGGAAGTGGTTTGCCAGGTTTTTGAAGAATGAGCCTTGGAGACAGACCTGTTGTCAAACTGTAGTCTAATATTTCTGTGTCTACGAAAAAAGAGAGACAAGCAAGGTAGTTCCTGGTTTCATGCCCCGTATTTTTGACTTGTTACCCCTGTGTTATTGAGTCCTATCAGAGGATATCATTGTGTCAGGTACTGTACAAACAAAGAAACAAATGATGGGTTTTGTCTCTTAAGGTAACTCAGTATGTGGCTTTCTTCATTCCATAGAAATCACCTACCAATTATTGTTTCCATGGTTCCTACAGTGACTAGAGTTTTAAATAACTCTCTACTTTCACCTGACTCTCTTTCTCTTTTCCAAATCCTACCTGAGTCTCCTAATGAGTAGGATCCTGACCATCCTTCGTTATCTTTCTCTATAGATGCTGCCCTTATTTTTCCTTTTCTTTGTCCTTGTGTCTTCCCCCTTGGATTACAGTTTCAGAAAACTCCAGTCCAGTTGAATTTTTGAAGCAATTAATATACCAGATAATCAAAATACTTAAATAGTTGAAATATCAAATTAATTAAAATACTAAAGTGATTACTTCTTTTCTGTTACTTTACCATATGTGCCTACCCATCAAGTTTTGATAAATATATTTCATGAAGTTAGTGTCAGATTGATGTAGAAATATCAGCATTGTTAATGGCAAAACTTTCATTTCTCTGAATTGCAAATAATAGGCTCTTTCACTAAACTACAGCAAATAGTGTAAAATACATGCATATTCTTTGTGCATCAGCAGAGATATCACATCATTTGCCCCACTGATGGGATGGTGAACACAACCTGGTTATATATGCCATAGTGTAACACTGAGTCTCTGGGAAAACTGCAGGTAAGAGCAGGAGGATTAGACTGCAGTGGCCACAAATATTAGGGATTTAAGTTTACTGCCTAGTAATTACAATCATTTCTGAAACTTGGAATTTCCTAGTTTCACACATACACAGGATTGCTCTTTTTTTTTCTTTTTCTTGATCAAACTCAAACACTTGTAAGAACTCACTGATCCAGCTTCTGACTGGATAGATATTTGAGAAGAATCATACAAATTGCTTTTTTCCAGTAAGGTGTAGAACACTGTAGAAAGGACTGTTCTAGCTGTTCCCACAGTGAACTAAAAATATTATCAGGTAGATTAGGGGTCACAAAGTAAAGGAGAAAGGATAACTTACCTTTTTTAGATGCAGAATTGATATTAAATCTTGCTGTGCATATAAAGAAAAGCAAATATAGGGAAAGGAAGAGGAAAAATTAGAAAAGAACTATACAAAAAAAGGGCTTCTAACATGCATTCAAAGACTTTTCTTTCTCCCAAGACAGACACACAGGCTGTGTGAATCTTCACAACTGCAGTAGAATTAATGGAGTGATGCATGTTTACCACAAAGAAAAACTCTGATCCAAGAAGACAAGTGAATATTGTTTGAAGAATTAAGCATTTAACAAAGCCATGCAAATCTCCAACTTAATGATATAGGTTAAAGGAGTACAGGCTTGGTATGACAGGCCCCAAAAGCGGAGGCACGGTATGCAGCGTAAAGGAGCAGGGGCATGAGATGGAAAGAGATGGGGGAAAGACTGGCACCAGAGGACACGTGGCTATAAACCACCCTCCAAAGACCAGTTAAAGAAGCACAGACCTGGAGGCGAGAAAAGCTAGTTTTAGGGAGCAAAGAGAACAAAAATAAAGTGCTTAACGTAAGCAAAACCATTCCATATGTAGTAAGTTTGGATGTTACTTGGAGTTGCAGACTGCAGAAGAAAGACCATGGTGAAAAGCATGTTAACCAAACATAAAAATAACCTAAAGCTTCTTCCTGGCTCTGGGCTATGAAAGCATTAACTTCAACCTTACAGTCCTCCCAGGGGAAGACTCGAGATGATATCTCACCACACCCATCCATAGACTAAAGTCATTGAGTTTGGGACCCAGGGGGACAATGGAAGAGTAAGTGTAAAATCTGAGGAAGAGGCAGATGCCAGGAAGTTTTTATACAGTTATTTTAACTATATTATTGTGATATTTTGTTTCTTACTTCTTTTTCTGTGTAATATTAATTACACAGAAAATCCGAACTAATTCTGTGATTTGGTTGTTAACATTGCAATTACACTAACAACAAATCCTTGGCTTTATGTTTAAGATGTCTCATTTTTGCCTAAAACAAGACTTTCAGCATAAGAGATGGAATGTTATCGGTTTCCTAGACACAAATTAATGGAAATAGTTACTTTGGAAAAAAATTTCCGAGACGAATAGTTGGTTTTCCACCTCTTCAGCGTTTTCAGATCACAATAGGGATCTGAGTGCACCCTCAGCAAGTTTGCCAACATTACCAAGCTGTGTGGTGCAGTCAACACACTGGAGGGAAGGGATGCCATCCAGAGGACCTTGACAGGCTCAAGAGGTGGGCCTGTGCGAACCTCATGAAGTTCAACAAGGCCAAGTGTAAGGTCCTGCACATGGATGGGAGCAATCCCAAGCACAAATACAGGCTGGGCAGAGAATGGATTAAGAGCAGCCCTGAGGAGAAGGACCCAGGGGTGCTAGTTGACGAGATGCTGAACATGGCCTGTCAATGTGCACTTGCAGCCCAGAAAGCCAACCTTATCCTGGGCTGCACCAAAAGAAGTGTGGTCAGCAGGTCAAGGGAGATGATTCTGCCTCTCTACTGCACTCTCGTGAGACCCACATGGACTCCTGCAATCAGCTCTGGAGCCCCCAACATAGGAAGGACATGGACCTGTTGGAGCGAGCCCAGAGGAGGGCCACGAGGATGACCAGAGGGCTGGAGCACCTCTTATGAGAACAGGCTGAGAGAGTTGGGGTTGTTCAGCCTGGAGAAGGGAAGGCTCCAGGGAGACCTTATAGAAGAAGCCTTCCAGTACCTAAAGGGGGGCCTACAGGAAAGCTAGAGAGGACTTTTTACAAGGGCAGGTAGTGATAGGACAAAGGGTAATGGCTTTAAACTGAAAGAGGGTAGATTTAGATTAGATGTAAGGAAGAAGCTCTTTACTGTGAGGGTGGTGAGGCACTGGAACAGGCTGCCCGGAGAGGCTGTGGATGCCCCATCCCTGGAAGTGTTCAAGGCCAGGCTGGATGGGGCTTTGAGCAACCTGGTCTAGTGGAAGGTGTCCCTGCCCATGGCAGGGAGTTTGGAACTAGATGATCTTTAAGGTCCCTTCCAACCCAAACCATTCTGTGATCCAAGAGTGTGCCTTTCCAGAACACATAGTTTCATCAAATATAATGTATAAATGAATTAAACATAAGTCATTGGGCTCACTACAGAGGTAATTCCATGAAATGTAGCAATAATAAAAAGGATATCAGACTGTATGATCTGCTGGTCTCATCTGACCTTAAATTCTATGAATTTTATACGGAAATGGTATGTGTTTCTGTAAGGGGAACTTCTCCATCTCCTTCTTCCATGAGCTGCTGTACTCTCCTGGGCTCCTGTAATGCAATCAGTTCAGCTGGAGTTCCGCTGACTATTCTGGACCTTTATGGCACCATAAAGTTTTGGACTTTTGTCCATAGATTGTATTCTTGTACGAATTTTATAATACCATTAATAGATTCATTAAAAAAAAATATTTTTCTCCAGATTTCCCTGGTCTACTTAGAGGTAAATGTAGATAAAGGTGAAGTATGTGTAAGCTCAGGTGTTTCTGAAAAAGATTTTTATTAGTTGCATTCTCATCCTTTTAGCGTATCCATTTATTATCTTATTGGTCAACTTTTTTTTCTTTGTTACATGGTTAAAAATCCCATATGCAAGGAATGATAAACAAGTTGGCACAAGGTTTTGTTGTTGTTTGTGGGTTTTTTTTTTCCTTCAGAGAGATCTTTTCTGACTTGATGTTTAGAAAACAGATGGTATTTAATAAGTTAAACTCTAATTGCAATCAAGAGTGAATGATGATCAAATTTGAAATTAAATTGTGTTTGCAGAAGTATCCTGATATCTTGTTTTGCAAAAGATTGTATTTCTTACTTGTTAAAATCCTAGAATTAATCAATGATGGTTTAATGTGTATGCTATTAAGTTTTACATTATTTTTTAATTTTCCTCAGGTGAAAACAGTGTATTTTGGAATAAGAATTGAGAAAGAGGGTTGATCTAAAAACTGTGCATTTACTGTAAGTGTAGTTTTCATGTGGCTATAAAATTGCATATGGAATTTACAGGCATTGTTCTGAGATTTGTATCACAATGGTAGTAGTTGACACAGGCTCATCTGTTCCCAGCCTAACAGAAGAGAGGAGTGAATCTGAGTTAATACATTCAATCTAAAAGGGAGCTGCTGACAAAACTATCCAAGCTAGTTGTGACACAGAATTAAATTTAGTGTTTGTAGGAAAACTTCATAGGTCATACTTTTTGCCAGCTACAATGGGTTGCTTATTTTCCAGAGAATGTCACAAAAATGACTATTAAACTAGAGAATCCTTTGCTCTGTTACCTAGGCTATCCTCTGTCCATAGCTGTTTCAGTTCATTATTTCTAAATCACCTGTGATGGATGTTCATATCCAGTTGCGTAGCCTCTGAATATTTCTAGCAGTGGCAATTCTGTGATTTTCTGCTAGAACCTAATTATTTGACTGTCTGTTTTGAAAGTTTATTGGCTGTTTCATTCTGTTAAATTGAATTTGTTTTTTCAGCTGCATTTTTTTTTTAATTCTTCTTCACTCCCTTCTAACATTCAAAGCAGCATAGGAAAATGCTACGTAACTGTGAAGATCAGCAAAGGGAAGAAAGAAAATTGATCATGTGCTTCTTTTTTCTTATGATATATAGAGGAGGTTTGGAGAGCAGAACATACAGGTCAGTTTAATAGAAAGAAAAGAAGTGAGATCAGGCAATGGAGGCAAAACATGCCTGAAAACTTGACAGACAGGCAACAGGTAGGATTACACATTAGAAATACTGATCAAATGAAATCTGAGTAAATGTGAATGGAGAGGTTCAAACTATTAAAATCCAAGTTTTGGTGTCCCTTTTTGAAGAAACAATTTATAAATCTTAAAAAACACTGCAAGAAAAGAACTCTCTTATCCAACTGAAGAATGTATTTGACTATATCTGCTTTAAGGAGTGGGCTGCATAGCTGTGTGGAAACATACATTAGTAAAGCTGCCTTGCTTAGAAATTCTGTGTGCTTATTAGAAATAGAGCTTTGTAAAGGTTCAAGGATGTCTTCCTGTGAGCATCCCCAATAAAGGCACACGGACGTGTCAACGGACACCTGTGAGTCACACTGTTTCTGAATCTGGCAAAACTAAATACGTTAGGAGATGAAAGTGGAGAGGAGACTAGTTAACACACTGAGGTGTGGCAGGCTAGCCTTGGCCAGCAGCCAGAGGCCCACCCAGCTGCTCACTCACTCCCCCTCCTCTATCAGGACAGGGGGAGAAAATCAGCTAGAAAAGCCCACGGGTTGGGATAAAGACAGGGAGATCACTTCCGGTTACTGTTATGGGAAAACCAGACTCATCTTGGGGAAAATTGAATTTATTGCCAATGAAATATATTTGGGTAGTGAGAACCAAGAAAAAAAATTAAAACAACACTTCCCCCAAACACTTTTTTGCAGGCTTAACTTCTCTCCTTCATTCCCGAATCCTCTACCTCCTCCCTGCCAAGGGCAAATGAGGCGCTGAGGGTTGTGGTCTCACAGCTCCTCTCTGTCGTTCCTTTGTCCTCACGCTTTCCCCCTTCCTCTGCGTGGGGTCCTCTCCATGGGTTTCAGTCTTTCAGGGTAAACCTGCTCCAGCGTGGTCTCTCCAGAGGCTGCAGGGGATCCCTGCTGGAGTGCCTGGAGCACCTCCTCCCCCTCTCCCCTCAGAGCCCGCAGGGCTTTCTCACACTTTTCCCCTCACAGCCCGGCAGCGTTTTGCCCTTTCTCACACAGGCTTTCCCCGAGGAGCCACCATCGTGGCTGCGGGGCTCAGCCGTGCCCTGCGGTGGGTCGGTTGGAGCCGGCGGGAACCGGCTGTGTCCGGCACGGGGCAGCCCCGGCCGCTCCTCACAGAGGCCGCCCTGCAGTCCCCCCTGCCAGCCCCTGGGCACCTGCACCCAGTGCAAGGAGTCTGGATTTAACTTTAGGTTAAACCTTTTTTACTCTGTCCATGAAAAGAGGTAGTAGTACTAAGGCTTCTGGTGAGTTGATCAGAGAAGCAACACAAAGCAGCAAACCTCCTGGTAGCATCTTTGCTTCTAGATCTCAGACGGTGTTTAGGTGTTTAATTAAATGTTCATAAAGGGTAGGGTGGAACAAAAAAATATGAGCACGTTAACTAAATACAAACGGAATGGGGAGGAATACCTCTGAGAGAAATGCTGTCTTGCTGGGTATTCTGTCTTCAGAGACAATGAAGTAAGCTGCTTTGTGACTACTGGAGACATGAAAAATACATTATAGTAACAAAGTAGAAATAATAATGAAATAGGGCTGTTCTATCACTGTTCATTAATTTTTACTGTTATGAACACAGAATAATTATTTTTGTAGATCTTCATATCTTAAACCACCTTTAATTTTGAAGTTGTTGATACAAGTTTTTACAGTGTTCTCAAATTCCACACCTTAAAAAAAAAAATCTCACTTCAAAATATTTAAAAACCCTAGCTACTGTAAAGTAAGTAGCTAGGGACTTAACCACTTGTTTTGATAGTCAGAGGTTCCTTTCTTGTGCGGCTGCAGATGCAAGAGTGACTTTGAAGGTAGCTGGCACTAGGGCTGGAATGAAGGCAAAGAAATAAGTTTTTCCCATGGTACCCATTGGCCATTACCTCTCCTTGATTTGAGGGCAGGTAGGGACTTTTCTGCTCAGTCAAAGTATCTGTCAAGAAGATCTATACTTTACGTAGCATGAGAGAAGAGCTGGCCAGCATACTGATGTAAAACTAGTGTACAGTACCTTTCTAGTGGCTGTGAAATAGAAACCTTCCTTTGTTTCAGTCGTGACATTTTCCAAGTGTTTTGCAACTCTTTGGGGAAGGACACAGGTTTTGAGCTCTACTAACTTCCAGAACTGTTATGAAAATGTGTATACTAGAGGCAGGAGAAGGCTACTCCTGTTAAAAGGCCAGGACTATTTAAAGCTGATGTTGCATTGCCATCTGCTTCACAGTTCTGGTTCCCTTGTGAAATCAAAGGCAAAGTAAAGTTGTGTTTTAAATTCTGCTTCACTAGAAGTCTTTTTAGTGACAAAACTTGGAGATTAAATTGCAAATAGCTCTTTTCCTGTTTCTGAAGCTGTAACCAGTGAATAAGGAACTTGGCTATTCTTCACCTTGTCCACAGTGAAGAGTGTGTTATTCCAAATGAAGCTGAGACCCACTTGTAAAACATAAAAATAGTTACTGCTGTGCTTATGCAAACAGAGGAAGTATGCACCTGTATTTTTGTGAACTTTTATCTTAAATTGTATGTTTTACTGTCCACTCATTTACGTTTGTGTAATTGTGCTTTTATTTCAAGAAATCATAGTCTTGAGTCATAGGGCTTCCTACTTTTCAGTAGAAAAGCAAAGATGGCTGAAAATTTCAGGTAGAACTCTGTCCAGTTTGAAAACACCAAGTATTAAAAGTAAAAACATTTTTACAGGAAAGTGTGGAAATTTTGCAACCTAGAGAATGTTATCGAGGTAAATGAGACTATTAAAGGAAGAAAAAATTGCTTAATTTCTCATATCCATTCCTGGAAATACCTTAGTTACTTTTAAATATTCAGAATGCAAACCTTAAAATCTTTACTTTAAATTGTTAATAGGACACTCCAATCTAGATTGAGAACTTTGTGAAGAGAACTACAGAAAAGAGATACTAGTGATGCGCTAGAACAAAGTAATGGGAAAAATCTCTATAGCAGAAGAGAATTACGCTTGATATAAGAATGTTCAGAAAATGATTAGTTACTCAGGAGAACGCTGCTCCAAGACATCTATCATGATTATAGAGGGGTTTTTTTTGTTTTTGCTGGTTGGTTTGGTTTTTTTCAGAAGCAGATTATAATATTCTAGAATTACATAGCTTCTCTATAATAAACAGTTAATGCTTGTTATACTAATCAATGAAAAAGTCAGAGATGCATTGCATTTGCTCTTTGTATCATTCTTTTTCCTTAGGGAATATATAGTCATCCAAAACACTAAGAACAGCCTTGGTCATGTTTTCTGCAATAGCTAGGTTTTAAAAAGTTGATCAAATTATCTTCATTAAAGCTGGACCAGGACAGGAGATAATTTCTAATTATGCAGAAAGTTTCAAACATAATCTAGCATTACAGCTGTAAACTTGTGGAACATACATGGTTAAACTTTTTTTCCTTACGTGGTCACATGTTAAATTTCTTTTATGTATGCCTTTTGATATTTGCTGAGTCACTATCTTCCATAGTTTTTTCTAATACTTGTTTTACTTTGTTTAGGTGATATTGTACAAATGCACTGGTCAGCCATGGAAATACTTTAACTGGAAAAAAAAAGTTTGCAATGATGCAATCAATACTGGGGTATTGTAAAACTAAGAATTACAAGCTTCAGATTAAAGCATTGATTCAGATATTTCTGGGGTAAACCTATTAACTTCAGAGAAGCACAGGTAAATGGAGAGTGACTGCTTATCAGATCTATTTAAAAAAAAAAAAAAAGAAAAAAGTACCAAAATGTTTCATGGATTAAAAACAGCCTGGGGAAAGAAACATAAGAGAGAGAAGAAAGACACTGTACATTCAAATATCTTGTCTGTACATGCAAATATCTTCTTCTGAACCATTCTGAACTTCTATGTAAATCAAAAAATGTAAGTCTGAGTAAAGTGAATGAAAATATGTATCATGGCTTGTTTCAATATTTCAGTTCCTCTGAAGCTGTTTCTGCTGTCCAAAGAGGAATAGACAATGTATCACATTTCAGTTTTCATGATTGCTGGATGGAGTACTTCATGATTCCCATCTGTTTTCCAGCCATTTGAATCTGTGTGGTATGTTATGAGAATTATATAACTATGGCATATCCCAGTGTCATATAACTTAAGATTACACTGGAACTCAAATAGTTTTTCTCATCTAGAGTCATCCCTGGTTTGGGCTTATCAGTCTTATAAGCAGGTCTTGATGGACATCCCTCAGAGACAGCTGAGCTCAGGTAAAATCAGCACAGGTTGCAATGTAGCTGCCTGAGGTGTATCGACAGTCGCTCATGTGGGAGATTGTTGCAGTTTAGATGAACAAAGATTGACATGAAGCTAGTACTTCAATTAACAAATCCAGAAACACTTGCTTTTGATAAGAAATATTGTGGGTTTTCTTTGTGTGAAACTTCTGCTGCTTCAGTTTCTGCCTTGATTCATGGCTGAAGCAAACCTGAGAACAGGAGACATTCCCAA
Source organism: Sagittarius serpentarius (assembly GCA_034782735.1). NCBI lineage: Eukaryota > Metazoa > Chordata > Aves > Accipitriformes > Sagittariidae > Sagittarius > Sagittarius serpentarius. The sequence goes on along the minus strand of JAVKLA010000030.1, from coordinate 24,179,650 downwards.
AGAAGGTGATTCCCAATCCAAGCTGTAAAGGCATGGCAATTCTTCAAAACATTACAGCCAGGATTTTCCTAGCTGATCACTCCTCTGTTAGGATTCTCAATATGAACTAAGTAAACTTGATCTTTAGTGGGAAATAAATATGCATACCTGAAGAACTCTCCCCTTTGAGCCAGCTGTTGATTAGAATCAGCTTTGGAAAAGCCTGTTCTAAAAATTCCAAAGATGAAAACTGAAATCCTGTAGCTGTGATTTTTCTCCTATTTCTTGGGTTGAAACTCAGCCTCAGAATACTAATAAACATTACAAAAGGAATTTTTCAATAAACTATGTACTACAGTAACAAGTATCCATCCTGCTGATAAAATCTTGTAACAAGTTGCATTACATGGATCTATTTATTATTTATTGCTTTGGAAGCCATTCTTCCAGGGAAGGTCACTAACAGCTGGCTGTATTAATGTGTGCATATTAGTTGCTTTTGATGATGTCAATGATGTATAGCCTCATCTTTTTTGATTTTTCTGACAAACTGTATTTATAATTAAGACTTCAGTTTCCATGACAATCTTACCAGAATAAAGATGAGAACACAAGCCAATAGCAGTACAAGTAACATTAAAACCAGCAGTTTCTCACACTGAGCTGCTGATAAAATAATTAACTTAATCCAATATTTATTCTGCAGCCACCAGATTGTGGCTCCAAGGGTATTCAAATACAATCTTAAACTGAGGTTCCTGCGTATCACCAGCAATGTGACTGCAGTGGAAGGTTTTCTGGGCAATCTCAATTATCAGTTATTGGCTAAAGAATTACATCTGTACTACTAAAGGTGACTTTGCTAGGTTGTCTTGAGACCAAGCTGAGCCCCATCTTGCTGTGCCTGGATGCTGGAGCCTTTGTTGTCTACTGGCCTAGAGTTCTCACTTGGGGAACTCCTTCCTCATCTGGGAGTTTGGAGCGTTCTTTTTGCAACTTTTTCCAGACATTCAAATGTTTTGTTTGGTTCTGCATGAAGCTCAGGGATAAGGGGCTCTGGCTAGTCATGTATTGTTCAGAAAGGTTGTGTAAGAAACCCGGTATGACTGATAGTGCAAAGCATGCATGTTTTGTAGGTCTAGCATTTTTCACAATGTAAATATACTGTCAAACAAGGACAAAACTCTCAAGTCTTTCTATTTCATAAATCTTTTATAGCCTCTGCTTTATAAAATGAGAATAACAAGCCTACGCAAATGAAACAGACCCATGCAAACTTAGTTGTTTTAGCTGTTCACCAAAATCTAATTTATTTATGTGCAGATGCAGGGTGTGATTAGGCTGCAGGCAGGGGTGTTCAGACACATCTAGCATTTTCTAGTTCCAAATTATATTTTAAAAGTAGATATTTTGAATATATGCTTATATGCAACTCTAGGTTCCCATTCAGCACATAGTAACCTTTCTGTCTGTGTTTTTATTGTATGAATTCCAATTGGCCAGGGATTACTCATGTTAAATATTCTATAAAAAAGTCTACGATGTAAGTCAGAGTCCTGGAACATTTATAAGGCAGCAGGAAAGTTTTATGTACAGGGTGATAAAATAAATCTGTTCGCTGGAATATCTATTATTTTATTCAGATGTAATTCCAGTCTACTTCTGCAGAATATTCCCAATAGCATAGAGCTGATGATATAGCCAATTCATGAAATCTTATTTCTCCCACCTGAACCAATAGCAAACTAGCCATAACTAAGGCATACTCAGTAGAGCGAAATTGCATGAGAAAACAAGATAACTTTCTAACATTTTCTTTTATATTACAAATTAAAGCTAAGATAACTGGGGTATATTTTCTTTTTTATTCAACTGTGCAGTAACAGCAACTAATGGTATATATCTACGTATGTGTGCATATGTTCTCCCTCAAAACTCAAAAGGAAATTTTCTAAATATGTTCACTTGTACATAATTCAGAGATGATTTCCTCTGCTGCTAACGTTACTGACTGAAACTTCAGGTTCAGTGCTACACAGGAGACTAAGCCTATGATCATGACAGTCCATTTCAGTCTAAGACTCTCTAGCTTGTCTGGCACTGATATGCCATCATTGTTGTATTGTGCGTGCATGAGCATCTTTGAGTTCACCGATACTGTAACACTAGCTCAGAAACTAGCACTGTACATATTTAGCGTATTATGCTTTAAAGACTTTAGCTGTTGGTGGATTTCTATAAAATGCTGATAGAATCAACACTGATACTGTCTTACATTGTTAGAAACATCTGAGATAGCACATTTAAATCCAAAGATACAACTCAGTTGTAGCCTAGGAGCATTCTTTTTATCGAATCACAGTTTTATGTTTCTTTCCATTCTTTCCTCTTCTTTTGCAAGTCTGTGTGACTTGGTTTGTTTTGTTCTCAGAACCTACCTCTTCCCTTTTGGTATTCTAGACTAGGTTAAATTTGGAGTTACTGGTACAACTTCCCTATAAGAAAGTACTATGGAAATCTTATACCTGGGGATCTAATTGGAATAATTTGAGGAGTGTTAAAGCCAGCCAAGTATTTCAGCTCTTCTGAGTCACAGCAAGATTCATTTTCCAAGATCTATTACTAAATGGGTATTAATGGTTCCTTGTGCTGCTGAAGCTTGGTCACTTGACAGGCTTAATAGTCTGCTGGAAGCAGTTGGGTATCATTCCAAGTTCCTGCCCATCAGATAAATATATTTGTCCATGTATGTCCTTTTCCAAAGACTGAATAATAATATAGAAATGCAAAGAGGGACTGTTGGTTGCTGGGTCACCTAATACCTTTCCATAAAGGGGTATTTCATTCAAGTCTGGAAAGCAATTTATCTTCAGAAATTATGTTCAGGTATTATTTGGTACGTGTTCAAAATGATTTAGGCTTACCCTTTTCATAACTATTCACTAGTGGAGCCTGAAACTCTGTATTCTTGGCAATAGCAGTTGCAGTTTGCCTTGGTTTGCAGATTTCTTTACTTATTTTCCTTTCTGCTTGCTATCATCTCACATCACTTTTATTCAAAGTCTTCTTAGATAAGCTATCAGCAGGTACCAGGGCCATGTAGGAAACATGACCTGCTTACAAATGACATCTCATCCTGTGTAGATGCATTCTTCTGACACCACGGGGTACACAGAATAAGACCTTTCCATTTACCTCAGAGACCAGCAACTTCTGCTGAGAAAACAAGTGTAAATAAATGAAACGATTCAAATACTTTGTAGAAATGCCTTATGCCCAGTTTGAAGCCAGGGAATCTTTAATGCCGGAGGCATGACAAATCTCTGCCACCCTCGCAGCACTCTAGCAGTGTACATCTAATCTCGGGTGACGGGGCTTAGGCTAAATGAATTATCTCCCTTAAAAATTACTAACCTAGATTCAGGGAAAAAGCCTAGGGGTTCCCTATCAGACAGGGGTGAGGGCACAGGGTCTGTCTTCCAGGGTGAATGCTGTAAAGTAGGGAGGATCCCATTCAAAATATCCCCCCAGTATCTACTGGAGGCTATGGGAACAAGGCCCGGGGCCGCCAGGGCAGTGCAGGATGGGATGGGGTCGGGGTCCGGGTGGTGCCCAGCTCAGTGGGGCCCAGGGCTGGGCAGAGGCAGGGCTGCGGTGGGGCCAGGCCCGAGACGTGGGCTGGCAGCAGCCCCAAGGTGGCCTTTCCCTGCCTGCCCATCCCCTCTCAGCCGCCCCTTCAAGACTTCCTGAAGCCTGGGGCCTTTTTCCTACAGGAAACTCCCATCCTGCCCCAGGTACCACCTCCGGCTGCTGAGCAGCCCGCGAGCAGGCCTGTATTCATCGAGAGACGGCTTTTTCCTAGGTGTGTCCCCATCCACCCCAAGAGCTGGCAGTGTGCTGCCGGGCTGGGGAACCCTCATGGTTCTCCGGAGGTAGGCTTCTACCGGAAAGGACAGAGGGGTGCTGGAGCACAATCAAAACGGCACAAGCATGACCAACCTTGGTCATTCCCAGCTGCCAAGCTTTCTGCCAAGACAGGTGACTGAACCTGAATCCTTTAAATTTTCCAAATAATGAGCTCATAGCTGAGCTATTTGATGCGTATTGTAGGGCTGCTGGTTCTCACATTGGCTGAGTTTGCAGTATCAGTCACTTCATTTTGTTGCATGCATTTTCTTGAATAGTTTCAGTTTGCTAGCAAGCCGTTTCTAAGCATGTAGTTTCCTTGACGAGTTGCTTATATGTGCTCTGATAGAGACTTCTGCCTTTTTTTTTTTCACTCGTGGAATCAATAAAGAATTGGAAATATTCATGAGACTGCATTTCTTTGGCAAGCTTTGATATTCTTCAGATGAGTGGCTCACTGTCCTGTATCCAAGTCTCATTTCTCTGAGAAAAAGTAAGTCTTCAATGTCCAGAGTAACGTATATGGAATTTATGCTAGGATCTACAGCACCTGTCTTTTTTTGTAGTCGAGTGCAAGAGTTATTTAAGGAAAGGTTTTTTCCCATGAAACCTTATCGCGGCCTTCCAATACTTAAAGGGGGCCTACAAGAAAGATGGGAAAAAGCTTTTTAGCAGGGCCTGTAGCAATAGGACTAGGGGAAATGGCATTAAAGTAAAAGATGGCAGATTTAGACTAGATATAAGGAAAAAAATTTTCACAATGAGGGTGGTGAAACACTGGCACAGGTTGCCCAGAGAGGTGGCAGAAGCCCCATCCCTGGAAACACTCAAGGCC
>JAVKLA010000030.1:24121730-24153891 GCA_034782735.1 Sagittarius serpentarius | reverse complement strand
TCCAGCCGGCTCCAACCGACCCACCGCAGGGCACGGCTGAGCCCCGCAGCCACGATGGCGGCGCCTCGGGGAAAGCCTGTGTGAGAAAGGGCAGAACGCTGCCCGGCTGAGAGGGGTGAGGGGAAAAGTGTGAGAAACAGCCCTGCGAGCCCCAAGGGGAGAGGGGGAGGAGGGAGAGGAGGTGCTCCAGGCACCCCAGCAGGGATCCCCTGCAGCCCCTGGAGAGACCTCGGTGGAGCAGAAGAAACGAGTGAGAAGAAAGGAGCAGCAGGGAGGAACCACTGTGTACTGGCCGCAACCCCCTCCCTGCACTGGAGAGACTGAGTGTAACTTGGGGCAATCACAAGGCGGGGAGGAGAGGTGCTTAGGGTGAAGCTCCCCCAGGAGCTTTTCATCTTATTTCCCTCCCCATCCTGTTGAGGTGGGGGAGTGACAGAGCAGCTGGGTGGGTTTCTGACAGCCAACCAAGGTTAACCCACCCCAGAATAAAACATATCATTCTGACTTGATCTGGGATTAATCCAGGTACTATGCTCCGCAAAGAGGTGTATAAACTTTCCAGTCAAGACCCAGATGCAGATTCTGTAATAGTTGTTATTATTACATATTTCTGTAACAGAAATCATTGAGGAATTTGTGTTACACATTTTCATATAGAAATTTGCATTACATTGCATCAGGCTGTATGAGAAAACAGCATAGCCATGTGTTTTTGTTTTAAAATTTAAATTTAATTTAAATAAATTTAAAATTTAAATTTAATTTAAATAAATTTAAAATTTAAAATTAAAATTAAAATTAAAAAAAAGTAAACCAGAACAAAGCTCAGCTCTTTCTAAAACCAAACCACAACAGATACATATATATAAGCACATGCACACATAAACTAAAATAAAAGATTTTAAACACCACCAAAATATTGCAGAAAAATAAGCAACAAAGTACAGATTCAATATATCCTGTGCTTTTCTTCAAGGAACTTCACATGAAAGTAATATGCTCCTGGGACAACCTAGTGTCATCACAGAAGTAATTATCTTTGATTGTCTAATCGTATTATTACATATTTAAGTTAAATTAATGCATATAATTTTGTTTCAATAAAAGTGAAAGTTGAAGAATAGTTGCACTTCCTAACTTAATTATCTCAAAGATTAACTTTTTAAAGTTTACAGAATATTAATGCTATCAAAATGTTAAATTTAAAGGGAAATTTTTTGTCTTTAAAGCAGAAGTCTGTCTTTAGCAAATTTTCTACTTGGGGATGTAGATATTATTCTAGGAGGCAGTGACACTAGTGGCAAGCATATTACCAGACATTCTCTGATAAGTATGTCTTACTGGAGAATGTTAGTTCATCTCAATCGAAATTACGGACATGAAAATGCTTGCTTTCCTGATTGGAATTGTGCTGGAAATTGTTAAAATGTTCTATGTTGAGTTTTTTTCTAAGAATGCTCATTTTTTGTTTCAAATAACATCTAAACCTAAATTTACTTCATTTATTGTAACGTTTGTGTATTGAAATAAATAAATAAATAGTTTTATTACCTCACAAATAAATACAAAAACATTTGCATTTCCATACTCCCTAAAACATGAGAAAAATAAGATTAATTAAAAAAGCAGCTGAATAATAAATTCTCCTGAAAACTATGTTTCACAGTACTGATAGTTAATTACATCAGGACCTTGAAGACTTACTTTTAGGATAATTTAACATAAGTAGACAATAGCAATAATAGTAATAATAGTGGTCTAATCACACTTGCACCACTGTAACTTTTGACATTTTAAACTTGCTGGTAAATTAATTTCCTCTAGCCTTGGTATTACGAGAAATAGTGAACCACTGTTACCTCTCCACCTTTTATTGCTCATTTTCCTCATACCCTGTCTCATCTCTTTCTAAGTGCAAGAATCTCAGTGTATTTTGATCTTCATTATATGGAAGCTTCTCCTGAATCTCACTATCGTTTTCGTGGCCTATTCTAGTTTTATCATGCCTTTTGAGAGAGAGGGAATTTGAGGCCTATAGGACTGCCAGTTCTTTTTACCAGTTCTGTTTTTCTTTCATATATGGGTACATAATCTATTTATACTATACAGCAGTGAATATTTTAGGATTTGTTCTTTTCCTTTCTCATTAACTGTCAAGTTTCTACTAGTTTCTTCAATTGCACGGAGTGCTAGCGTGCTCTTTTTGGAGATGGCTACAAACAGTGATACCAACCAGTAATTTCAAACCCACATGCTCCATGCATTAAATTATAAGGTTAAAGTTTTCAAGTTAAGAACAAAGGAATTTTGAAAAAAGATGTTTTGGTAATAAAAATGATGCTAGCTTTGCTGTAAATTAAACAAAATTATAATAAGGACCAATACATATGCACAGTGCCTTTTGCTGTGATCGCACAGTATTTTACAATGTACTTAAAAACCTCCATACTGTACAAGAAAACCTTTGACAATCCATGTTGCAGGACGCTTGCTAGAAATATCTGGAAGATTTTGAATTACAATACTCGAAGTTTTCTTTTCCGTAATGATGCTCTGCATTTTCAGTTTCTCAACAAGCACATGTAGTTTAATGAAATAGTAGGCATATTATTTCTTACATTTTGTCTGGTGGTGGAAGGCAGTGCCACAGGTTTAACGGTGTAAGAATTTTCATATCCTAGAAACAGAACATCTGGTTTTGGCGTGGGGGGGATTGACCAGTTACTGCCATTTGTATATAGACAAAGTTATTAGCAGCCTTACCTGTAAGCACCCAGAAATAAAATAAAATCAAACTCATATACAGCCTCACAATTGGGACCCAATTTGTAAAGATAATGCTGTCATTATACACTATTATATTTTCAGGGTATATATATCTTCACATCTGTACCCAGGTGCCCAAAGATTCTGTTCAGATTCAGTTTTTTCTGTGAGACACAGCATTATATGGTATTGCTTTTTGAAGTTGTTATGTAATAGGTTGTAGTATTTTGTACTCTTGAATAGTTAAGTTTTGGAGAATCATGGTTTTTTGACGAAAAAATAATCCCTTTATTTATTTTTTCCTTTGTACTTCCACTGCCTTCACATGATCGCTAGGATTATGTATATGGAAAGCAGTTTTGACTTGTGTAAGTTTAATAAATTGAGATTTTAATGTATTAAAAATACAGATAAATGAAAAACTAAGTAGTCTAAGATTCCTTAGGCATGGATAAGGGTTTAAAGTCTCTGAAAGAGTCAAAAATATTGGTAAGAATAAAATAGAAAATATCTGCTTTTATAGTACAGATATACTAAGCCTTGAAGTGATACACGCATTTTTGCACAGATAACTGGGGGATATGTGTCAGAATTACTGACTATTGGTTCGCTTTGAGGCTGTTACAGCTGACCATAACCCCAGTCACATTTTCCTTCTCTGGTGTTTGTAAGGGAGAGTGTAAAAGAGTGCAGGTGGAACTGTTGCGTTTGGATTTGTTACTGACTTTGAGGCTGTGCTTAAAATCTCCATAGAGCAGGACACGCTGTGCGTGTGAAGGAGAAGACTGTGTGACATACAAGTTGAGCCGTGAGACAATGGTTTGAATACATCATTTCCCCCGTCTTCTGTTCTTTTTAAATCTGTTACGGGAGAAGGTGTAAAGACAGGTGAAAAGAAGTGTCTGTAAGTGAAAAGAGATTGTTGAAGGAATGTAGTAAACAGCAGCTAGAGGGAAGACACGGACAGTTCAGTAGCTGGTTTGCTTGCTTATTAGCAGTGATACTGCGAACAGAGGACTGAAGACCCCGCCTGAATTGCTACACCGCCCACAATCATGTAGCAGGCTTTTTCCTCTGAAGAGTTCCTGGAATATGTACTGCATTTATCTTTCCAGGACCCTCTAATACTTGTAAATTCTTTAGTCAAGGATATAATCTACAACTATACAAACCAAAGGCAAACACCAGGAGAAATCAATACCAGTATCCAATGTACCAGATGCCTGCTGAGTCAGGAAATCTATTGGGTAGTGATAATAATCCTTGGAAGCAGGCCACCAACTATGCTACAAAGAAAGGGGAATAAAAAAACCCAACAATAAAACCCCAACAGTCTTTTCCAAACTAAGGAGGAGAGGTATCTTATCCTGATCTTCAATCACCAGCTAAGACAGTAAAGGAACAGGTTGAAAGAGCTCATGTTTCCAAGCTGTGTGAATGAAGCTAGAGAGGGGAAAGCACCTTCCTCCTAGAGCTTTTGCTGCCATGTTGAAGAGAGAAGCTTCTGCTGATATTGCTGGGTGGGTTTTTTTGGTTTGGGATTTTTTTTTGTTTTTATACACCAATCCTTAGCTGTAGTAGAATTAGCTGTTTTGTGTAGGGGCTCTGTATTTCTTTAGTCCAATCCCAGACAGTTCATGTGAGTCCAAGCTCCGGTCTCAAGCACGGCTGCTGTTACAATCAGACTGTGGGGTCTAGCTTCACAAGTAGTAGCTGCAGGATCATCTTAGCCCTTTCTACTAATCGGCACGAGACCTATCAGTTGTGCGAGAGCTATCAGTACCACAGGTGATCCTAGAGTAAATCTGGAGCCCAGAAATGAAGTTAGAAACAGCACTCCTCTCTACTTGTCTGCTTCCAGATTTTTACCATTCAAGGTGATGCTGGAGCCCAGTACTGCAGAGAAGAGATTTAACTTCTCCCTCCTTTTTTTTTTCCTGCTGAACTTCCACAGCTAACAGTGAAAGGCAGATGGGAAAACTTCATAACCCCTTGCCTGCCATCTAAATACTGTTTAAATTCCAAACTAGAGGCAAGCCGTTCCCACCACCTGAACTCTGTCCCAAGGCTCTCCTGAGTCTTGGGCGAGGGATTTTCCAGTCTAAACAGAAGATTAATTAACCTGGACTTTGTGTTCATTTTTAATATATATGCCTTGGTATTGCAGACCCCAGCATAAATATATGTCTAGCAGCTCAGTATTCACCATCTGTCTTTCAGGGCTGTACAGGTCGGCATTGTCCCCATACAGGTGCATACCTGAAGTTCACAGTCAGGCCCCAAGTAAATACATGTTTAATGGATGCTGGGGAAAGTCACTGTAATGAGGATTCTCAAAGGTACTGCAATGGCACTGGATATTGTAGGAATTTCTGGATGTAGTCCCTTTGGAGTTTCATTAGCATAACTGGAACTGGAACTTACTTTAGTGCTACTCAAATTTGGATTGATTATATAATTGGATGATAATAGTAATGCTTAGCACTTTAACAGTACTTTACATGGTCAGAGAGCTGTGCAAACATTAACTAAATAATCTTCACAGTGCCCCTGTGAGGTAGTAATTACAGATGGAAAAGGCCCATTACTAGATCATAAAATTCCATTCTCTTGCCAGGGCAGCATACATTCGCCCAGCAGAGGACATAGCAGATACTAAACTACTGCTATGTTTGATCTTTTCTCCTCTTGTGACATTATTTTGATCTGGGACTTCCCTGAGACTGTAAAGGGACTTTTCGAAGTTTTTAAATAGTGTTGTAACTGAAGTGCTCCTTTTTGATGAAGGTAAAATATTTGACTGTCCTTCTCCTTGCTTACCTCCCCATGTCAGTGGAAAGCAGTGTATTTGATTCTCCTCAAAAGGAATAAAGAAAAGGATGAAGCTGTTTAAAGATGGGTTAGCAATCTCTTGCTTAGAATAAAAAGATATAGGAAAGGCTCCTGCTTCTCCATAATAAACTCCTCTAATACTACCTATCTGCCAACAGTTCAACACTGATGGTATAAAAGTGAGACATTTCATCAGTAACTATATAAAATCTCTTTCCATTGCTAGATGCTTCGATGCAAGCACCGCTCAATGTTTATATCCCATACTTCTTCAGGTTTCCAAGGTTGCAAAGCAATTTGGATGTTAAATACCTTCTCAAAATACAATAATCAATACAATGATGACCTTCACCACTATCAGTCTTTGTCTTTTCAGTGTTGTTTTGACCGACTGTTTTCCTTGACAGTTCCTACACTTTGACTATAACCATGACAAAACACCTCTTCTCAGTAACTGCTGAAATTGTAGCTGTGAGATAACACTCAGCATGTTCAAGGCCATTTTATTTTGTTTTCATGAATATCCATGCAGTATGTAACTCACCATATGAACACGAAAAGTGCAGGTCTCAGGAGCAAGTGTGCTCTAGTTCTGATGTCTGTGGCATTCACAATAGGTCTGTTCAGGGAGATGAGCCAGGCAAAATTGAAGCAGTTACTGTTAGTCTGGGGCAGACCAGTTCCCTGACCTGGCTCACCACATGGTTTGCGCGAGAGCCAGTAGTGCCTGAGGAGTACCCTAGGGAATGTGAATCTGAGGTGAGGGAGTGGGGGAGAAAGTAACATGGGCGGGGGGGTGGGTAAGCTCGCACCACTACATCTGATTTATTTTATAACAGTGATACACAGGGAACCTTAATACAAATAAAGGGAAAAATATGGACGAAACATAACTTGCCTATTTAACAGTCAACAGTGTTTATTCAAAAACAATTAAAGAGTTTCTTTTCTTCGCTCTTGGTCAGAAGATAGACTTCATACAAGCTTGGGCAAGTTTTCTTAAATCAGTACTGATTTCTTAATGTTATGTTTTTAATATAGAGAGGTTTAGATGACAAGCTTTATCAATTAACACCTGGCCTCATGTCTGTCCATAGGGATTTCTTGAACTTTTTTCCTTTTTACTGCTACAAAAAAATGTGGTTTTAAGTTTAAATAAGATATACAGTACACGCTAGATAAATTTCTCCTTCGGAGTATCTCTTACCTTCAGAGCATTAGTTTTTGACCCTGATTAGCAACTCTGAAACTACAGGCAGCCAGCTGTAGAAGTTGGATAACTAAGGCTCTTGGTTGGTAATTTTCCAGGAAGACCAGGCTGGAAAGTGAGACAAGTGGAAGCCAGAAAATTGAGGGCACTTATCTGACATACTGTTGTGCTGATAAGCATGAAAGCCTTAAGTACTTCTTAGTTCCTTCAGCTTGTAATTTTCAAGTAATATTCATTATAGAATCAACAGAAATCATTATCTGTGAGTGCAATAGCTCTCTTGTAAACAAAAAGCTTGGTTTTTCAGTTATCGCAGTTTTGCTGTGGTTTTATTATCAATTGGAAGCATTACTTCTTATCTACTTTGGTGTAACAGTGGAAACACCTGAACTATTAAGAATCAGAGGAAAAAAATCATACTTGAGTCACACTTATAGTTCGTTATAGTTACTATAGTATTAGCTTCTATGTTTAGCGTGAGATTCTTTTTCCCAAACACATTTGAGAGCAAGAGCTCATTTCTATCAATCAAGTTTTATTGAATTAATAATAACAGCAACTATCCTTTTCCAATGTTAACAGCTGTCTTGGTGCCCTAATTATTGCTAAATAGCTTTGAATAGAAGCCAATCACATGAGGCATAATTGTGGTTATTTTTCATTTTTAATATTAATAAATAATTTTAGAGAGCACTGATTAAAAAAAAGAAAAATGTAGAAAACTTGGTTGGTGAACATGAACTGAGCGATTGCTTATGAACATTTCAATGCTTGTATAAACGTTGTAAGGATACTGAAAAAACATCTGTTTAAAGTAGATCAACGACAACAAAATATACTTTTTATCTTTTTGACTACATCTAGCTTTGAGTCAGCTACAGACAAACACAATCTGAGGATGTGCTAGATTGAAAAGGCCATTTACACATTGTTTTTGTAAGAAAAAGTAGCCCTGATTTTAGGCAGCACTTTTTTCAGTTACTACACACAATGTCTGGAAGCCTTGACTGAAGTTAGAACATCACTGTGAAAAGTGCTATTCAAATAGAACAAGAGAGGTGGCATGGTTTGAAAAGCTTAAAATTTCAGTATTTGTAAATTTAAATACTTAAAATATACTAGCAAAATAAAAGGATCATTGACAAATTATGAAATATCTTAAATATATTTGAAGATCCTTTATTACCTGCTTTTGACTATTTTAATCACACTTTCAAACTCTTTTTTTCAACCTTAATAAGAATCTCTAAAATAATGAAGCTGGAATTTGAATCATGTGACCTTTATATCTGCAAATCGGACTCACAGCAACAGTGTGTGAGAGCTGGCAACTAAAAATAGTAGCAAAATGAGGTGGTGTCTTAATTCACCAAGTGTATCACTGATAAAGCTGTGAGTATAATTCAGGCCACCAAGCCATCACTCTGGTGCCACACACACAAGATTGCCTTGGTTAAGTTTAACTTTTTAAGGTGGAGCTTTACCAGTTTAGATGCCTTCTTTCTTCAGCATATCAGAGGAACATAAGGATAGAAACCTCCTTCTTAAACTGTCCCAGTATATATTAGAAGTAGATAGAAGATGGTAAAGACCATGACAATATTTTTATCATGGAAAAGGAAATCACTTTTATTTTGTTGTGAGTTTTGAGCTAGCTAACTCAATAATAATAATGTGCAGGACAAACTTGGCCCTGCATTGGCAAATGCAAAGTTATTCTGTAGGAATAAATTTATACATCAGCGATGCAAGAAATAAAAAACTTGAATAAGTTTTGATAGACTAGAATAAAATAATCATTGTTGGAATTGGACCTTGATACTGTAGCCACTAAGGGCTACCATGTTATGAAAGTATAAAATGAGTGATACCAAGGTCATATCTCACTGTTCTGAACTTAAATTATCCTATAAACTAGACTGGTCTTATTCAAAAGACATTTTAAACAATTGGTTAAGTTTATTTGGATATTTTTAGTATTTATAATAAGTTTATCATACCTGATGAATTAATTTAACTGAAGATAAAATTCTGTGCCTCCTGTTATCAAACTGTAGCTAATCTGAGCTACATCTGTGTAATCTGCAATAGGAGAAAGACTAAGGATCCTGGCTTCTGATTTCTGAAAAATTCAAATCCTGAAGAATTTGCCATTTATTTCCCTTGATACTTTTGCTGACTTTCATACTTCAGATTTTTCCATTTCTTCCATTTTCTGAATTGGTGATTGAACAGAAATGGATACGAATTAGAATAGATCTATGCAGGTATTTTAAGAAAGTGTCACAACTACAAGCAACGACGTAAGAGGTGTTTAGTTTCAAAGGATCCATGTAATCTTCTCTACTGGCCTATGGATATAAAGCCACAGGGATAAGAAAAAGATGAAATTTGAGCATACTGAATCTGATAAACTGGCTACTGTACATTTTTTTTCACCTGAACTGGAGGACGTACACTGGGAGGCAAAATTTCTGGAGGCTTGCTTAGCTTTTCTTTGTTGGTCAATATTATTTAATATATTTTAATGAATAATCTGAGGAAAAACTTCCTTGTCAAGATGCTGAGGGGTATTTGTGAAATAGTTCCCTTCTAATGGAATAAAGGAGAATGAAGAGTGCTAAAGTAAACCTCCAAATAGTAAATCTACACTGTGCTTGCAACTTTATTTTCTTAAATGTTTTGTGAGTTTGTTTATAGAGTTCCCAAGTCCTTCAGTTGTGTAGGACTGTTCAGATGAATAGCTGTCTTGATTTTAGTAGCTGGATGGGCTCTATAGCACACTTTACCTCTTGTACAGATGAATAAAAACCTAAAGATATTCTATTGCCATGCTCAGAACAATGCTTCCTTACATTACTTTGCATTAATATCCATTGCCATGGTTGTAAAAGTGCTGCTCTCAGAGGGCTGTGTATTAACCGACTATCCTGTGAAGGATAAAGCTATTCCAACGTCTAAACTTTGATTGAGAAATCATGATAGCTATCCATGACACCAGAAATCTGACAATCAAAACTGTTTCCTTCTCCCCTGAACACAATTCTTTGACCCAAGGCCAGTCCCTTTAACTTTCCTCCTGTCTGTACCACAGAGCCTTGTGTTGCAGTGTTGGTGAAAATCAAAACAAGTTTGAGTCCATTAGTGAGAAGGACTACTGTATTTCTCTGAGAGCACAAACGTCTGTCATTCTTAAAAGAAAAACTGTTTTGGATAAGACTTTCACTTGAGAAAGCACAATTTATTCTCTGCAGATTCAATTCTCTCTTATAGGAGTTAATTAATGGGGATCCAGCTCCAGCCTCATTAAAATTTCTCTTTGGTTTGGATTGTGATCAGCATTATAACAGTAAATGAGGGCAAACAAGGCATGATTGAAGACATAGTGTCTTTACAGCATCTTTCTTGCAGCTAAGGAAAATGTTTTATTGGATTTCCAGATTTATATCCAGATATCCTGGATATATACTGGATATCCAGATTTATAATCTGGACAACTACACTGTCTGCTGTTTGATCATTTTTGAGCTATCCAAAAGATATCTTCTCTCCCAAAGAACAACTCTTAAAGTGACTTCCCTTAATGAGGTTTCTCTGCTAGCACAGAGTACAGGATTGAACCTGGTATGGTATAGCTTGTGGTATGGATTAACAGATCAAAAAATAATGAGTTCATCATCAAAAAAGAAAAAAAAGTCTTTAATACCTTTAAATTTTATATCAGTTGATTTGGAATGACAAGGACAATGTTTCTTTCCATAACCTCTGGTTTCTAAATCTTTAATCCTTCTCAGCTGAGTTCACATTAGAAAGTGCTGGTTTTAATTGAAAGCTCACACTCCTCCAGTCTCCTGGGTTATACCAAAAGTGTGAGAGCTGATAATGCTCCTGCATGGCAAATACACACAATAGCTTCAACTATGGTTCTGCCACAGTGTGTAGGATGTGGTGCTGCAGGTAAAGTAGTTCAATATAATATTTTCTTCACTGTATCTGAAAAGTTACACTTGAAATCATATGTGATAAACGATTATATTTTAGAAAAGTACGGAGTAAAAAAAGCATGTAGAATAGGAAGTGACCTGAACTGAAATTCCATTGCAGAGGTGACAGCATGGTGTAGCAGCTCAGTGGTAAGTTATTTCCTGCAGTATTTACACATTCATCTCTTTTGCTTCTTAATAGAAGGTCATTAGGCATTGGAACGGGTTGCCCAGGGCAGTGGTGGAGGCCCCATCCCTGGATGTTTTTAAAAGTCATGTGGATGTAGCGCTTAGGGACATGGTGTAGTGGGGGACTTGTCAGTGCTAGGTTAAATGGTTGGACTAGATGATCTTATAGGCCTTTTCCAATCTAAGCAATTCTATGATTCTAAAAGCTTTTTACTCTCTGACCTCCAGCTGTCAGTAGTGACCATCAACAGTATTTCATTGTATCTTTTTTTTTATTATAGCAATATTTGTGCAAACATATACAGATTAAATGAAGGACTGGACATACTAAGCAGCTTTTTTGAATTCCATTTTGGGCACCGCTTAAGATAAATTCCCAGAAAGCTCCACAGAGGTTTGAGCCTTTTCTGTGGCTTGCCAAATATATTTTGCGTTCACTCCTGACAATAAAATGCTTCAGCAAAATTCACTCTTGGTTCTGTGGGGGTGGAGAAAATATTTTACAAGAGTTTATGCAAGGGTGATTGGAACTAGCAGCAAAGTCACTGCTGATATCACACATGCACAGATGTTTTAAGAAAAAAAATACCTTCAAGCATACACATAATTTTTAGCAATTGATGTGGTGGCAACCACTGAAAGCAAGATAAAATTTTAGAGTATCATTTTATATAACATTGCATTGACACATACTAAATTTGTGGTGGTGTGACTGTAAACAAGATTATTTCCCACACAGTACACAAACATGCTTTCATGTATTTTCAGGCAGTCATCTGTTGCTTGTTAGATTATTATCATTTTTTTTACCCTAATGAACCCTCAGCCGTTATCCTCTCTGAGTATCCTAAATTATAGGCAACAAATGAGCTATGGGAAACATATCCTGTTCCCGAAGCCCCTGTTAGTGCATTTACACAACTCTGACCCTAACCCATGGGTGTGAAGTGCTGAATCATTGGCACTGCGTCCCGACTTTTCCCTTCTCAAGCTGGAAAGCACTTGCAAAAAGTAGCCATCTGGCTTTGGCATAACAGATTGAGGCATTCCCTGCTCAACCAAAAGATGGCTGCCAGGTCTGACTCAGCTGTGCAATGTAATTAAAGGTCTCAGGAGTGAGCAAAAACTATATTATAAAATTTCAAAGCTGAGGATTGGCTCCTGTTTATTCACATTAGCAGTTTACTAAAACTCCTACCATAGGATTGTTTGCTTATGCTAATGCTGGAAGAGATGCATAATAAGCTCAAATAAAATAAAGACACCACCACTGACCAAACTTCTAAGCCAGAAAAAAAATTACCATATAGTCAATATTTCTAAATCTTTTCTTGGGTCTTTGTCATATGCAAATCATGGATTTAACAGGAAGGTTAATATGAGAAAATTGGTCCTTCACTTTTTTTTTTTTTTGGCCAGAAGATTACTAATGATATTACTTTCCAAAAACGCTACAATCAGCCAGCACAACAAAAGCTGGCTTTTGAATCACCCTACTTGTAAGTCTTCAGTTTGAGGGATAGGATAATGAAAATATTTCTAACTATTAAGAAGAATTTACTTTTACTAATCTAAACTAAATTAAACTGAAGAAAGGTTGCAGATGGAACTTCCCCCTGCTATGCTCTTCCTTATATTCAACATGAGAATAATTAACTAGTGCCCTGATAATACAGGCAGTGATACTACTCTTCCTTGTGGCTTCTCTTTTTCTCATAGAATGAAAAGGCATCCTGTACTTTAAATATGTGATAGCTGCCTGGTAATGCAAAAAAAGATTGAGACTCAGAAGCTTTCCTTATTTTGTTTCCAGCTAAATTCCAACCTTTCAAGTCAACAAAGGTAATTAACCTAATACTGACTACTCTGTGTATTCTTATTGTGATCCTGATAGACCTAATTTACCACTGACAGCTCTAAAAGGATTCCCCATTTACCTTGTTCTCCCATTCTCCTGATAACCCATTAGTGAGCCCTGGCTTTGGTTAATGCCTGCAACACAAAGAGTAAATTGGTTTGCATAAATCATTCACTACCTTCGAGGAACAAAATATTTTGGCACACTCAGAGTTTATATTTTCTTGATTTTCTGTTCAATGCATTTAGAGGCCAATTTTACATTTTCCGCACAGGCAGACCCTGTGTCTAGTTTGGTATAGCAAACACTGAATTTATGTTAAAGTAAGGCCATATTACTAAGCAAAGTGTTTAAATATAGTCTGTCATGAAATAGAATTGCACCCAATGGGGTTCAGCAGTGACTAGAGCAGCCTGTTCACCGATGCACAGAGTGTAACAAACAGTAATGATGATAACGCGTCTAAATGGGACATCTTGCATTTCCTCTTGGATATTATCAGCTACTCAGAAAATCTCTGCATTTCCTATTTCAACATACAGCTGTTTCTAATTTATAAAGTTAAGTAAATTTTTAATAGCACAGGCTGATGCTACCTATTATGTCAGAGAATGCATATAAAGCCCAACTAAAATGACGAGAAATTCTTGAAAAAATGTAATTAATCAAAATCAAAAGAAACTGCAAAATGTCTCACCATCACCGAGCAGAACAGTTAGCTCAAGCTGAGTCTGCAAATGTATTTTGGTGCCTGTTAAAATCTTCACATTAAGTACTTTTTTATGATAACATGAAAGGCCTTTCAAATTTGCTTTTGTTGTAAAATTCGGCTAACTGAAGTTGAAACTAAACTGAGTTTCTCTCCTTTCTCCTCTGATTTTCCTTACTTTTGCCTCATGTTTTTATTCTGTTATTCCTCTTCCAAAAAGGTGGGGTCTCCTTTCCTCCCTGTACTGCTTACCTTGTTCTTGGCTTTGCTAGTCATTCTTCTGGTGTATTTGGGAGTAAGTTCTACCTATTTATAGTCCCTTATGCTTAACTTGTCCTCTTTCTGACAACTTTTTTTTTTTAACTTAGATGTCTCTGACATGCAACTAAGCCTGTCTTCTTTGTGTCTTTAGTGGGCACATTGCTCACATACTTGGGTAAAATGCTTGCACAAAACTTTCATGCTGTTACATGTCTTACACTGGTTTAGTATGCTTATATTTGAATTCAGTGAATGGTAACATTAATTACAACCCTGTTTATAATTTATAGGTATCATGAGCCTCCTATTTGTCTATATCCCCCAAATTACTTTCTGACAGAAAAATGCATACGGGAGGACTTTGTGTGATGATTAGGGATTTCCAGCTGTATGATAGTTCCTGTGCAGTTCATCTTGACATCGCTATGAGATTTTTGGTTGTCTCTGTAATGTGCATGCAGACCTACTGTACTGCACATGTGGAGCACGTCTAGAAATGCTGTGTTTATTATTATAGATGAGGTCCACAGAGTGTGCATGCATCTTTCTGTCTGAGAAAAACATTACAGCATCTGTCAGTTGAATAGATTTTTTTCCTGTCCTGTTGAGGCAGTTTTTTTGAATCTGAGTTACAGTGTTCACATAACTTAACTCATCTCCATATGCATAGGTGAGGATCATATGATGTAGGGATACTATGAGATAGGATGTTGCCTCGCGTAGTTTGGGTTACTGAAGATTCTCATTGATATATGTGCAATCATTTTATTTAAATGGTGTCAAGACTTCATAAAAGCTCAAGAACTGAGGAAACAAACTTGAAAGAAGAGAGCCTAGAGCAATGTGATATAAAAGCTTAGGTATAAATGCCTATGATCAAATATACTGAGGTTCACATGGCACTACTGTGACAGCACTACCACTGTAAATGAAAGTAGTAAAACCGTCATAGGATCTCTTGGGGAAAAGAAATAAAAATGGAATATGCTTTCAGCAGGAAAACCCTTATTCAGGAACAAAGTCTAGAGAAATGCCACAGGCAAGTAAATTGTATGTCCTCCTAAGAAATATACCCGTTTGTCCACGAGGGCTAGTGAATTGCTTCACTTTCAGCTTCACACTCTTGAGTCAAATGCTGCAGATCTGGGGAACTGTGCAGCCTTTGTCTTGCTGCTACAAATGTTAGTTGTGTTACTGGGTATTTTATCTCAAGGCTGAAGGGGGTGGAAGCACATTAGCAGCTAGTGCTCTAAAAGGCAAGTGGAGCTATTTCTATGAAAATATATAAAGGAAAAAAATCTGAGCAACTCCAAGGCCAATAAAAATAATGAATGAGCTATGCTGCCCCATCAGATGCCTTTTTTTGTTAGCTAAATAGCTAGTTTATGCTTTCCTGCTTCTGTTTGGTTTTGCTTCCTCCCAGCCCATCAAGAAATCTGCTGACAAAAGGGAAGACATTTTTCTTTCTTCCCTAGGCATATGGCATAAGCCTTAAAGGGAGCATAAAGAAACTTCCAAATAATTTCCTAACTATACCTTGTACAGCATTAAAGACAGTAACACATTAATGTCCCTTATGACTAATGTGAGGCTATGCCTGTCTCCCACCCCAAAAATAACTAACTTGTTAAAAAGAGAGCTCAAGAGATTTATGTATCGGATGCCTCTGATCTCATTCTCATGGGCATCGGCCTGCACAAGGAAAGCCATATGGATTACCACAGTGATCTACCACTCATTTTGAATAGACAGCAAGGTTGAACGTCAGACAGATTAAATTCTTTCAACCATCAAATTGAAACTTTTTAAACTGAGACTCAATTTTGTAGAAGATAATGAGCAGCCTGAATGTCTGTCTGAAATGCAGAATACAAAGGAAACACCCTGCATGGTCAGGGAAATCAGGGAAATAAAGGAGGAAAATGGATTATCCCTAAGCGGAAGCAAAAGTACTCACCTTTTTTTTTTTTTCTTTTTTTTCTGAGCCACAAAGCATATGTTTGAAATGTCCAGAACTGAGTATGTTCACAGAGCTCTGTATGAAAGAACAACTCAAGGAGGGCTCTCAGCGCACACTGTGCATTGTGTGTAAAGTGCCTGATCCTGCAACAACTGAGAGTGGCTGAAAGACTTTCAGGCTTTAGACCATGACGGTGTACTAGGTCAGCCGCTCACAGGCTGAAACTGTAAGCAGACCTTGATGTCCTCTATAGCTGATTAGGTAAGAAATGTTTACTTTTTTTAAGATTTCTGTAACCATGTATTTTTATAGGCAATTTCTTACAGAATAGATTATTCCTATTTCAGAAAAGATCTTTGGTTGTCCAATTTTTGTTGAAAGCAATCATACCTCCTCTAGCTGATGTTACAAACTGCAAAAATGCTGCCCTATGAGGGTGTAGGGGAGGGCGGCTCCTGAAGGGCAAGAATGAAGTTAACAGGAGAAAGAGCCAAAAGACAATAAATAAAGAGGCTCCTACCTCTTAGAGGAAGATGGGCAAGATCTTTCCTGTCCTCTGAGCTTTATAAGATATTTTGGAGGTGCAGAAGAGGCTGGAAAGCTGGTTTAAACTTCCTCTCAGTTTTTGTTCACGCTTATGTATTTTACAACATGCAGATCATCAGGGATTTTTCAAATGTATGACCCAAAGTTCTTACAGGTAAATAGATGTAAAGACATGGCACCTGCTTACCTCACAGGCTGTAATGGCTCTGGAGGAAACAGTTTCTACTGAGAAAGTCTAACAACTTTTATATTATCTTTTATTCCTTTATGCAAAAACTAGACTATGCTCTAGTGAAAATTCTAACATATCAAAAAGAAACAAAGTGACAATTACTTCTCTCAAATGCAATAAAGCTATGTTGTCCCACTGTCACTGTTGCCAGATTCACATGCCAAACAAAAGATAATGTAGGGTTTTTTCAGACATTTCCCTTAATCAGCAAAGCTTGAAATAAAAGCTATATCCAATTATTAGCCTTAAATCTTAATCTCCTTTCCTTGTCAGGTCCCTGCCATTACTTTAGAATGTTTAAATATAGATTAATGGAAAGAAGGCATGTCTATCCACTGCAATCATGTAGCTATTAGAAGAGCAAATATCTTAACAGCTCAAACAGAAGTGAAACCCAAGAGAGACAAGGTTTACATTCAGAAGAATGCAGTTTTCAATTTAGGTGAAAACAGGGTGGATTATGAGTTGTTTGTAACTACCACCTCACTGTTTATTTTGCTGAAGATTTGTAGTGGTAATTAAATGACTTCCAAGTAGTGCTGAGTTTCCATGGAAATAAATAAAGCCTGTCTTTATAGACACAGAGACGAAATGAAGGTATTTGTGGAGCGAGAATTTATTTATTTCTTAATTTAGCTTGTAATACTGTGGGAATATCTGTCTTAATTTAAAATATTTGTTTATTTGCAAGTCCTGTGTTTTCATTTTTGTTTTTGTAGTGGGAGTAAATCAGGCTTTCAGGTATTTAAAAAAAAAAAAAACATAAAAATTCCATGGCTATTTTGCATTGCATGGTGTCTTCATGGGACACTTTGAGCAGACATCAGTCCACAGACAGTTTTAGACTGAAATTATCAAGGTATTTGCAAATTATGGGCTAAGATCTGCAAAATTATCCCTGACTCTGCTGTCTATGAGTTTTCAGTACATTATTCTGTCAGGATAACTCTCCTGTAATTGAAGAACAGCAACTTCTCCCTCTCTTGTTCAATTTTTTTCCACCCTCTAGTTCTCTTCCCCATGCTTTGACCGTTATAGGCATAGTCCTTGGATCGTTGCATGTTCAGTACAATAGTATAAAATAGGGATTTTCATTTGACCAGATTCTCGCCACTTAACCTGATTTTTCATTAAAATGCTATTCCCTTTTCAACTAGGTAAGGCTGGGTTTGATCAGAAAACAGGACAAATTTCCATTTTCTCCTACAGATAAAACAAACAAACAAAAATAACAACAACAACAACAAAACCCCAAAACACTGGGAGAAGTGATAGCTAATGTTCAGACCCAAATTTTATGCCTACTTTGTGTCACTGTTAGTGCCTCCAATTGCATTTGGTATACTCCTGAGAGAAAATCCATTCTCTTCCCCAAATTAGCAAAGGAAGAAAAAACGAGCAGCTGTTTTATTTTTCTGGCTCCCATATGAATGTAAAGCTTCCAGGGCTTGTTGAGACCATTTTGATATGATTGTTACCCTCTTTTCACTTCTCGTAATGGATATACATCAAACAGTGTTTCCAGATTTCTGGATAATCTCCTGGTTTGATAACTGATTTTTTTTTCCTCATTTTAAGGCTACATTGGCAGTGTCTTTCAAAGCATTTGCAAAAGATATTTCTCCTTACAGCACTGTCAAGGTTTAAGTTAAGTAACAAAGAATAAAAGTAGAAAACATGATGATAAAACATAACTGGGGAAAAGTTTTGCTTGTAAAGAGCAAAGTTTTGCAAAAGAATGTTCCCTTTTGTCTCCTGTTCCTTCAATGAGTATGAAAGGATAAAAGGATTCAGAAGTAAACTAAGTGCAAAAGTCAGGTAACGGAGGACCTGACTAACTGCAGTTTGGTTGGAAACCAGTGCCAAACATTGTATATCTTTACATGGATAATACAAACAACAGAACGGCCCATTTTTACATCTTGCCACTTAACTCTTTTCCTATGCCCATAATTGACTTTCATCTACTAATAATCACTGTTAGCAGTGGTATCTTAAGTTTAAATGCTTCAGAACAGACCCTGGACTCCTTTTCTGTTTTGCCTTGTATTATAGTGCAGTGGCTATTGCTAGGCATGCAAGGTCGTAGCTGAAATGCCATTACTTTAGCTATCCACACCCAGTTATTTTCATTTGCTGATGAGGATCTGAGGCTAGTCAAGCAATTAAACTAGATGTAAAAATAATTTTGATGGCTCAGTGGTTTCATCATGAGAGTGTTACCCTATTCAGCCAAACAGTTGAACAGACATAGTGCTGCTTATATGCAGTCTGCCTAATCATTATTTCTAGCTATTTTCTAGAGATTCAGGAGACCAAGGCATGAACAGCAACTTCTCAGTGTGGTTCCAAAGCACTGCAGCAGTGATGTTCCTTCACAGAAATGAATGACACTTCTGAATCAGGGTCTGGTAAATGAGGAGTTTTCATACTATAAAAACAGGACAAGCTTTTGGGGGTGAGAGTGAATACTATACAATTTCAAAATTATTTTTGCTTGGTTAAAAAAAAGTAAATGTCTAAAAATATTTCAATACAATCTCTATTAAAGTATAGTAAGTCCAGAATCAATCAGATTGATCGTGCATTTGGAACTAATGGCAATGAAATTATTTTGAATGCTCTGGGTTTGTGTTTTGCTCTTCTTTTTTGTCTTTGCATATGTAACTGCATGATATTCGATGCCATGAGGGACCTCAAGGGCTCCAGCAACTGTAAGAACAGTCAGAGCAGTAGATCTTCCATGTTTTAAAGTGGTAGCTTTCACTTACATTTCTCTTCCAGCATCAACCAGCAATGCAGTTGGGGAATATCTCCCTCATGTCTTTGTGTGTGACAATGACCCATGAAATGACACCCATGATGGTAACAGACACAAACAGAAGAGAGAGATCATTTTTTTCTCTCTGAGATATCCCCTTCCTGATTTCTCATGGCATCTTTCTAGACTCTCAAACAAATGTCATCCTATGCTGATTCCACATGGCTGATCTTTAACTCTGGAAAAAGTTAGCACATGGACTACAAGGGATTAAGAGAGCCAAGAAAAGATAATTCATTGTTTGCAGCCTCTCTGGATGAGCCATTTCAGAGTGCATCATGGATCCACTGTGGAAGCCACAGCAGATTACTGAGCAGTTGTAGAGGTTCTACTTGATTTTAGTGATCCACAGATTTGTCTATAAAATGTGGCATTTGTTCCTGTAAGCCTTAATAAAGCCAAAGATCTTAGCTTTGCCATGTTTGACATAATGTGAACTAAAGTCCTAAATCACTAGAATTATATGAACAAGTATAGGTGGAATTGTTATGGGTAAATTCACAGATGAACTTAAAATTTCACATATTTCAGGCATAAGTGTGTTCTCAGACTGCAACCTTTCTTTATAAAAGTCTCAAGTACAAAGCTAAACAGTGTTATCTCCTGATGAGAGTAAATAGCATTAGATTTCTAAAGCAAGTGATTAAACCCATCTTAATGCAAGCAGAACAAGAACAACTTAGTAAGGGATGCGATGTCAACTGTTTCTCTATGTGGAAGACTGAAGAGCACTGAAAAGTGGAATACCAGATGGTGGGTGGGAAAAGAGTTTCATAGCTGTGGACTTATGTATCAGAATACCAGCAATGTTCATACTGACTCCTGATACTTGGACTATGCTACTTAGGAAAGCACAAGTGGTCATTAACCAGGTAGGGAAACAACCTTCAAGACACACTTCTGACTTCATTTCTGTGCAGCAAAGAAGAATTTTCGAGAAAGGGCTGGATTCACCCTCTTTTCCAGTAATATATTTCAAACCAGGGTTGTGAATGGCTGTAAAATTACTGAACAGTGCAGTGGAAAAAGATTTCTTTCCGTCTGCCTACTTCATTTTTGGGTGCCTAGCCTGTGGTCTCCATAGGCTGACTGACACATCATCAGGACAATTGATCTCGTTTTCTGCCTATTCAAAGATACCTTATGCTCTGTTAACAGCTATTTCTTTCCCAAAGATGATAGCTGCTCACAGCTGCTATCCTTTCTAGATGCTTGGCAGCCCCTGTTCTGTCATGCTGAGAATAAACACCTGGTCTTGTAACTGAGAAGCTACTGGACCCTTTGGAAGGATGAGAACTAAGCACCAGCTGTAATCACTCAAAGAATTTATCCATCTTTCATTCCTCTCCTCATCATTTCCTGAAATGCCTAAAGGAAAAAGAAAAAAGGTGACCAAGAGTGGGCTGAAGTATTTGTTTCATTAGCCACAGCCTGCTTCTAGCTGCCTTCCTTCCACAGGGAGTTTGTAGCACATGTGCACTAAGCCAGTTCGTTTCTGGGAGTACGTGGTCTTGCCGTGCTTGTACAGTATAGCTAATTTGTACAGGTTAAGCAGATCCATAACATGTATACTTCTGATCCTAAAGGCTGTGTACTCTGTATAGCTAGAAAGACTGGATGCAACTGTTCTATGTCTTATGCCATTTCTATTCCTACAATGCTAGAGAATATTTACTGCAGTTTAAACTTCCCCTAAAAAAAACCCCCCACATTTCTAACTCTCATCCCAATCACTCACTCATGTGTCAACTGTAAGGAAGCCCAGCCTGTCAGGACTGATATGCAGGAAATGGGACAAGTATGTCATTTTAAGTCATAGTTAATAAAATGATAGCTCAGGCCTCATCTTGAAACTTCAGGAAAATGTAATTATACTTTTTGGGTTCACCGAGCTGATTTTCTCTGCTTACTAATATCAATCAGTTGACTTAACTTTCTCTATTTTATCAAATAGAGAAAAGGAAAAAACACCCCAAAGAAGACCAATAAGATAAGATAACTACCTTATACACTGCAGCTATAACTATTTCACAGTCCACTTCTCTAATGAGATTATGAGGCAAGAGGCAACTGCTAAATCAGCTGGTTGCTTTCTTTCTGTCACGGAGTACTCATCCATAGTTTGCTCTTCTCAAGGTTTTGCCTGGTACCAAGCCCTTATCTAAGCTGCAGCTGATCCTGTGCTGTGAGCTGTTTCTCTTCTGTTACCTATTCCTTACTTCTCACACTTTTATCATGTCTGGTTAGCCTTTCCCTACTCCTCCAGTTGTTCCTTGCTGCCCCTTCCCTAATCACTGCTTGCTCGCCCAGCGACATGTTCTGACTACTGTAGTTTTACTAATAATTTCTGTTAATTCAGCTTTTAGAATACAAACATTTCTGAGGCTTGACACAGCCTATGCAACAACACTTATCCAACTTCGACTGCTTTACTATAAACTCTTAAGTAAAATATCCCACCTTTTTTTTTTCATAGTCCATAACTTTGCATCCACAGCACTACAGAACTGCCACTTAAGGTGAGCATTTACCTCAGAAAGAGCGTTGTGAGTTGGCCTGTATTTTCATATTTTCTTCCAGCTCCAGACTTTTCTCTGGTTAGCTATGGATGTCCTTTCCAGTAACTACCAAACACAGTAAGACAGCATATGTTTAAAAAGGTCACATTTTGTTAGTCACTTTCATTTGTCTTCTTTTCTCTCTATTACATATCCACAGAGCACTCTTCTCTGGCTTCTATGCTCTCTGAATATCTCCTGTGATTTTCTGTTAGGATCCAACCACCAGGTTTAATTGAGAATGCAGAATTTCCACTCTGCAATTGTAGGACTACAGTAGTGTATGGAATAGGATGAACCCCATTCTCTAATTCCAGAATTAATTTTGAGCCATCTGAGTGTGGAATTTCTTTATGTGCCTTTTTCTTTGAATGATTTATTCCATTCAAAATTCAGAAGACATCTGGCGCAAAAGTAGGTTTCCATCCAGTATTAGTTATAAAAGCAGCATCAGAATAAATAACAGAGCCACCAGATTTAGGCCACACTCTCAAAATTCCTCACTAATCTCAATTTAGTCAATAGAGGAAAGGCCTACCCTAAGGATAGAAGGAGAAATATTTGGTCAAAATATAGAAAAGTGAGCAAGGAAAGGAATCCACTTCAAATGGATAAAACAATGAAGGAAGAAAAATCTTGATGTTAGGAAGATTAAGCATGGCAGTTCACTGTTGCATCTCATTGGTTATAACATAGCATACTGTGGGCAGCCAGTAATTTTAGTCAGTTTAAGAGAAGTGGAGTTCAACAGCGTGGCACCACCATTCTCCTTTAACAGCTTAGTGTTCTCAGATAGCATCGGTAAAAATGCCCTAGCCATATGGGTATCACAAAATACGTTTGTCATCCCACTGACAGTCAGCACAGCTTGGTCTGAATAAAAGTAGTAACATTGCTCGCTGAGGAAACACATTCATTTTTGAAGGTCATTAGCCTTCTCCTCCAAATTTGTGCTGCCTGGGCTGTTCTGGGAAAATCGTATTTGCCTTCCTGGAAAAAGAGTAAGCACTTGCTTTTCATACAATTCCATAAAAGTCTCAGTAACTCCCATTACTGCTGTGATGTATCACAGACCTATTTGGTCCTCCCTCTCAAACAGCCTCAAACCTTTAATAGATTAAGATATTTACAGTTCATCACACAGAAGTAAATTCTCTGTCTCTATTGAAACTCAGAACTTACTGCTGAGTGTCATAGCCCTGGCTGTTTTCACATGTCATGTCCCCTGCACTATTAGCGGGGTGTACTATTTTTTTCCTTTCCTTCTCAGTAAGAGATTATCTCCAGTTTCTGTGGATCTATTTTCTTTGTACTGGCACTGGACTGCACATGCTGTGAAGAATGTATCTGTTAAGTCACCTTCAAAGTGAGAGCAAGGTTTTTCTAAGCAAAGGCTGGCAAATACGAGCTCCGTATTCACAGTAATGACAGTGATGTTCTCTACCTCAAACAGTCTTCTCTGCCTGAGAGATCTCCTCATAATGCACATGTTTTCTAAAGACATTGACTGGATCCACCTTTTTCTCAGTGTGAGTTGGCTGTTATAACCGTGGGCTATGGACAATAACCCTGACACATGCAGCTGCTCTGTCAGTCTTGGGAAAGCACGGAAACGCTGGACTGCCCTCCCTTCAGCACTGACAGAAGCAGCACCTCGTAGCATGAGCTCGGGGTGGAGGAAGACCTTTCAGAGAAAAAAAGTATATCCTGTGGACTGCTATGTGCTGTTTTCATGCTATGTAAGAAACGTGACAAGAGAGCTTGCCTTACCCCTGAGGGTGCTGATGTTTGACAATGGACGGACCCCTGCCTGATCAAGAAAAAGGTGTACAGTGCCTTATACCATCTTTCTAGCGGCTTTGTTGTCTTGAAACAGCTGAATCTCACCCAGAATCTGATCTCTTGCAAGCAGTGTACTTGAAATGCAATTGAATAGATAGTATTTGTTGAACAGATACCGCCAAATGATGTGGCTACTGTTTGTGCCAGGGGTGCCTTGTAGCTTCTACAGAGTGACAACCAAATAGTCACTGTAATTCTCTGAAGATCTGTCCTAGAGCAAATTATTTAAGCCAGTTTGGGTTTGGCCCTTCTACTAGTGAGTGCTATGCTCAGAATGGGAGTCTTGCATTCAAGAAGATATTTGGTACCATACATTCAAAGGACAAGTGATGAATCTTCTGGTCTGAAATGACTGACAGTAGGCTGAGACCTTGACGTGAACAGGACTTTAGTAAAAATTTCTTGCAAGGAAATCGTACTTCTGGTACACCTGTGAGGGTACCTTAAACACTTTAGTAAAGATCTGTTTGAAGCAGGCAGTAATATAGAAGTATGTTGAAATTTTCTGTCAGAGGTATTGAGAGAAACTGCCTTATATGATGTCTTTCATGTCTTGTAAAATGGAGTTTGGTGTTTAAGTAAAGCAATTCCTGCTGAGCTATATATATTTAAATTGGTTGCTAGGCTAGCTGTGAAGAAAAAATGTCTCCTTGAAGAAAATATTACTTTTCATTCTTCAAGAAGTTCTTGCCCGTTGAGATCTCTTCTTCAACACACTTTACTTAATTGAGTTTCTAAGAGTAAGAAATACTCTTACGTTGAAGATGTGAGACTTAATAACTATTTGAAGTTAAGTTATATTTTGGATATGAATATGCAGTATGGCACAGGTATTTTGACTTGACCGCATTTCCCTATTTGCAGGAAATACTGTTAGACCTACAAGGAAGCTGGTAATTCTTACAAAGTGATACTTATCTAAAGCAAATAAACAGTCACTGGTATGTACATTTGGCTAGTATTTACCATGAATCTGAACATGGATTTCCCTGGAGTAACATCTAGGATGCATATCATTTTCAGCTTGAACTGTTCCAGCAAGAGCTCCATTTGACTTGTGCAGCAAGGAAGTTTAGCATACTCATTCACAGTGCTCTCACAAAAATGTAACTCTTGATCAATTACTGCCTGCATGACCTTGAAGTCTTAATTATTAAATTGTTTTATACTATTCCTCGCAGAGATGACACTTACTCATTAATTTCTCTGCATTCCTTAGTCTCAAGATATTTTTTACCAAAGGACTAGCAATTTTATTTGGCTACTCATTATCTTGATTTACAGGTTGCTTATATAGATTATAGACGGTGTCTATTTAGGGCATTAAAATGTATCACTTAGATGCAGCAAACAGCTACAAGTGTGTGGTCGTTCACTGTCCTGTAAATAATCCTATTTGTCACAGCAGTTAGATTGAGCTGGGGGGATGTAACCTCTGAATGCTGCGTGCTTTCCATAGCAAAACTTGTTAACAGAGCACAACTACCTATTTTTGCCTGCCCTGAATGGATGTGGCAACAGCAGTAATATGCAATAGCTGTTTAATATGATGTTGCTTGTGTTAGAAAGATGGGAAAGGAAAGAGGAATTGTGAGCATATGTGAAGAAAGAAATGAAGTCCAGTATTCAGTTGGATTCCTTTTAATTCTAGCTGTGTTTTGTCCAGAGTTTACAAGCACAGGAGGCTTGAGAATTATGTTCACAGTAAGTATATGTTGAGTTTTTCTTGGTGGCCAGTATTTTCTACACTTCTTACACTCTGAATCCTCCTGAGAAATATAGGCAAGGATGAAGTCACTACTTCTTGCCTGCTGGTCAATATCAAACAGTTCTCTTCAAATGGTTTTCTCTCTCTAACCTCTATATTTACTCTTTCATAAATTCATTGTGTATTTTAGTTTGTGGAAATGTCTCTTTCTTCTTTTCATTTTGCTTAGCCTTAAGTGCTCTTTCTTCAGCATCCAAGGACAGCTAGGGTCCCTGACCACCCCTAAGGAAGAGGGTATTTTATTCTAGGCTAGGCAAAAGGGCAAATATAGGGCCACCCACATGTATTCTTTCTTGTATCCCTTGCCTCTCCCTTCTCCATTGTAAAAGATGCATCACTGCACATTAACCCCAAGGCTTTGTTTCATCATCATCCTCCCCACCCCAGAGACTGAGAGAATTGTCTCAGGATGTCCAGGGAGCGAAAGCAAGAGACACAGCCAAACCGTCACCCTCCAACAGGACAATGCACTCACTTTGTCTTCTGGAAGAGGAGCTGGCTCCAAGACTCCTGCTTTAATCACATACAACATAAACCATTCTGAATTGTAATAATATCTCCCTGCTGCTTCCCCAGCAGATTTAGTTTCTCATTCATCAGATGAAATACCGTATTTGTTGAACTTACCTGTGACTGTTTGACTGGGTACTGAGGTTATAAAAACTGCTTACCTGCACTTAATAAAGAGCATTTGCAGTCATTTTAAGAGTATCTTGGCTATTCAAGTCTTGTCTTCTGAATATATTGTGGGTATGGAACAAACAAATCTGAATTTTCCTTTAAAATTTCATCAAAGGCATAGTTCTCAAAAGTCACTCATTATCTGACAGTCCAGGAGTGCCATCCACAGGATGAAAATCATATTTTTGTGCCACTTCTTTTCTTTGATACTGTTGTTGGGAAAAAACAATAAAAAAAAAAATTAAATTCAGCAATTTACTTTTGATATCACTTAAACATTTACATTGCAAACAAACAGAAAACCCTTTCTCTCAGCTAATCTTCCTCTTTCTCTGGAATTGGCTGACAGGCAAAAATATTATTTAGGTCTTTAAACAGCTGATAATTGATTTTTAACAGTTTATGGAATGTTAATGGTACAAATATACTAGAGTTTGTTCTCCCACCAAAATAACTTAGCTATGATATATTTTATTTCAAAGACTGTCAGTCATGTTTTAACCCCAGCCGGCAGCTCCGCCCCACCCAGCCACTCGCTCACTCTGCCCGGTCAGATGCGGTAGAGAATCGTAAGCGCAAAAGTGAGAAAACTCGTGGGTAGAGATAAAGACAGTTTAATAGGTAAAGCAAAGGCCTTGCGTGCAAGCAAACCAAGGAATTCATTCACTGCTTCCCATGGGCAGGCAGCTGTTCAGCCATCTCCTGGAAAGCAGGGCTCCATCACATGTAATGGTTACTTGGGAAGACAAATGCCATAACTCCAAATGTCCCCCTCTTCCTTCTTCTTCCCCCAGCTTTATATGCTAAGCATGACATCACATGGTCTGGGATATCCCTTTGGTCACTCGGGGTCAGCTGTCCCAGCTGTGTCCCCTCCCAACTCTTTGTGCAGCCCCAGCCTGCTCGCTGGTGGGGTGGGGTGAGAGGCAGAAAAGCCCTTGGCTCTGTGTAAGCCCAGCTCAGCAGTAGCGAAAACAGCCCTGTGTTATCAACACTGTTTTTGGCACAAACATACCCCACGCTAGCTACTAAGAAGAAAATTAACTCTCTCCCAGCCAAAAGCAGCACACTGTCCTATGATATTGATACAGAACATACTGCTTCTGTGTTTGTTGAAATCACTAGAGGAAATATCCCTTTGCCTAAGGAGAGTTCATCGGATATTAAAACCACAAACTTCTGCAGGTCTGGGTTACCTAGGAAAGATGACAGTGTATAAAAGCCAATTTCCCAAACTAAGGTAATATTCTCTGAGGTAACTGCTTATATAAGAAAACCGTAACTTCTTCAGGTATGTTCCATTTTTGAGTCTAATACTGTCTTAATAAACTACAATGAGAATAAAAGAAAGGATGGGGATTTTGTTAAATGTAGGAGAAAAAAAATTACCTTTCAAGTAGAGGGAAATCTGCAAGTAGAATGGAATACGCTTATCAAAAAGTAACTGTGCAGACACTACTGTAAATCCTGTCACATCTTTCAAAACACCTGTGAATTAGTATTTCCTTGAATATTTTCATAGTATAAGTCCACATACAGAAATTACTTAAAACTATTTTTTTTCAACACAACAAACCATTGAAGTGCAGCTTCATGATATTTTTGGCCAGCGTTAGTAGCCACAGTGGCAAAATCAGGCTCTGGTTGGGAGTCATAAATTATTTTGAAGGGTCTTGTACCATTACTGATATTTGTACCGTAGTTCTGGAATTGCTAGCCTGAAATTTTTGTGAGCCTTCTGCTATTAGTGGCAATGAAATAAGAGATAGACAGCTGCTCAAGGCCTCCTTATTATCAGGAAAAGTTTTCTTTGCTTTTCCTTTCCCTATTCTTTTTCCCCCACTACTGTTTTCTATGCCTGTTATGTTTTGCCAACTGGTTCTAAACATGCTTTCTTTCCTCCCCTCTGTGTATATTTGTCTGTTTTACTACGTTTTCTGTTTCTGCTTATCACAAGGCTGTGTGCTGCTCTGAAGAAGCCGGTATGAAAAAATGATGAATGACCTCAAGTCAGTACTTTCTGAATCTGTTTGTTCATTTCTTTGACCTTGAATGTACTTTATCTTAGCACAATTGCTAACTCAATAAGCGTAATTATCTTCCTACTGTCTGAATTTTCCCATACTGTATTCTTTTTGTGTAGATAGGTCAAGCGCATCAAATTTTTTTCCAGTCTACAAAATCTGTTCCAAAAGATTCCAAAGCAGAAGTGATTTTGGTCTGGATATCATTTTGTTTTGAGAAGGGAGTGAGATTAATTTGATTAGAATATTTTTGCAAAATCTAAGCCACGGAAGCTAAAGACTGATAAGCATTTCAGCTGCCCAGTATACCTTGCAGAATTAACCTTCCATGATTAATTAACCTTCTGTACTCTCAGCTGAAAGTGCAATTTTATATGTAGAAATATAGTTATTAGGACTGATCCAAGAATACACTATCCAGACGGCCTGATTCCTAGCGGAAACTGCAGGAATGGTAATTTCAGATTTGTTTATTAGGCAAAGCTGACTCAAGAAAGAATGCAGAAAAAATCACTGTTGGTCCGATAATCTTATTGTACAGAGCAGTATTTCAGAATATCCTCCCTGCAAAGTTTGACTCAGAAATCTATGCTATTTTTTTATTTGTCAAACTGCTGGTTACCATTGCACAGGTCAGTGCTTAAATAATGCATCACTTCAAGGGTTATTCTCCCTGCTTCATTTCTCATGGAGAGTAAGTTCTGGTATCATGGGAGTTCTTTGTTTATGCTATTAATCTCTATTAAGTTCACTGCTGAAAATGGAGAATAATCTTGGACTGCAGAGAAAAAAAAATCTCAACAGTTTTCAGTATTTTTCCGCACTTAAGATATTTCTAAGCCTTTGTTTGCCTTGAAAAATCTCTATAATGTTTACTCACTAGACTAGCAACTCCTCATATCCAATTGTTTCTTTCTACACCCTCTGCAGCGTTATTCTCTGATACCCAACTCTGCAAGCAACTCTGTTTAGAAGTATTAAGACCTTAGTGTGTTGCCATCAACATGTATTAAGCAGACCAAAATTTCTCATTGTCTCTTCATTTTCCTATGTCTGTCATTATTGACAGTCTCATACTTAACCTGGAGCTTTTATAACTTGGGAGCTCTTTTTCTGTATTTGCACAGTATTTACTACAATGGGATCTTAGCCCATAATTAAAGGTGCAAAACACTACAGTAATAGAGATGATGGTTAACACTAATAAAACAACCATTCCCAGAAATAGGTAACTCTTCCAGGATCATAGGGGAAGCTAGAAAGAGAGAAATATAACTATTCATAGCTACCAGACTTAAATCAAAGGTGCTCTGAGATACTTACGTATTATGTTCCATATGAAGAACGTAGAGGGCCTAAGAGAGCATCGTAGCTTCTGTTGTATCACCAGTACACACTAAAATGGTTTGCTATCATTTTAACATAAAGAACATAACCACTGAGAATTCTGCCAGCCTTGAGTTCCTGAGCAAGCCACATTTATTGCCTGATCAAATATTGACATGATGAGAGGGCATGCTCTTTTCTGAAATCCCATTAGTAACTTGTGTACTGGGCAGGGGACAGGACACGACTCCAGCATTATTTTTAAACTTGGCCACTTTAGAAATTCTTGGCTAAGGTGTCTATAAATAATACATATCTTAGGCCCAGCCTAAAAACATCAAATTCACTCTGAGCTGCTGGTGTTGACTAAAGAGAGATTGCGAATGGTGGAGGAGGTATGATTTGCTAAGGCTTTTTCAGGACAGCTCGCAGCATTATGGAACAGAAATGCTGATGACTTTTGGAAGGTCTTATTTGAGAGTTAATCTTCAAAACTGACCTTCCCAAACCTGACAGGGGAAATGAGCCCATTGAATATTAACTAGTTTCTGAAGTAAGGGCAGGGACTGCTGGGGAAGGTCTAAGGCTGCAAGGGAACGTCAACTTTGTTCACAGGGTTTAAGGCAGAGTAAATGAACAGGAAAAGTAAAAAAGAAATATACCGCTAGGCCAAGGACACATTTATTTACTCTACAGCCAGTACAGAGCACAGTGCATTATAAGCATGTTTACCAGGTTGCTTGGGAACCATCTCAGACTTTTATAACATGATATGCCAACCTTTGCTCAAATTTGTGCAATATCGGCCTGGATGCAGCTGTTCCAAGGGCTACTTATCTTGCCTTTCAACCTGGTCTATGAATGCAGCAATCATTAACAACTTTACTGACCCCATGGCTCTTGCTACTAATGATAACTAATCGTGAAGGTAATATGAACATTCATAGTATTATTATTTGTTCTAAACACAGTACCATCTATGCACCACAGGAATGTGAAGTCCTATTTTGCAGAGCATTATTGTCACGGTCCATTTGAATATCTCAAATTAACAGGACAATGTACTCTGTAAATTAAGCTTTATTTTATGAACTCATTAGCAAAAATAAAACCAAACAAGATGAACAGTGTCTCAATTCCCTTTGTACAAACTAGTCTAACACATGAATTCACTAATTCATTATTTCTTTAATACATGAATTCTCTTACAAGTTCTCTAATTCCTAACTTGAATGTCTGTGAGCAAAATGGTTCCCTAGCTGATGGTGAGAGTGCTCCTTCTTCCTCCTCCTGCCCTGCGTCACTCTGGGAAGCAAGAAAGCCTCAGCAGTCCGGCGGCTGTTGGATCTGCTTCAAAAGCTTTTCTGGGTAAGCTTATGTATTTATACCTTCCAGCTTGGAAG
The DNA here is from genome assembly GCA_034782735.1 of Sagittarius serpentarius. NCBI lineage: Eukaryota > Metazoa > Chordata > Aves > Accipitriformes > Sagittariidae > Sagittarius > Sagittarius serpentarius. The sequence goes on along the minus strand of JAVKLA010000030.1, from coordinate 24,122,922 downwards.
TTTGGTCTACACCGTATCCATTAGTTAGTGGATTCTGAAGAAACCTTGAGACAATTACTATGCAAGAATGCAGGAGGTGTTATCTGCAGAAGACAGTAAGTGCTGGTGATAATGGCTGCATAGTGACTTCTGTCCCTTCCTGTCCATTGTGTCTGGCCAACGTGTTGCTCTGGCTTTGACCTAATGGTACTGCACCGGGCGTACATCAGGTCTTAGCATGAGCTGTGTGTTAGGCCAAAACTGAAGCAGGAGTTGAGTGAACAGAGTTAGGCAGTCATGAGGTGTTCAATAGCCCAGATCCCGGAAAGAGAGAACTCGCAGAGTTCTCAAGTTGTTTTGACTAAGACCTAATGCAATGTAATGTCTAAGTAATGTAAAGAGCAAGAACATTAATTTAGGAAAAGACACTAACCAAAAAAAAAGAGTGAGTAGAAAAAAAAAGGACCATGTTTCTTTGAGAAAATCATCTTGAATTTTAATGGAAACAAAAATGGTGCAAACCTTTGGTGAAAACTAGAAGTATTTAAGCAGAAAACTTGCATCCAGGGTCTTGTCATGCTGAAAACCTGACTGAAATGTGAAGATATGACTGACATTTTTTGGAAGTCATATTGAATCACATAGCGTATTCCCATTGCACATATTTAGTTTCAGTACTAGAAGGAAGGAATATTCTTTCTCATTTTCTGTTCACTATTGCGCATTTTTGTAATGTTTAGCATTTCTAATGCCTGATACAACACCCTTGTGTTTATCTGTAGTATTATGGAGGAGAAATGTAATGTTAGCTGAAGTTTGGTGACACCAAATAAGGTTTTTATTTTTCTGTTTCCTCAACACCAATGTCATGGTCCAGAAGCCTTAATTTGAATTAAAGGAATTTTTTTTAAAAAGTGATTAATGGACATCACAATACCCAGAATGTTTGAAAAGATAAAAAAGGTTCCTCTTGTATCCCAGAGGCGAGTGTGTCTTTGGTGCACTTTTATACTGTTGGTAAAGAGTATTTTTTCCTAGACTGATCATAGAATCATAGAATGGCTTGGGCTGGGAGGGACCATCAAAGGCCATCTAGTCCAACCCCCCTGCGGTGAGCAGGGACACCTTCAACTAGATCAGGTTGCTCAGCGCCCCGTCCAGCCTGGCCTGGAATGTTCCCAGGGATGGGGCTTCTACCACCTCTCTGGGCAAC
>JAVKLA010000030.1:24099225-24118656 GCA_034782735.1 Sagittarius serpentarius | reverse complement strand
CCACTGGGTGGGGGGGGAGCGAGTGAGCGGCTGCGTGGTGCTGTGTTGCTGGCTGGGGTTAAACCACGACACATATGCAATAAAAGATGAAGATAGGGACATGAGCATATACGAAACTTTAGAATACTTTACATGTGCTAGTGGAACCCACAGCTATATCAGCAGATTCTACTTGCCTTCATTACAAGAAAAAATGAACCCTAATTTAAAATAAGGCTGAAGCAATAGAAGAGTAAGAAAAAGACACAAGTAGATAACGTGAGTTACAGAGATACTGTTTATAAACTGACAGCTATTTTTCCTCTCATTTTGCTTCAAATCAAAGCCCTTGCTGTTGTTGATGATAACAATAGCATCTGAGGTATCAAGGACATTTGGCAGGTGATTTGTGGCTATTTAGCTCTCCATGCTTCTTGTTCAAAGGTTAAAAGAAGTGAGCTGAGTTTTCTCATTTACTAATTAATTGCAGCCTGTCAGCTTAAAACTCCTTAGCAGTAAGGAAAAGGAATAGAATAATTCTTTATAAAGTGTCTGTCTTTCTCCTCATGGCTACTGATTGTGGTCCAACATTATGGAAACATGCAAATAGAAAAATAAGAATGGAATTTGTTGTGGAGCTAAAACAATCAGTGAATTTGGAAGACATAGTGATCTTATTAGAATTGAGCTGGGCATGGGAGGAGCAGGCTGGAAGGTGACAATATAAAAGTACTGGGAGATGTACCAAGTTGAATTTTGAGCCCTGTCATTATAATGCAAAACTTGACCTAATTTAATATCAGATCAGGTCTTGCCTCTGCAGCTGTGCGAAGCTCAGGTGGTGCCAACAGAGTCAACAAATCTAGAAGGACCCTTCCAATTATCCAACAGGGAGTTACAGTTTCAGTATCAAAGCCTTTAAAAAATGGTGATATGAGCAAGAGTGAGTGGAAAAAGAGAAACAGACAGACGTAGTCAGAGTACAACTGGATTCACTTACTTTATTTGAAAAATTCTCTCTAGGAATGGTTTTTCAAGCAGCAATTTCATTTGGCAATTAAAAAAACTAACTAGGGCTATCAGTTCACAAACAGGTCATCCTTATTCTTACAATTAATACCCTTTTTTTTGAACCTATGTGACTGGATCAGTTTTAAGGCCATAACCCTTTCCCCAGGACAGCTCTTATTCTGTTGTGCCCAGGAATAATGATATACATAGAAATCTCCTCTGTCATACTCAACCTTGTTTCCCACCTACCGCTGCAGATGAGCTTGGTGGGGCTTTGTTAAAAATCCCGTAGAGAAGACTACATTAAACTGTGCATAAAATCTCCACCATGCTGGAGATATCTTAGAAAGCCTTTTGGGATATTTCTGAGTTTTGTAAACAAAGTTTCCATGAAGAAAAAATTTTGAAGCTTCATTTTTTCAGTGCTGGAAAGCCTGAGTCATTATAATCCATTGTACTTCACACATTTGAAGTTGATAAAATAGCAATATTTACACAGGTAGTGGTAAAGCAGAACCTAAGAAATGCTTGTCTCATCTTAATGTGTAGTCCTGAAGGTGAGAATTAATGCTGAAAACAACCCCCACCTCTATTTATTTGAATAAAAGAGCTCACTAGCTTTTAGTCCTTTTTTTATCTTTCTTACTGAAAGATTTCAACACAAATAATCTGAATTAATTGTTGTTGGTATGTTACTTTGTTTTCAAGGATTTTAATAAAAAGTGAATCTTGCAGATATATAGGCACGTGCATTACTGAAAGATTCATACCCATCTGGAACGCATTGCTTTTCCTGATCTTTTTATGAAGAGGCAATCATTTTATCAAGAAGCAGAATTGTTCTTGCATAGCATATGTGATCATCAGTTTCCAAGTGAATGAAAGAACCAGATAACTTTGGCAGTTACTCAGAGACCAAAATGTACTGCTTAAAGCATAAGTGCAACAATTTCTGGTAACTGCAACTCTTCTCAGAAACAAAGTTTGTTTGCAGCAGTTTTCTAAAATTTCATAACTGTAACAATAACAACAAAACAGCAACAACTGCTCTGGAGCAGGAAATCAAGGCCATCACTTTCAGAAATATACTTTATTATTAAATTCTTCCATTTTTCTGTAGCTCAAACTGAGATCTGTTCTTTCCATCAAAGTTGCATAGACTCTGTATAGTCAAACCCAGGGTGAAACTGTAAATTGTTGAAGCATCCCCAAAATGCATACATGTGTAATGTATAGCTGCCTACCCACTGGTTAATTACTACATCCAGAACATAGCTTACTGTGCGAACGTTTCTGTGTGTTTTCCCTATTCTAAGCTGTCGGTGCAATACTAGGAACAGCAATAAAGGTGCTCTTTTCAAAGTTGCACCCTGAAACCCAGGTTTGTTCGCTTATCCTTTCTTCCTCCCAAATAGAGGAGGGAAAAAATGAGATTGGTAAAGAGCAGCACTGCCCTCCGCTGGCCAGATTAATCCTTCACAGAGTTAAGGCTTCGTTTTTCCTTCAACACTTGGAAGAGGTTTATTTGAAAAGCAGTGTCTGGAACTGTACTGCCAGGAAAACATACGTGCATGGGATTGAAACATGTAAGTTAGGGTTTGAATATGAATAATGAAACACCTTTTTTTTGTTGTTGGGTTTTTTTTAACAGAAATCTATAAAATATTTCTATGCAAGATCAGAAACCACTGCAAAATAAAAGTGGAGTAAATTTGTCTTTGGTCATCTATAAATACTACAGTGTCAGTAAAGACGAGTTCATTTGCTTCATGTCCTATTCACTGTCTCATGAGTTTGGTTTCCTGCCTCACGAATTTTCAACCATGAGATGAAGCATTTAATGAGGATTGCCATTAATCTGTTTAGAAAATATTCAGCTTTTTGAGATCTTGATCTTTTAGTCACTGGACAAAGCACAGTAGACACTAGCTCAGATAAATAGCAATAATATTCCTATCTGAATCTAATCAGAAAGAAGTAGGAGAATAAAATATGTTTATTTTAACTTTGTGTCTATACAACTATGTTTACATAGTCATAATGTTGTTAATGCAGTTGTTTCTGCTTAAACGTAATCCTTATGAAAACCTTTCACAAGCCTTCTTCCAGTTACCAGACCACTGATGGCAGCCTTCTGAGAATGAATTTCAAAAGCTTTGCATCTAACTTGCAAAATTTTATTATGAGAAATTTTCAAATAAAACAGAATCAGAAGTCTACTTTAGTCAAAACGTCTGAGTAACCCAATCTACAACCTCTGCTAACCTAGGAAAAAAAAGAGAATTAGATTTTTCTGAGTGAATTGTTCTTGAAATGTCCATGTTCTAACTTGTCTGTTTTCCTAACATCTCTGTTTTATTTAGGATACTTAGAACTAGTTGGAGTATTTTTTCTATTGTTTTTCTGGATGGTTGTCCTGGGTATTGAACCTGCACTGATAGATTTGTGGTTTTCAGCCAGTTCTTTCTTCCTTTTTGTAAATATATAACATGGTAGTCCTTCTGCAGTCATGTAGCATTTGTATTTTAAATTCCTTTAGAGTGGTGTTTTGGGTTTTTTTAGGACCCTTAAGAAAAAGTTCCTCAGATCCAGTTAGCTGAAAACATGTAATTAATTCAAACTACTTTCTAACCTGTTTTTTTCTCCCATATTTTAGGCTGAGGCTTTGACCCACTCTTTTTAATATTCCCTTCTTTAGCCACATGACTATGGCTGAAACTTCTAATAAAGGAGTAATATTTACTCCTTTGCTCTTTTTATTGGCACATCTTTCCTTACAAGTGTATTTTTCAAGCTCTAATGTCATTTTTAACCCTCCTTGTTCTTCACTTAGATACTGACTTGACTTCACCAAGTCTATGCCAGTAGTAAGATGGATGACATTCCTGACTGTGAGAAACTTGTGTTTATTTTCCATCCACATGCCATCTGTTTTACATTAAGAAAAAAATAAACAAACACATCACATATGATCTTCATTTTCAGACGAATCTTTAAGTCTGCCATTATATCGCTGACTCCTAGTATCCTAGTTTTTCTGACAGGTTTCCACTTCCCGCTGCCCATCTTCTCAAAAGGTATGAACTCATGCTTGAAATCTTACACTGCAGCATCCCTTTTCTTAGTGTGTTCTCTATTTTAATTTACTCATTCATGTTGGCTGCATGTTACAGACAGGATTAAGCGAAGTATGATAGAACATGCTTGGCTTTAAGCATATGTTTCCATGCTTTACTGAATCAGCTAAAATTATGAATCAAGTTTAATTTTCTCTGGATGATTTTCCAAATGTTGTGGCAAAATGTTTCCCTCAACAGCTAATTGGTTTAGTATTCATGAACATGCAAGATATTTTAAAACTATTCGCAAGCTGATCACCAGCTCACCCCACCTAAACACTTTTTGACACATAGGACTAAAATTCACTGGTTAAGTACACCAATTAGTGGAAATAATGTAGAGACTTTTAATGTGGCTTAGCTTGTTCTCAAATGTTGACCAGAGTTCAAAAATAAGCTGACACTTTTATCAATACAGTAACTGAACAATAAGCATTATAGTTTGTTTATTGTTAGTTTGTTAGAAAATTACTTTTAAACTTGTTTTCTTAATTAAATATGTATTTAAGAAGTTGTGTTTGGATATAGATTTAAAATGCCACTGACATCTGGGATATTCACAGTGAATCTAGATTTTTGTTAACCTCTGTAAATATGTAATGCAGCAAGATGCAAATGCGAGTATGATAATCACCGTTCTGTGATCTCCCAGTCCTTGCTTCACAACCACCTGACATCAGTGACGGCAGCAATGGTGATGTTAGTGAGAGTCTCCCCATTCCAGTGGGCTTTGGGTCAGGCCTATTAGCAACAATTTCCAGCTATGACCAGCTGGATCTGTAAGAGTTAGTTGACATAATTCTGAAAAAAGCAGTGGCCTGTTCCTAAAAAAACAAATGCATTGCACCCCTAAGCTTAGCTGATCCTTCCAGGTCTTAGAACAGGTAACCTAATTATCTGTATCTGTCCATTTTGTGTGATAAAAGGGACATATCTCCTTGCTATCTAAATGCCAGTATACAAAAAAAGACTTAATGAAGCTGAACCCACAGCTCCAGGAAAGAACATTTTAGTTCTATTATTCTCCAAAATTGCAAGAGGACTAATACAGCCTGGGGAAGACTCTAAAATGAATTATCCTTAGCTGCACTTTCCCTTATGGCCTGATTCCAAAGCAAAGCACTTTTCTTTCATTCGCTATAAATATCTTTTCCTGTCATCCCTCAGTTTATTTTACTTTAGGGACATGATCAGCTTTTATCTGCTTTTAAAGATCCATTTCTGACAGCAGGTAATGGCATTTGGAACCTTTTGCCTTCACTATCACTTTTTGTGCCATGAAATTGGTCTTTTTTCCTTCTTAGTTTGCAGATAGTGAAAGCTGATGCATCAGCCTCCTTGATGTTTCCCACTGGGCACCAAGAAACAACCAGGCAAAAAGCCAAGTCTGAAAGAGATCAACACAGAGACAAAAAATTCAGCGATGTGTTTTCCTCAACTTTTCATTTAGTTAGAATTTCATATTGACTCTACAAAGTAGGAAAGACTGACTCTTTCCAAAACCACTGTATTTAACAACTGAAAGCTAAAGTCCTCCTTTACTGTGGATGGAGGACACACTCTGTAATTAGTTTTGTCACTTTGTGTACTGTAATGTCTAAGTTCAAGGGAACAATGAATGATTGCAGGCCTGCCAGACTCTGGTTCCTTATACAGTCCACTGAATTGATCGTGAATATAGATCCTGAATTTGTCTCCTTTATCCGTGCTACTTAACTTATGTATCTGTTCATCAGCACCAGAATCCCCTGGATCATCTGCCTGCATGCGCTTTGATGATGGTAGGCAGTATGAGGGGTCCATGTGCTCTGTTCTGTGAGCAGTTCAGTGGTGTGGAGTGAAGGACTGATGCGCTGTGACCCCTTTTCAGTCATGTCCGACATAGCTGAGCCAGTGCAAGGAGCACAATTTTCATCTGATACAGCCCGGTGAAAAAAAAAAAAATCTCCTTTAGAGAACCCAGAAAGCACTTAGAAACCATAAAAGGTTGTATGACTCAGAAATGTGTCTGGGGTGCAGTTCATATGGGCTTTACCGAAATCTGCACTTGACCCTTATGAGTAATAGAAGGATGTCATACATGGTCTTGGTACAAGTAAAAATAAGCTGTTTCCTAAGACAGCCTAATATTCTATTACATACTATCTTTGGGTGCTGCTTATGTTATAGAATGAAAAACTATGCCAAGAAAGATGTAAAGGAGACAAGAAAAGTTAGATCAAACCAATTAATAATTTATTGGAGAATATTAGATTTACAAAATGAAATAAGGGATAATTTTTCATTAACATTTAAGTTCAAAATTTTCTGGTTTTAAAGATATTTTAAAAGTTCATGTCTACTTAAACTATAATTATCACAGTATACATAAAGTACTATGAGAATAAACGCATTGATTGGAAATAGATAACTTTTGATTAAATTTCTAATTTTGGATTGGTATTAAAGACAAAAGCACAATAACACTGAAGTAATTGTGTAATTATTAACTGGACTGAAGTAATTGGGGTATGAATAAGAAATAATAGAAAATTAAAAATTAAAATTTGCATACAGAAAATTTGAGGAAAACATTTGAAACTTTCTGGTGTGTATTTTTCAGGGAAAACTTTCTAAATTTTTAATATACATGATAGTGAAGAGAAATGTTCAGAAACTTTCAGAAATTCTTGGAAAAGTTCCTTTGACATACCAGAAGCCTAAAATCTGTGTACATTAGCAAATCCTTTTAAAAGAGGGCTTTTAGAAAGCTACATCTGAAGGTGTCTGAAAATAGACTGGTGTCAGGCAGGTTCCAAAATCGTCACTAGTGAAATGGTGTTCAGTAAACACAGCGTACATGCTACAGTCAAGTGTCTGTTTAAATTTTGTAATGTCAACTTCACTGCACAGTGAAGCATCGCTATGAAAGTTAAACAGAAGAGATGGTCAGTGTAACTACTGTAGTGCAATGCAGAAATCCTAGTCATTCACACAGTAGTATAAAACCTCATCAGCGATAATCAAAAATCTTGCTTTCTAATCATGGAAGAAGAAAACTATGTTTTATTCGTCTGAGTTAAAATAGGAATAATGTGAAAAGAATGAGATTCAACAATAAATAAAGTCGCTGCCTCCTGATACCTAATATATTTTTCGCAAGGGGTGGCAAATCAAGCAAGGACCATGACTTTTAGCCTAGGAAAGACTCTAAAATTGAAAAATAAAAATGCTTTAGTTTGCTAGAAATGTTAAATCCTCTTTTGGAGTTGCACTAATGTGCAGAAGAAAATTCACAAGAACTAAAGTGAGACTAGTAAGTAGCTCCCTTTTCCAGAACAAGGGCAGTTTAGTTTAAAATAGTTGCCCCTTGTCCTATCACTACAGGCCTTGGTAAAAAGTCTGTTCCCATCTTTCTTATAAGCCCCCTTTATATATTGAAAGTTCGCATTAAGGTCTTCCTGGAACCTTCTCTTCTCCAGGCTGAACAACCTCAACTCTCTCAGCCTTCCTTCATAGGAGAGATGTTCCATCCCTCTGATCATTTCTGCAGCCCTTCTCCGGACCTGCTGCAACAGGTCCATGTCTGTCCTGTGCTGGGGACCATAGAATTGGATGCACTACTCCAGGTGGGATCTCGGAGAGGAGAGGAGAGGGGGAGAATCACTTCCCTCCACCTGCTGGCCATGCTTCTTTTTACGCAGTCCAGATACAATTGGCTTTTGGAAGATATAAAGGCTGTAATTTATATTAGAGGAAATAAAATTTGCATAAAGTCCAAAAATTATCGTCTTAGATGGCGAAAGTTCATGCAGCAGTCAACGTTCAATCAATTCCAGTTTCCTTAATGAAAGTATACAGTGGGCAGACTGCCTGGAAAAATATGTGTCCACATACGCACTGACTGAATAGTCAGTGTCCTTAAAATCTGCCAGTTGTTAGAATTAATGCATAGGGTTACTGAACCACCCAAATCAAAAGTAGCTTGTCCAAATCCTGGATGTAGATATCCATCAAGTACGGATCTGTGAGCTGACTTCCTTAAACTTGTGGGAATGATCATGCTGTGCCTTTTTGACTCTGAATTCACTGAATACTGTGTCATGAATAACAAGAAACTTCCTGTAAATTTGCACTGTTCATAGTGTCTTCAGCTTTTCTTTTCCATTCTGCATAAAGTTTCTGGTCCTGAAATCTCATGTGGTATTTTTAGAGGAACACAGTTCGAGCATAGTGCTCGATATTCAGAAGAGCTCAATCTTTTAAGTATGAATATGACATATATTAGGCCCTGTGTGAAATTTGAAAACAGGTTATGCTGTTACATTAGTATAGCCATAGTCTGCTGTTTGAGATCCAGGGGGATTCTAGCCTGTCAAAAGATGAGTGGAGTACAACTGATTCTTAGCCAGATCTTCCTCCCTCATTTGCATCCTACACAACTTAATTTGTTTCTGTTCTCTTCAGCTATCTGTCAGCATCTGATTCTACACTTTTCATGAAGTTTTAGAGCTAAGAAGTGTGCCATCATTATGGCTTTAGGTCAGTGAAGTGAGTTGTAAAAGTCATAAAGAGAAGGAGTTTTACCTATGGGTTGATTTTTTTTGTGTCCCCACTATAAAACCACTAACACGTGGTAGGTGCAGTTGGCTGTGCTTTAGACAGGCTCTTATTTTAATCCAAATTCCAAATTTCCGTAGGCAAATGTTATCTGCCTATGGGAAAAGTATATTTTCCTCCTGGTTTTCAAAAGCTGAAGAAATATCTTCATTTAAAAAAACAGGCAGGGGGAAACACCTGCTTGAGCCATCCTACTCACTGTAGGACCTCCTACTCATCCACTCGTTACTGAGAATGTGTAAGAGCACCAGCTATAATATTGAAGTTTTTCAGGGGGTGACCCTAGCTGCCTCCCCAAGCAGGCATTCAGAGCTGAACCAATAACCTCTAGTATATCACCGCTAGCTCCCTCAGCCCTTTCAGATGAGCCCCATCTGGACTAAGGGATTTAGGAAGAACAGTAGAAAGACTGCAAGTTTTGCATTTTGTAGTAAAAGTTTGAGCTATAGGATATATCCTGTTTGTTTCTTATGTTAAAAATCCATAATAAAGTCATGCATTATCATTTACAAACTTTCAAAAGGCTAAACAGAAACGCCTATTTCTTCACATAAGCTTAAAAAAATGAATCAGTACAATTTTAAGAGTGCAAAACTCGTTCATCTCTGTGTGCTGCTGCTGACTCATAAAATTGGCTTTCCAGCATATCATACAGAACTACAATAGCACATTTTCCAAGAGACATGGCATATATCCTGCATTTTTTATTAAATTTGCTCCACAGTTGTACAGTAAAATGCCTCAGTGCTCTTCTAGTCATGGGCTAAGTTAAGGCTAACTTTGCGAGTGCTTTACTTATGAAAATTTGGTGACAGGCTTTGTTCCTGTGCGTTACTCATTTCCTTTACTTGAAACATTTTAAAAGAGAAAATATAATGTGAAGCCTATATGACCTTTTCATTACATCTGCATCTATTTCTTGCTGTGATTGTCTTCTTTCCTTTGGTTGACAATATCAAAACCAGTCCTAAGTAACTGGGTAGATTTTACTCATGAAGCGTCAGGGTTTTTTTCACGTCAGGCTATTCAGTCACCTTTGTCTAGCATTTCTCTTCCTTCTGTAGATAATATCTCTTTCAGTGGAACCTCTGAACTGTGCAATTTCTTCTGTGAAGACCTGAAGCACTTTCCCTTGATTTTTCTTTTCTCTGTTTTAGCTGGTTTTACTGGTAAATTTTGTAGTCATTTTTTTTCAGAGATCTATTTTTTCATTCCATCAAAATTATTATCATTTGTATTCAGGAGTGCCCATACCCTCTATGTGTTGTATAACCTAAAAAAAATGTCCAGAACAAACAGTCAGTACCAAGATCAGTCACTATCTTGAAGGTGCAGAAGGCTGCCTTTTATTTTCCTGCATTTGTGTGTTGTGGAGCAAAATACATCCTGAAAAAGAAAGTTAGATTGTAGCTAAGCAATTGCTGCCCATTGTCTGAAATCAGTGTTGTTTGCTTTTATTATGGTAATGTCTAGAGATCTGATGAGTGAGCTGCTATCTTGCAACATGCTGTGTCTGTTGTGATGTCCAGGTCACAAAATTACTTCTGTTCAGTTTTTTTGTCTCAGTGTCAGTGTGACTTAAGGACATACTTGCAGACAGGTGTGAGCTTATGTGCTCTCCTAAATTAAGGTCTTAGGCTCTGCTTCAGCAATCAGATCTATGTAGGTGTATAGTGTCATTGCCATGACCACGCACTTCTCTGCTCGTAGCAAATGTGATTAAATGCTGAAGTCTTTGCTGAAAAATTATACTGAAGGTAGAATGTGCACATCTGTGGGCAGATAACTGTTGTTCTTAATTCATTAGAAATGGCATGTATATGCTCAAAAAAGAGAGATATGTCTCTGCAGCCCGAATTAATAGTGGGTAATGTTTGAGTAGATATTGGATTACTAAGTAAAAAATGTATTTGAAGGGACTTTCAAAGAATACTTTTAATATATACTTTTTTTTTCATTCTTTTAAATATATACAATCTTAATGATTTATTTGTATGTGTTATGTAGATACATAAGAATATTCGCACACAACCTTAGTGAATTGTTTTACTACCCAACAGTACAACTGTTAAGAAGTTACTCATTTACAAAAGTGAGTCCTGTCCCACAGCGGATGGCATGGGGATTTTTCAGGAAAACTGAGGGAGCTGCTGCCTTCTTTGCTCTCTCACTCCAGTATGCACTGAGTCAGAAAGTTCTGGTGGTTTTTTATTCTGTTTGTTGAGTAATTTTTTCCTAGTTGTGGTTCGTCACCTAAAGGTAACTTCAAGTTTTACATCTTCTAAGTTTAAGTTATGAATACTTCAAATTAAGGGTTTATATCAGGAGGATCTGGGGGTGCAGAAGATAACTTAAAAATTGCTTTAGCCTAGATTCATTTAAATCCACTTTAATAAATAGATGTTCTCACAGCTGATGGAATCTGATTATTGCCTAGGGAAGGAGGTAAACAAATCCAAGTAACTAAAAAGAGAGTCAGAGTGTTAAACAAAACAAACCCTAAGAAAAAGATTGCTAAAACTGTGGTCTTAGCACTACACATTCGCTCTGCTCATAATGACAGACGGTGACTTAATCAAATTCCTGCCTGATGTGAGATGCATAAAGGGGACTGGAGAAAAATTCAAGTAGTTTATACTTTGTAAAAAAACACAACAACAACAACAACAACAACAACAACAAAAAAAGAAGAAAAAAAATCCAGTCTGTTTCCTCTACTACACAAGCTGAAATGATCTCATTTTCTCTCAGAAGACTGTGCAGTAGAATAAAAAAATTTCCTCTCTAGGCAAGAAAGGGACTCTAGTGAAAGAATATGCCACATGAGTGGAAGCTTTCAAATAGTACAGCAATTTCTTGCAACTTCTAGTTTTGGTTTAATAAGAGAGGGGATATGATTCTTCCTTGGGTGCAGTAATGGGAATACAACCCTAAATTCAGAGTTTGTAATAGCCCTGCTTTTTATTTTCGGATGGAACAAGAACTCCCACTGCCCCTTGATGAAAGAAAGAGTGCTGAAAGCCACAGACTTGGGAGGGAATTCAAAATGAGAAGCACTCATTTAAAGGAGCAGCAATGTGGCGTCTCCTGTGGCTCAGCCCTCCCAGAGGAGCATTTCTTTCACCTGGCTTGCTATTCTCCCCTCTGTCCCAGGCTGAGTAGCTCATAGCAGTTATTGTCCTCAGTTTCCTACTCCCTCCAGTCCCCATCCCAAATAAAGGTTATTTCCAAAAGGTTTTCTAAATAGCACAACAAACAGAAGTTCCTAATCATAAGAACTGCAGCTATAATAATGCCTCTTCCTCCACTGCGCTCAGATGCCCACTGCTGCTACCACCATGTTAACAGAAAGCAGTGAAAGTGCTTTTTGGTCTTCACCAGCTGTGCTAAAGTAAGAACGCTTCTAGTTGCAAATACTTCTCTGCACTACCTAAAGCTATCTTCCCCTGTGCCACTCCCTCAGTAGCACTTAATGGCCCGTGTGAAAGATTTCTAACTAACCCCCTCTGTTTTTTGTTTGAGCATTTTGTTGTAAGGTTGTGGGCGTTTGTTTGTTTTTAATATGGACTGGATGGTGAAATCAACATTTTAGCCTATGACTTCCCAGATCACAGATTTTGAAACAGATTTTGAGCTTGGTGGTTACAATAGCTTGAGGCATGTAGGTTTTACAGTAATAAAAATGAACATGAAGTGTTAGGAATGTTAAGACCATATGCATTTCCTCAGATTCCTACTCTGACACATCCATGCAAGAGGAATTGCTTGGCTGCACTCTATTACAATGACATATTTACAAGACTGGGGTTAATATTATATTTTTTAATCTGTTTTCTGCACTCCATTTTCCTGAATACTACTAGGATTATGTGACCTTCTGTTTGAGTTCATTTGTCCTCAGAGGCTGAACCTGTCTTGTGTGTTATCATATCAAGTAAAGAGACAGCCTGTAAGCCCTTGCTAAGCCTCGTAACGCTCTATGATAGCATGTAAAGTGAAGTTAAATGCAAGCAGTTATAAGCCAGTTACTACCTAAAACTGTGAGCAAGATCTAACAAATGTGCCTTTTCTTGCTGAACAGTAGTTCAGCAGAATCTGGTTTTACTCTCAGGGCAAAATACAGTGTGTGACCATTACATAATGTCTTAAGTTGCACATACAGTGTGCTAATCTTCTCTTTGGTAGCAGTGTGCCAATTAATACAAAATATAAAGTCTTTTTTTGGACATTATAAATATATATGTGAAGTTTTTTTAACATGTGAAATACAGTTGATGTGTTTCAGCTTTTTTGTCTCCGAAATTGGAGAATACATTTCCATTAGTAACTTATTCCATAAAGCAGATAAGACCTTTTTTCTGTTCTTGTATAGATTTATCAGAAGGAAGATTAGGTAGACTTTGTGCCCCTTCATATCATTCACCTCTTCGAACTACTGAGACATGGTTTCTTTATCCAACTGAAACTGTATAGATGTTGTAACCTATACTAGTAAAATTCCTTTCAGAATTGTTAAAAATTCATCTCCACACGCAGTCACAGAAAGCTTTATTTAGATTTCTGGATTCTTGTAGTGAAGAGAAACTAAATAGATTCTTCCTTCATCCACAATACTAAGATCCACAGATTTCAGATCTTTTCCTCTCACAATGAGTATTCTGCCTGCTAAAGAAATTCAGGGTCAGAGCAAGTGTGATTAATAATTGTATTGTGTTAATTTAAGCCCTAATGTCTAAGTCAAAACTAATTTGTCTAAATAACTATTTGAAGGAACCATACTGTCCTGTTTCATTCAGGAGATACAGAGCTGAGACTGCAGAATTGAGAGATCTCCTGGAGCTGCCCACTGTCCACTATGGTAGCATATAAAAAGGACAGAAGAAGAAAGCTTAGAGGCAAATAAAAAGGAAAAGAGGCATAAGGAACAAATTTCAGAAACAAGTATTTTTCAATAGAGGGTCTTAAAAATACATTTTAATAATTTCAGATCTTTATGAAGGTGAAATAATTTTAAGTAGCACAGTCATATGTTTTCACAAAATATCAAGTCTGACAGGGTCTACAAATGAAGAAGCAGACATACTCATTAAAATTAATATATTTTGCAAATAGCATCTGAAGCGCTTCAGCGGTCTGCTTTTCAGAAGTTACTGGTATTTGGTAATGTTTGGTTATTTTCTCTGTATTACCTTTTATCGCACATCACAGAACTGATTTAGAACTTACTCAGAATAAGACGTATGGGAAAGTTATCTCCAAAAGAAGTCTTATTTCATTTTTCAGACCAAATCAGATCTAATACTCTGAAAATAACAAAATGTTGGGACTTACATCAACCATGATATCGGTCCGGGCCACCACTTTTACCTGCAGGCCTAGTAGACTTTAGTTTAGGAGAATGTAGAAAATTCTGTCATGCAGTCATTTTTATAAAGTGGATATTCTTCAGACATTATCATTGTTATTCCACACTCTTTGTTATCTTATACAAAATACTGTAAAATAGAATAAGAAAGTAGATTAATAGTAGCTTAGCACATATAAGTGCCACATTAAGTACACAACAGGTATCTTGTGCCAACACAGCATTAGGTTAGGGTAACTGGAAGCAAGATGACCAGGAAATACTAAAGATATCAGAAAGAGGTGAACTGGAGCTCTCCACAGGTAAAAAGGTCAGAATAAATAGCCTAATTGCAAAGTAGCTCATAATTTACAGCCTATAAACTTACGTGATTCCCTGTATAGATTTAGGTAGTTCTGTATTAGTGCTTAAGATGATAAAGAAAGATCTAGCATGACAGTATTGGTCTGACCTTGAGATTTGTTAATGCTGGGGTTTGTATCTTCATGACACTTTTCAGAACTGAGCTGTTAGTTAAGAGTTTCCTTCCTAGGAGGTTAAAATTCTCTGCTACCTAAGCAGTGTTAACTGTTAATCACTTTTCTCTTTTAATTTTTTTCCTCTTGTTTTCTTGTCATTTAGTACCCACAATGTCACCAACTGTCACCAATGTGTATGCTGCATATCATTGTATTAGATGTGTTGGTTATCATATCTACTTCATTGTTATTTATTTACTCAGTACATTACATCATTAGATTAAGTAATATCCTTTTACTTATTGTGTTCGGTCCATCTGGAGTGGACTTAACTTTCTTCATAGCTGCCTGTATGGTTCTGTGTTCTGTATTTGTGGCTAACGCAGTGTTTCTAACTCACTGATGTTTTGGCTAATCCTGAACTCCTTGCACAGCGCGAGGATTTTCTCTTTTTCCCATTCTGACACACCCCAGGATGGGGGTGGATAAGAAATTAGACAGGGACAGAGCCAGGTCTGCTGATACAAATTGGTCAGAGGGGTATTCCATGCCATATAACATCATGCTTAGCAATAAAAAAATACTATGAATACTTGTAACTAATCTTATTGGGGAGATATCCTTGAACTTCTGTAATTCTTTGCGACTCTTTGGAAGTGGGGGTGTCAACAAAAGAGCGATGGCACCTCTGTATGTCAAGATGAGTCACTGGGGGTGAATGTGATTGTTCATATCCAACTGTATCCAACCATTCATTTCAAGAAAGCCACATTCAGGAAAGGAAATTTTGAGCGCCTTTTCGTAAGCAGATCACTTCTGAGCTAAGAAGGGACCAGATCACTGGAACCAGGCTCAAGCATCACAGGCAAATGTAGTGCTCTGACATGTTTAGTAGTTGCATCAAGCTTTCTATACAAAATTTTAGAGGTGAACATGTTTCTCGTTCTTCACCAAGTCAGAATAATCCAAATACTGTTGAAGACTCAGTAAACATGTAAGCTTGGAATCATTACTGGACTTGTATTTAAAAAATAAAGCAACACAACATACGTATATAAAGCAGGCTTTTAAATAACACAGGACATGAACAACTTTGTCAGACCAATGGTCCATCTATCCATATAATCTCAACAGGATGCTCTGCCTTTCAATGGGAGATGCCACTTAGGAAGCATACAGAAACCTGGTGACTCCCAAACCTAGTAACTTTTGTTGCCCTCCTCTGTACCCTCACTAAGTCTGCTCTGGTATTCTTCAGATACAAAGAATGGAAACTGCCCGTTCAGAAGAAGCTACACTCAAGATGAGAGTGCCCCAAGGGTCTTAAGTAGCGTTTTTAGTAAATTTTAATGAAGTCCTCTTTATTGTTGCCATTAACCCCCCTAATGGTGCCCTCAATATTTTCTTTGCTCTGCTGGCTGCCACCATGCACTGAATTGAAAATTTCAGATGACTGCTAACAATTCTCCCAGGATCTTTTTCCTGAGTTATAACTGCTGTTCCCACCTTTAGCATCGTGTAGTCGTATTTTAGATCTTTTTTTTCCCCTAAATGCATGATCTTGCATTTTTCTACACTGAAGGTCATGTTTGACCTTTTTTACCCATTAACTCAGGTATGAGAGATCCTTCTAGATTTCCTTGTTATTAGTGCATCTGACAATTACCCAAAGCTTAATGTCAGCAGCAAACTTGGATATTTCACTGATTCCTCCTTTCTTCAGGTCATTGCTGAAGAAGGTGTCTAAAAACCAATTCCAGCACTAGTCCTTGAGGAACTCCATTACAGACTCTTCTCTACCCTGAAAAGTGAGAATTAAGCTCTCTCCATTGCTTTCTGTACATAAACCAGCTTTATGGGGCCCCATTAAGGGACCTGTACAACTGTTCTGTGGCAATGTAGTTTCTTTAATACTTCTTCATGTGGAGTCTTGTTAAAGTATTTTCAAAATTGAGATATTTCCACCGTATCTCGTAATCTAAATGCCTGTTGACACCCTCACTGCATATATTTGCAAAATACTGACTTAAATATTATGCACAACTGTTTCAAAATTACACATACGTTTTGTTCATCTAAAAATACATTCAAAAACATTGAAGATAATTGTTTACATACTTTCCCTCTTACATTTTAAGATTTAAATCACAACTAATAGATTTATATCCTTGAGTTTATCTACAACATGACTTTACATGCAGTTTCTTTCAACACAGTTTCTTTTAAAAATTGTGTTTATCAAATAATTTCTTCATTGTTATATGCAAAATTTTACATTATTGTAGAGAAGAGTAACCAATGAGTTCCTTTAAGAAAGAAAATTTATAATAATTAATGCCTGAATTACTCATAGTTGACAGAAAATACTTCTTGCACATTATGTCGCTCCTTAGTCTATGCATACTGGTGTTTTTCAAAATTCATGAGGCATTTTTTTTCTTTTTATGTTTTTAACTTTTCTAGTATTTCTGGTATTTTTTACCTTAGTTTGCAGGTTTTTAATCTGGATTTTAATTTTTTTCTAGGTTTCCAGCATGTGCTTCCAACACATTCCTTCTTTAATTTTCATCTCAGTAAATCTAAATCTCACTTTGACAGAATATCTCCTAATTCTCTGTATTTTTATTTGTCACTGAAGATTGATCTTTTTAACGGATGTTATTTATTAGAAGTAAGGTGAAAATTCAGCTTTTATACTTTATTTAAAAAATGGTTTGTCTCCATCTTTGTGACTTTTGAATGAGCAGGTATATTCTGTTGACTTTCCCAGAAGCAGTGTAAATGTTATTAACTATCCCATCTTCACTGTTTCAAAAGTGACATGTTTTTCATGCATTCTTAGAAAACAGTTTAGAAATAATTTTTGAACAAAAATATCTTTAATTATTTTAATTTGTTTCACATAAATCCTAGCCAAAAGAAAACAACGAAATTATAATATCATATAAATAAAAATATAAATGCTGTTTATGATTCCATTTTCCTTTTATTTCACAAGTTTCTACAGTTTGTATAAATATTGTTTGTATAGTGGTATTACACCATTTAATAGGTATTTTACTAGACTGGTTCACCCTGAAAATTTGGCCTTTTTCTTTGTATTTGCCTACTCATGGGATCACATGTGACTGCAGTAAAAATCACTGCTCTTGGAGATTATGCTGTTTTCTGCCTCTGTGTACTCTTTTTTTGAAAACACTACAAAAATGCATGTGATGACACAATTTGACTTTATAATTTATGACCTCTTTTTTCTCTTGGATAAACTTGATCTCAAAGATAAAGTCTCAAAGATAACCAGCAAGAATGAATATTACTGTGGGGGGAAAGGAAGATGTATATTAGTACAAGCAGGACATTAGTGCTCCAAATTGAAACTGTAAGCTTATTGAAGAAAGTCAGATGTTTGCTACAGTGTAGGAAGATATTTTATTTTAGAAATAAGAAAAATAAACATATTTAAATAAACCAGATTTATTTTTCATGCCTGTTCTTTTAGGAGTCATCTATCATGATTATTCTTTGTTACTTCTGGAAAAAAAATAGAAACTTGGGCTTAATATTTGTTGTAAAAGATGTGGGACTCCACTAATTCAGCATTTACAGATTCTGAATGTTACATTTGCATTGCCCTGCCACCCTAAATCTCTAAAAATTTGTTACGTCTATGGGTCCTTATTTCTCCAGAGCAGAGTGTTGGAGGCCAGTTTCTAGCAGACACTGCTAAAATGTTTTTGTCGACAAGACAATAACTCTAAATATATATGGATTTTTTTTTCAGTTGGTATTAACAGGAAAACCTTGCAATATAGTTGTACCCTAACAATGATTCCTTAAAGTATATCTACAACTCAATCTAATCTCTGAATTTTAAGTTAAAGGTTATTATTTTGTGACTGAAAATGGTTTAATTTTCCATTTATAGTTTAAAGAATTGACAGGGGCATGAGAGAGGCTGTTACATTCTTTTTTATCAACGGAATTGGCAGCTTGGTTCCACTGCTGTAATCTTTTCTTATTTCTACATGTAAATGAAAAAGAAAGAGAGCTCAAATCTATTTGCAGGGCTAGTACTTAATAAGACAAATTTTTGAAGGTAAATTGATTTGAAATGGGTTGCTTATGCAAATCTGGGAAAAATCAGTGGGTTATAGGCAGTATAGTGATTACAACTCATGGCTTAGATCGACACCCTCTTCGCTGGGTTAAAACCTGGCTGGAAGGCTGGGCCCAGCGAGTGGTGGTAAATGGAGTTAATTCCAATTGGCGACCGGTCACGAGCGGTGTTCCCCAGGGCTCAGTATTGGGGCCAGTCGTGTTTAACATCTTTAGCAATGAACTGGACGAGGGGATTGAGTGCCCCCTCAGTAAGTTTGCAGATGACACCAAGCTGGGTGGAAGTGTTGATATGCTTGAGGGTCGGGAGGCTCAGCAGAGGGATCTAGACAGACTAGATTGATTGGCCGAGACTGTTTGAGTTTCAATAAGGTCAAATGCCATGTTTTGCACTTTGGCCACAAAAAACCCCAGCAACACTACAGGCTTGGGGAGGAGGGGCTGGAAAGCTGAGCAGCAGAGAGGGACCTGGGGGTGTTGATTGACAGTCAGCTGAACATGAGGCAGCAGTGTGCCCAGGTGGCCAAGAAAGCCAATGGCATCCTGGCCTGTATCAGGAGTAGTGTAGCCAGTAGGACCAGGGAAGTGATTTTACCCCTGTGCTCGGCACTGGTGAGGCCGCACCTTGAGTACTCTGCGTTCAGTTTTGGGCCCCTCACCACAAGAAGGACATTGAGGTGCTGGAGCGTGTCCGGAGAAGGGCAACAAGGCTGGTGAGGGGTCTGGAGCACAAGTCTTACGAGGAGCGGCTGAGGGAGCTGGGGCTGTTTAGCCTGGAGAAAAG
>JAVKLA010000030.1:24059256-24090572 GCA_034782735.1 Sagittarius serpentarius | reverse complement strand
CGGCACGGGGCAGCCCCGGCCGCTCCTCACAGAGGCCGCCCTGCAGCCCCCCCTGCCAGCCCCTGGGCACCTACACCTGGTCCAACTATCATGTAATTGTGTAATTCTGCTAGATGTGGAATAACCTAACATTTATAACTGAGCAAAGTGAGGTATTTAGAGGGATTCTGAAATTCTGTGATAGAGTGAATGTTAAGAAAAATATAGAAACTTAAAACTCTTGTAATGAAGGATATTAAAATTATTGCTGAATTATCACAAATAGTTACAGAGATACTGCTTTGCCACAGTTCAGCAGTGTTCAGCAGTACAAATTTAATCTGCTTTTATATGCACATAAGTATACATATAAATACACATTTATATTCATATATATATGTGTGTGTCATATACAATATATACAGAAGCAATTCTTACTCTAATTCATCTAGCATGATGACTCAAAGATCTCATCCTTTTGCAGGATGTAGGCTGAGTTTACTCTTGCTCTGTAAGGGAGTATGATTCAGCTGCCCTGGATTTTGTTTTAATAAGTCTGTTTTTAAGTAAACCATTATTTATTGTTAGTAATGGGAAATACTACTGAATTTCTTTCATAGTGTTATGATAACACACTAAATTGAGGATACTACTGTCAGGCCAGGATTTTGATTGTGATTTAGAGTGCTTTAAATCTGATCAGCTGTGTTGCAGATGCTTTCAAATATCCCGGTTCTCAGACTGGGCAGAGAACTCTAATCATTCAAGAGTCTTATTTCGAGCCTTTCTGATTTCTTCCCAACTTTTATTACCACAATTTCTGTCGATTTACAGGTAGCTAGAGCCTCTCTCTTCCAAAAACTGACTCAGACAAGTTTCCCTTTCCTTTTACAGGCAGGAATATGACTGGTTTGCTCAGATTCTCCAGTTCCATAAGGAGAGCTGAGGAATGTCACACCATAAATCTGCATTTAGGACCTCTGATCCAAAATCAAAACCAGTAGCTTACAGGGCATGAAAGATAAAATCAGTATGACTGCACTCTTCTGGAGCTGATTTACTCAAAAGTTTTGACAGATCAAATTTGTAACAAAAAAGTTTTGGACTGGATGGTACATTGTTTGTTTAATTTACTCTTGCTTTATTAAGGATGCAGCACTGGCCATCCACAATGCTTTAACTTTATCAAGGGCTTGCATCCTATGGCACATTTATGCCTGGCAAGAAAATATACAACGAGCATACATTTCATAATGTCTTCTCTGGTTAGTTCTCCAGATAGGTAGTCAAAGAACCACACTTTACGCAGATTAAGTTTTCACTGCTGAATTACTGTTCAGTGCTGAACACGTTGCTGAACTATGGCACAGTACTAAACAACTCATTTGCCAGCATTTTCTATATATATAAAATTACTTTTAAAGAATTTTTTTAGGCAGAATGATGAAAGATGTGGCTTTCACTGTTGTCCTCATAACTGCACTTGTGAAGAATTATCAAAAAAAATGTATAAGCAGTAAATCTGAAGGCAGTATTTTATATTAATATTCACTTAAAAATATCAAATGACAAGAAATAGTGCATATCCAGTGACCAATGTTACATTTCTGTGGTTTTGCTTGTTCTTTATCTGAGACATAATCTTAAATTCTTCCTTTCTGAAGAGATTTCTTTTATTCATATTTGCATATCTTGTGCATGAATATGACTGTTCAGGAATGTTGTAAAAACCTATGTCAATGAAGTTTTATGGTGTAATTAATTTACAAGCATCTCCTATAAATACCTGTTCATGTGGATTATTACCGTCCTTTTCAGGTTGTGTCTTTTGTCAGTCCTTATTTCACACAAGCTTTCAAGACAGAAATGAAGCTGAAAAAATCATCTGATAAGAAATATGCTCCTCTTAGTTACTATGAAATTTTGTTTGCTTCTCTGCTTGCAGTTTTTGTGTGTGTTTGTGTTGGACTGGTTGTACTTTCATGGTTATCAGTCCAGGAGTTAGAACGAGGTAAGTAGCCAACCTTTCACCTTTTCAGGAGTTCTTCAGTAGACGATCAGTGGTGTTGTCATTGTAATTATATTTCATATTTCATGCTATGCTTTTAATGCTGGGGGGGGTAGGGTTGGGTGGGTATGTTTTCCTCTTCTCCTCCCTTGGAAATTGATGTGAACAAAGTAGGCAAAAATACAAGCACTTGAAGCATGTCCTGAAGCCATAGAAATGAATTTTCATGGTTTAGACTTTGGGAGAGGTCCCTGAAATGCAATCCAAGCTATAAAGCTTTGGTTATTCAATTGTATTCATCAACTGGAGAGGCTAATATGGCAAATTGTGGATTTTTGCTTTTTTCACCATGTGTGAGGTTTGACTCAGAAAAACATTGATAATGCACTGAAGTCTATGGGGAGCTTTAGGTGTCCTACATTTCTTGGAACCTTTTAATTTTTATTAAAAAAATATTTTAAAGCAATTTATTGGTGTGAGAGAGATCCTGTATTAGACAGTCAGCCCCAAGCCCTACATAAAGTAAAATCATTCTTAACATTTAGCCAATGCTCAGAATGTGATAGAATCAAGCTACTGGTACTCAAAGTAAATTAAATTTAAAAATTGACATAGGGTGATTTTCAAATAGAACTGAAATTTTGGTTTAAAGATCTTGTGGATATATGTTAACTGTGCCCTGGTAAGGCCACACCTGGAGTACTGTGTCCAGTTCTGAGCTCCCCAGTACATCTAGATTTTTGATTGGAAGTAAATGTATTTAGGTCTATGGAGCCCTCACAGCTAATAGCAAAAAGATGTTTTGAAATGGGGTGAAGAAAACAGGTTAGGCAAAAGGTCTGAGAAATAAATTTATTCATTATAGTGATTTTTGTAGCTAAAAAAATAATTCTGATACATTGAAGTTTTTGGTGCCTTCATTAACCAAAAGTCCATACTATTTCATATTGAAGCACATGAAGACTAAACTAGCTGTAAGCCATATTTTAAAAAAACCTGTTTTGTCAGAATATTCATGTTTATTCCTTTAGTTGCTGTTTGTTTTTATTCCAGATTTTAAAACTTGTTCTCCCTACTAACTTTCTTCCCCTCTTACCGGAATGCTATCATATTCCAGTAAAATAAAATGAGCTTAAAGGTAATGATGGTGTATTATTACATCTAGAGACAGGCTTTAAATCCATTATTTAGGTTTTAGAAAAAGAATAGGCAAGAATTTAATCATGTACAAATGATAATTATAAAACATTTTTAAAAAATTATATATGACATATATAACAAAAAAAAAGCCCTTTGCTATTTAGAAACATTTGTTTAAACAGATTTGCAGTTGTTGTAAGGATAAGTGGCCTTCAAAGAAGCTCAAAGTAGTCTGCTGTTACTAGTTGATAGTAGCAAATTGGTGTCACTAGGCTGTGCCTGCCATCACAAGCCATTTATTATAGTTTTCGTTAGCTAACTGCTTTTGTCTTAAAACTTCTTTTGGATGTTAATGCCTTCAAACACAACATAAAAAATACCACTAGTACTGTAACTGGTAAGCAAAAGACATTTTCTATCAATTAGCCACACTAATTCAGATCTTACCTGAAAATTTCCAGTGTGCTACACAGTGAGGAAGTATTTTTAATGTATAATGAATTGCTTTATGCATACCTCATATGCTGTAACATATTAAAAAATCAAGATTAAATTTGCAGTAAGGACCAGTTATCTAGTTTCCTCATAAATCCTCCCAGCATTTCATACATGTATTGGTAAGAAAGGTCAGGTCAAAAATAGTTTAACTAGTCTGACACTAGTGTTTCCAGTGCTGTCATCAAAACCAGTGTACATTTATATAAAAAGTGCACAGCATTTAATACAGAAAGCGTGAAGTAGTAATTCTTAATATTTTTAATCTAGAACACACAAAAAACTCATAATTCACTAACTGTTATTCTTCCCATGTATTTTTGTCCCTTGTGTTAGACGGACATACCATTGTCCCCTTTATCCATCCACAGTGCTGCTGGAAAGCAGCTTTTAAAACAGAATTGAAAGTAATGAGAACCAAGGACAAATAGTATTCATAAAAATATGTTTACAGTTGTAACTATTGTAAACACTGAAAAATGTCTGTCACTTTTTAAAAATCAGCACTAGGCAAAATATCTCTGATTACAAAGCAAACCAGAAAGCTAACAGTTATTGTATTGATGATCTGTGTGGAGTAAAATCTAATTTAATGTTTTTCATTTTTTTTTATATAATTCAAACCACTGAATTTTATTTTTAATTATGTAGCTGAAGCAGATAGGAATACTCATGGCTACATGGGAACACTTAAAATAGTGTCTGGGACATCATTCACTCCTGCTTTGCAAAACAGATCATCAGCTGATTTCAAAGTCCTTGCCTTTGATGTTGAACAACTGGTAAGAACCTATTGGTCTTTGGTTAATTCAAGAGTATTTGGTAGGTACAACAAGTCCTTAACATCACCTGCTGTTGATGGCTTTCTCCTCTCCCCAAAATAAGCTATTTCAGGTCCGAGCCCGGTCAGAACTGAATATATTCCTTATTTGTGAAAATCAGTGATGTATCAAAGAAAAAGTTTGCTTCTGTAGTCTAGATTTGGGAAGGAAAAATTATTTAGTATTAAAACCATGAATGCAGTGTGCAACTGGGTGTATTTTTAATTACTGTATTGGTTCAAGATTTCTCTTTTCCATATAGATACAAAAAGTCTTTCAAGCAAGTGATCTGAAAAAAAAATTTGAGAGATGTGAAATTTCCCAGTTCAGGTAGGTACAGTTTAATTAAACTTTGCAAATAAATGTCAAAAGTCCTTACTTAGCTATTTCTCTCAGGAGTGCTTACCAATACCTTTTCAAGAGATCCTTGGGAAGATCCTATATTATTCCTTATGCCTTGCAAGTGCTGCTGTGGGAAGTTTGACACCAGTGTGTTTCCTTGGGCAAACTTCCTTCTCAGACTCCTGTATGTCCATGCCTTAACCAAAGGAGTAAGGCTGAGCCCTAAGACCAACTCACAAAACTTCTGTATTTTAAAGAATTGTTAATTTTATTTTTCTTCCCCAAGGTTTATTAGTTGTGCTACATTTGCAGGGTTGCCAGCCCTTGCCATCTAGAAGAAAGTTCAGGTTAGAGATATGCTGACGTAAGCTCAGATGAATGGAAATACACTCATATGTCCCTATGGACATGGATTCACTTACTCATATTCCTTAGGATGTTAGCAAGTGAGGCTGTCGTTTGACACCAGGTAAAGCTGCACCCCGTGTGTCCTAAAGAGTCCATAAAATAGGTACAGTAAGACCTGCTTCATTTATTAAAGCTTGTTTTACCTCATTTTTCAATATCTTATTATGTTGTTTGTCCTACTGAAGGCCAGCTGGCAAAAAAGTCCAATACATGCAGTGAGGTCTGTACTGTTAATTCCATCTGCACTGTTCTTAATGTCTTGATTCAGCAAAACACATGTAATACTCTGTCCCATTATTAAACAGTTTCAGAACACACTTCCTATCCACATTATAAACTCAAAGGGAATCATACGCTTTTGTGTTGTATTTTGGTTTACTGTTGTTTTTTTTCTACAGGAAATCTGAAGATGGCCGTGAAAGATTCAAGAAGTCAGGAACTGGGTAATTGTGTATGACAAAGTTTACTTAAAATATGGGCAAGAGACAATGATGCTATTAATTTAGAAAGTTCTTCCGTGGACAGTGAATAGATGAAAAAAATACATCTTTAGAGACTGGATAAGGCCCTCTAAAGAGCATATGAAGCTTCAAGACATATCTTTCCTCCAAAAACATCCTTTAGGATTAGAAGAAAAAAAAAGTAATTGTCCCTGGGACTGTTGATTTAGAAAGAAAAATGGGAAAGGTAAGGACAGTGACGTAGGTAGGAAACTAGCTAGAAAGGAAAGGATATCAGTTTGTGCTGAGCTTGCTTGTGGAAAGCTGCTTAGATTGGGGGGCAGATCTCACATTATCATTAGTAACTTAAGCTTTAAATAAAGAAAGGTCTGATGACACGCTATGATAGGCAAGAAAAAAACAGGACAAAAGATTAAAACTGTAGAAGAACTGGAAGACCTTGAGAAATGAATGATATAATTAGTTGTCTTACAGGTACGACCACAAAATTAAAGTGCACATTACAAGATGACAGATGATGAGATTCTGTGATACCAGCTGTTCTTGAGATATAAATGTTTTCTGTAAATACATAAAGTGGATAAATATTCAGAGGAGATAGTTCATTTGAATAACAGTGCTTGCAAAACAAAAATGGGTATTAGCTAACTGTGTATACTTGCATGTTGAAAATGGGAAACAGATTTGAATTAGAGCAATCTTTTGATTGGAATAGTGAGGGCATAAACCTAATTAGCTAGAAAGGTGGAGTATGATCACTTTATGAAGGATTTTATAACATCAAGGGAATGGAGTACACAGTGGTAGGAGTAGGTCACTTGCAGGTTTTTGTCCTTGTGAAGGTAGATCCAGCCAGCACAATTTGCTTTCTGCACATAGAATGGGAGTATTCTCATCAAAATCTGGGCGTCAAAGATGGAGACATCTCTGAGCTAGTTGCTCAAAGCTCTCTTTGTAAGTGATGGGGTTTTAGAGTTTTTTCATCTGGTCAATTTAGATGTCTTTTTTAGGAGATCAATTATGCCAAAGAACAGCTTATTTCTTTCCATCAACTACAACAAGAATCTAGATATCTACACCGTGAACACCTATATTTGTTAAAACCAATTCCACCCCTGTATCTTGACACAAATACCACAGAAATCACAGAAAAACTGATGCCAATGAATGGTGGATCTGGCTTTTAATACATCAGTAAGGATCTCTTCTCATTTCTGCTTTGAAATAATACTTGAAATATTACTTTGTCTCAGAAACTATTTTTTTAGTTGACTCTTTTCATTTAAAAAGTGTTTACCCCTTTGGGCAATCTCCTTGTTATTTCACTGTTGAAACTCTGCTGAGTCACAAGGATAGCAATAAAAGCTTTTGTTTGCTCAGCATGGCCTAGAGGTTATCAGAAACGTGTAAGAAATTAAAGAGGAGAATTTTTCCACATATATTGCAAATTGCAGACTATGCTCAGCAAAATGGCAGGATTAATCACCCCTTATCAAAAGCGCTACTGACTCAGTTGCAATTGCGTAGTATAAATACATAAGAATAAAAAAGTCTGAACCTAAATTTAAGTAAATGGAGAAAAACTTCATCTTTAACATGCATCATACTTTGACACTGCCATAATCTAGCTACAAATATAAAACTTAATAATAGTATCTAGAAGGGATGGGAGAGAGCAAATTGAAAACACTGGATAAAATTCAGGCCCCATAGAAGTTAAATGTGGTTTAACCACTGATTTCAAAATACTCGTGCTTTCAGCCATTACTGTTTCCTTATGAGAATCCAGGCAGTCACACAGCTGATCCTCACAGATGCAGAATCCACAGATTCTTTGCTTTATAGA
This sequence comes from Sagittarius serpentarius, assembly GCA_034782735.1. Lineage (NCBI taxonomy): Eukaryota > Metazoa > Chordata > Aves > Accipitriformes > Sagittariidae > Sagittarius > Sagittarius serpentarius. The sequence continues at coordinate 24,083,072 of JAVKLA010000030.1, read as the reverse complement.
AGTGATCACTTTTTATTATATTTTTGTAATATGAATATATTGTGTAATTTTCATAACACTTCAAGGTTCACAATCAGTATTTTAGGGCTTAAACTAGGAGACCTGTTGAATAACAATAAACCTACTTCTTTAGTTTTTTCAAATTCACCTCCATTGCAGCAATTGATATGAATGTTGTTTTGTTTTTTTCCCACAGTGAAAATAAGAGTAGGTAAAGAAAAAAAACCTGTTTCTCCAAGGTTCAAACCAACCTGATAATTAAGAGGTGTTTCTTTATGTGTCACCTTTGCCAGCCAACACTTAAAAATACTCTGACTTTGCAAATGAACCCGTGTTGGAAAGAAATACTGTCTAGATTATAAGTCATGTAGCAGATTTACTTCATTAGCTTGTATAACTAATCACCTTCTCTGTTTTGTATTGCTAGTGTTGTTGTGATCTTCAACCTTTATTTTACCCAGATGGTAACAGTTGAGAAAATAAAAAATGAGCTGGTTTTGGGTATCAACGCAAATAAAGCTAATCTTACTCAGACTTTGAAAATTGATGTGAACAGCATACAAGTCACAGGTAATGCTAATAAACATTTTTTTTCTCTATATAAATCCTTGAGAACTACAGGTAACATGAATGAAAACTCTGGCTCCCAAACAGCAAAGGGATTGTTACTTATACTTATGGGTGCCCTCCTTCCCTGTTACAGAACTTTCAGTAGCAGCTGAAAGAACCATTTACAACCCTGTCAACTAGAAAGTATGAGTCAGCATTCTGTATGTTCCCTATGCAGGGAGTAAAGGACAAAATAGTGATTTCCCAGTCAAAACCACATAATTTCATCTCTTTTATGTAGCATAACATTTGTAATTTTGTTATCCCTCAAATTAAAGCAATTAAGCCCCAACTGTGTTGTTTCATGAGTAAATGCAATTACCATTTTGTTTTGCTAAAGAATAAGGAAAAGAGCTCAGCCTCACAGTGAGTGAAGACTCATTTACTGAAAAGATGTCATTAAGAACAACACACTGAATACAGAGTGTGGCTTCTAGAGAAGTACGCCCAAGGAATTGACTTCATATTCCCCTAAAGCTTAGGTAAAGTGTAAATGTCAAAAAAAGGCATGTGGCTTTAAAGACTAGGTAGTTTTAAATTCTGCAAACATAAAAATATAGTGATTTTATGTAAGTACTAGAAAATTTATCAAAGCCTAAGTGGAAGCTCAACGAGATCAATGGGAATCTTTTTTTTACCTGAATAAGCTTCAAAACAGACCTTCACTGAGGGTGAGGATAAAAAGTAATTTGAATCCTTTGAAGTGGAAGTTGATTAGCTGACATTTGAAGACCTGCTGGAGATACTATTTAGTAGCAAGTGATTGCTTTGAGAGGAGTGGGACATCTGGTGTACAATGTCTCTTACTCTATTCTAGAAGGTACCTTTTTTGCTAAGTACTTCAGATATTCAAAGGCTAAATTCAGAGTCTTGACATCTTTATTTCTCTTTACTACTTGCACCACATATAAGAAGTTGTTCTAAATAATTGCACATCACTGTGGGAAGTGATTGCTCATTATACTTCAAAAATGCCACCAAAGAAAATTATGAAGAGCTTTTTAAAAGGTTGTATATCTACTAATGAACTTTGAAGTAGTCAAACTTTTCATGCTGTGGATCATTAAAATGCCTCTTTTCACATGAGATATCATCTGTCCATTCCATCAGGAGTGCTTCAATAAAATAACAACTGTAATTAACAATCATAATCATATATGGCACTTTTGCATCCTATATCTCAGTATGTTCTGCAAGAGAAGTCTTATTCCTATTTCAGAGGGGGAGGGAACTACAACACAGGTGTGACTAACTTGAAATCACAGTTTTCACAGTCATTAGAAGTAACTTACTTTCTTGCAAATTATCCCAGGTTAATTTTAACTCATTTATCTGATCTAAATAGTATTCTATAAGACGCAGGTGCTCTAAGAATCTCCATAATATAAAAAGTGTCAAGACAGAGATTTCCCAGATGAAGACATTTTATATGCAATACAATGAATAGGGATTGAGGATTGAAAGGGATTAACATAGACCTTTCCTCCTTAGGAAGCTCATAAAGTTTGAGAAAAAGCTGGGAACAGGGTGAGATGTTCAAAAGGAGGGAAGCAGGAAACTGCTAGTGATTCAAAGAGAATTAGTCACAGCTGATTTTTTTTTTAACCTTTCTTTCTCTGAGTTGTATAAAACTAGATACTGTGCTATAAAAGGAGTTTGTAATGAACTTGATTTCTTCCAGTAGCTGCTGAAAATCTTACTACAATGATGCCTTTAACTTCATCAGGTCAGTATCTTTTTCATAAAACAAAACCTACTTTTTGTTACCAATACAACACGAAGAAATGTAAGACTTGCTGTTCAGCCGGTATAACTTAGTAAAGCTGACTTGGCTGTAGCTGGGGCTTGATTTTTAGGGTCCATTCTGTGATAGTTAGCTGCCCTTCATCTTTTCTGACCATTTGAGGAAGCAGTGATCTGAAGTCTGTACAAAATTAATTAGTCTGTACACAATTAATTAGTGAACCAAAACAAAAGTCGAGTCTCCATCAACCAGCTGAGTGGCAAGCTGAAGTTACTGCAGATTTGGGCAGGTAGATAAGGCTGGGGAGTCTTACTCTCACGCTGTCATTACTGATATACTGATCAATGTTCATCGATAGACCTTCCACTACCACTGGAAGTCTTATGATGATAGGGTATGAAGCAGACACAACTCCTTGGTCTCACAAATTCACTGACTACAAACCTGCCAAAAGTCAGTCAGAAAGCTGAATAACACAGCAGGTGCTCTGCAGCACTAGATGCAAGTAGAGTTGTTGCATACAAATTCTCACATACAAATTCTCCAGGGCAGGGTACCAGACCAAGAGCTTCGTGCAATTTAGGTGAGCTAAAGAAATGCACCTATGAATATAGGAGCCAAGTATTTACTGTTAGTCTAATTACAGCCATAACAATGAAAGAGTAATTATTAGTCTAGTTACAGGCCTACTAATGTGTATAGTCCAAAGTATACAATTACTACAGCTTATTCCCAATGATAGTTAAAACTGCTAACGCACAAATTTTCTCTTATCTATCCATTCCTCTGGTATGCTATCTTAATTCTCCCCTGAGTCCGAAGTTCAATGTTGCTAATAATCCTCAAGAAGAAATTGGGCGGTGGGCGAAAGGTGCCGGGGGAAGGGGGAATGGAGTTGGGAGTTGTCAGAAGCCCAGGCTGGAATGGGAATAATGTTCTTGGTGTGGATTCCTTCCCCTTTGGTCTTGGGTCTGTTTGGGGTCATTTTTGTATGTTCGCTAACACTGTCTGCTTCCTTGCTCTTTCTGTTTCAGTCCAAATCCCTCAATATACCCAAGTTTTACCATATGTGGTATGTTTACATTTGCTGGATGCTTGGGTTTTGGCTCTGTTGACCCTAAAACCATCCTCAACCACCTCACATGTTACGTTGGTGAGATCGCACAGTAATTGATCGTTTGTGATTTGTGCTTATACCACTAATGCCTCTGTCACTGTCCTGTGCGTTTCCTCTCATGGCTTTTGCTGTCCACTTGTGCGTGCACTTTTGGGAGTGCTTGCAACAATTCCAGTTTTTTTCAACAGTCTTCAAGACATAGCTTCGTGACGTTTGTTTTGTTAGAACTGCCTGTTCATGCATGCATCTGTGTTTTTGGTCTTTGAATGTTTCATTCCTTCCAAAATAGTGATCCTTTACAAAATACATGGACAGATATGTAGGTAGATACATATGTATATAACACTATGGAAACTACTGTGAAGGTATGAATGAAGCTTCCTTCTCTGAATGCAGCTGTGTGAGAACAGTCCATCCAGCTGCACCCTGCCTGCACCTTCTGCTGAGCTCTCCTGCGTCTCTGCCAGAGGAACTGTGTCCTTAAATTTGCTGACACAGAATGATCCATCAACCATTTAATACAAAATGGCCTAGCTTAGCTTAACAGTGTTTGCTAAATAAGCATGTTTTAATAGAAAATTGGTAGGAAGCCCATATGCAAGTTTGTGCACTAGTAAGTCTGGGAGAGTGGGAACATCTAACAAAAGTTGAGTCTGTGACGGCCAATGATCAGCAACTTGCCAGCAAAACTAACAGACAAACCATAGAGAAAGCAAGAAGGCCTTAGTCTGACTCTCACTTTATTCCTTCTGGCCCTTCGTCTTACAAAGTAAGGGACAGGATCCATTAACTGTAGTGACATGGGGATCTTTTTCAGCTGAGGACATCATCATCCTACTTGTATTTGAGTCTTAATGTAGAAAGTAAAAATAGTAAACAGGGATGCTAAAGCAAATGCAGAGAGGAAAAAAAAAAAAACCTGTTTGGGAGCTGGAAACACCAAGGGGATCCTCAGTGACTGTTATTAAAAGCACCACTAAGTGGAAGTGGTGTTGGAACAATCACAAATAAGCATTCCATTTTTCCAGAATGTTTTGCAGTTAACTATCACTAATACAAGTCTACTTATGTACCTAGGCATTTGTTCTTGTGTAAATATGTATACACACAGGCATGTATGTATGCCTTTATGCAAATATACAAATATTAGATAGGTTTGAGGCACCTCTCCTCACACTGTGATAACTGATTTCTTTAGCAATATTATTTATAAGGAAATGTACATCTACATTATAGTACCAGTATTAAAGTTGTCGTAACTTTTCTTGTTTCAACAGATCCCATGACTCTAATTACAAGCTCCCTTACACCAACTTCAGGTCAGAACTTTTCCATACTAGGGGAAGATAAGAAAGTATTGCTGTTATTTTAAGGGGGGGGGGGGGGAGGAAACCAAACCAAACCAAAAAGTCTTTTGAAGTTATTGAAAAGCACGTAACTAGAGCTAAAAGAATGAGATTTAAAATACACTTGGGTTCCACATTATTTTTCTTATGTTTACAGTGACGTTTGACCTTTAGGATCAAGCCACTCAAGCCGGCGTTACCATATCATTATCTAAGCTGGGGTTTGGGGATACGGCAAATAATGCAGATATAAAAGCAGACTAGCTGCTGCTTAGTTCTGCCCAAGCAACTTCAGAGGTGCTCCCAGAGAGCAAGAAATAAAGTTCTAACCTTGGGTTGTGTTTGCCCAGGTTCAGGACAACTCACCACAAGCAAGTCCTCAACAACTGTCGGTAGGTAACTATGTATGGGGAGAAGCAGGGAGGTTATATGAAACGGTCTGAGATCTTAGAATTGCACTGATCGTATATAGCCTCTTCTCACATCATTCAATTTTTGCATTCCGTTCCTACAAATACATGATATGCAGATTTACTTTTGATTTGACTAAGGAGATCTCTTCAAAGAGAAGGGACTTCTCAGACTGTATATTCTACAGAAACGGTTTATGTGTTGTGCATTTTGATGTATATATTGACATTCATACTGACTGCTCATTCTTGTCCTCTATTATTTCTTTGGGCTTTTTGGAAAAAAACAAAACAAAAAAAAACTGTTAGCAAATTCTCCCATGGCTTCCAATGGACAGAAAGCCAAAGCTGTTTGAATCTTTGAACCTCCCCACATCTTTATTAAATGGTGAAATATATATGACATTCATAAGCATTTTCAAATGGGTCGAATGTATTTACTGGCTTTTTTTAGTGGAGTATAGCAATTACATTGCAATTCAGGAAAATTTGCTGCTTAAAAAAAAAAGTAAAAATGTTTTACTAGAAAATGTTAATTTCTTTCTAACCAGTAGGTGGCAATGCTGTTTAGTTTTCTGAGTTGAAGACTAAAACTAGAATTGCTCATGTATGTAAACAATGTTTTCTTGCCTATTGGGCTTGTGCAAAACATTCTTAGATTATTGGTTGGGTTTTTGTTCTGGGTCTAGAATGAAGAGTTTAGTCTCTGCTCATCTGTGGCAATTCACTCGTGGGCACTGTATCACTTCCAACACAAGTGAAGTATGCTTGGTTTGGTTCAGTTACGGGCTGGATGCAAAATGGCAGCTCTTGCTTTACGCTGTCTGCACTGCTAACGCTCAAAGTGTTTTGTAAAGCACTTTCAAATTGGTTTGGATGTATTGTGACATTTCAGTCTTTGTCATTTATACTGATATGCAATACAATATCATACAAGCATTTACTTAATCTGATTACAGAACTGTTTTATGAAAAAATACATCGAACAATAATAGTTAGAAGCAAGATCAGTTTTACAAATTAATATTTTTCCTTTTTGCATAAAAAATTTTTACCTTTTCCAGTAACCATTTACTGAAGTAAAGAAAAGGAACTATATGAATAGTGTTGGGTGAATAGTTTCCGTATAATTTAATGCACTTTTCAAGAATTTTGAACTTAGTAGTTATCCAAGGCTTATTTTAGCTGTATGTTTTTGTTCACTTTAATAGGACCTACTTGAATTCTACAGATGTGTAAGACCAAAACCATCTAAAGACTAAAAGAGCATGTTTGCAGTGGATGAACATTTATGCTCTAGGAAAACACTATTAGTGAGATTCCACAATTTCAAGGATCTGCCCATGTATTCTTTTTGCAGAAATTTGCTCTTAACTTATATTTATAATTTGCAAATCTGAAAAGAATAGGGTTTCTCATATTCCTGGTATTTCGAAATCCAGTCTTAAAGGCTTTTGTTTTCAAGATATGCTGGTTAAAAAAATGAGATTTTTTTAGCATGATGAAATGCAACACTGTGATGTGTTGAAGAAATTAAATTAAATTAAATTTTATTCAACTAAACCCAGAGATTTTTCACTGTTATTTAAACCAAAACAATTTTCTCATTCAAGCATAAGAAATTGGAAAATGTCATTTATTATATTGCATAAAGCAGTTTATTCGGACAGAGGAAGGAAATGGGAATTCATGGAAATTTCTTCCAGCCCTACTTCAAGCTTAGTTTCAAAAAATATGTCACTTCTGAGAACTTCCTCCATTCTGTGCCTAATTTATCTTTTTAGTATGTGATATTTCATTCCAGGCTTCTAAAAATGCAGTTTTGTAAAACACAATAGAGCAGTTGATTTGATTTGTGCTGAAGTAACCAGAGGTAAGTCAATTTTCCTTTGTAGTGAAACTGCATTACTGCTGTGCTGTTATTGCTATTGTCCTTATTATTTCAGCTGAGTGTTTGCCGCCTGCTGAACTTTGTGATGATGGTGTAACCTGCATTAGAAAAGATTTATTTTGTGATGGAGTCTTGGACTGCCTGGATGGTTCAGATGAATCTGAAAAAACTTGTGGTAAGAATATAAAACCCTGTAAATCAGTCTTTTTAAACATACTTAAACTTGTCAGTAGTTTGTAAATAGTTTATAGGCAATAAACTGCACAGTGAAGTCCAAATCAATTCTACTAAAAATATTAACAAGAGTGATTGTTATAACCTTTATCTTGTAAATGGAAACAATTTTCTTTAAAATTCTCATTAATGAAGAATATGCTTAATAAATAATGAAGAAATATTACAATCTGGATATATTAATATAAAATATTATCTAAATTATTGATTACTGTATAAATATTAATAATGTAAACCAATATAATGTAAATTATAAAATAATATAGAAATTTCATAGGAAGTTGTGTACCAGTAATATCAAATAATGTTCTTTCAAAAAAAAATTAAAATTATGACCCTATACAGATATAAAGTCACATTACCTAGTATCAGAAACCACCTAATGGCATATTTGGAGTCCGAAGAGAGGTTTCTCTTTTGATTCCGGCATTAGGAATATCATCATACAGAACACTACAAACAGCTTTTCCCAGGTTCCTATGTACGTTCAGACACATTGATACTGTACATCCAGGAACTTAGGTGGGGCGAGGGGCAGAGGGGTGGGCAGCGCAGCGCTTTGCAGCCAGGGCAGGGGAGCGTGACTGCTGCCGCGGCAGGACGGAGCCCTGGCAGGACCTCTTAACTCCGTTGGCCGCCCACCTGCATCTCGCTACACCGAGTGCTAGGGAATGGGGGTGTCTGTATGACTCTGACACAGATGTTTGAGTCGCTGGCACCACAGCCAGAGATGCAAGATGGTGATGTGAGAATCTGGGCAACTGGCTCTAGGTGGCCCCGCTTGAGCAGGGCATTGGACCAGATGACCTCTCGAACTCCCTTCCAATCGCAACCCTTCTGTGATTCTGTGAAAATCTTACAAACCTGAAACCGGATTGGTTTTTAACGGAAGAAGTTTATATCCTTTAGTGCCAATGAGTTTATGTGCCTTTATCTGACTACCTAGTTTCCCTGAGCACCTCTTTGTGCAGAGCAGCCACTGCTCCATGTAGCAGTGAACGCCGTGAAGTCGTACCAGGGAGTCTGCCTACGCTGCTTACCAGAGTGCGTGTGCAGCTTTCGGGGCGGGGGGCATGCATGTTAATGTTGTCTGCATTGCTCTTCACAACCTGAGCGCTCAGTTAAAAGCCTGTAAAGTTTTCTTGCAAAGAGAACTTTGCAAATCTTTTAAGAGAAGCTGGAGCAATTAACTGCCCGAGTGTGGTGTTTGGTTTGTTTGTTTTTTGAATATAGAATTTCGTGCTAGAAGTCTGGAAAGCTTATTTCCCTTCTGCTGTGAGAACAGCCTTCTGACCTCTCTCGAGAACAAGCATGGGGGCAGTCCGGTCTGAGCTTTCAGAAGCATGTGAAATGCTGGGCTCTGGTTTAAAAACAAACAAGCGAGTAGAAGACCAGGTTTTTTTAAGGACTCTGCAAGCCTGATTCTGAAGGCTGGTGACATGCTGACCCCTTCTGCCAGAAGTGGAATTTTCTTCAGGAGAAAAAGGTGAATTGCAGACCTGCCCATTACCTGCATTCTTCTGAGTGCAGCAAGCTCAGAAGGGAGACTTAGCTGAACTTCTTGGGGAAAATATCCATCAAAATACTTAAGTAGAATATCAGCTGAAACACATCCAAATGTCTATTTAGCATGACAGCTGCATCCAGCTAGATAATAACAATGATGGGCTCTGAGCAGGTCCCTCTGCAGTTGAGCAAATCGGAAGGTCCTAAAGTAGCTTCAGCTAGACCTTTGCTTCGCCGCAAGCATTACGGTAGCACAACCCCAGATAGTTATTCAGCCATTCATTTCTACAATCAAGCTGTTGTTTTGAGACATGGATTTGGTTTGGTTTGGTTTAGATATACCTAAATAAAAAATTGCAGATCCTTATAGTTAAAAAGTAGTATTATACTTCTCATCAAAATGAATGCTTTTTAGTTACTATGAATGATTATGTCTGAGTTCACAAGTTTTGCTCACATTTTATTAAAGATATTATGGTCAGATCTGTTATGTATGACAGAATTTAATTGATATTCATACATCGGTAGATACAGACAAAAATAAGCTCACCTACTTGCAGTTAGATCTATGTAGACATTACTCAGCTGTGCCCTGGAGGCTACACGGTGGTTTAATTTATGAATTGTGCTTGAGCAGAGTTTTTCAGCTGAGGCATAGCCTCTTATGCACATCGCTTTTGGACCTGATTCACATCTCACCCTGAATCTCTACCAAATATAAGTTGTGAATGCCCTACTCCTTGTAACTGAGGTTGTTATTTCTTAATCAGCATTTTAACAGTCACTAAAGAATATGCACAACTGAGCTGAAAATTTCAGGAATGTGCATACAAGTAAAAATAGACAGAATGCCATAAGGAAACTAGCTACAGTTATGGTCCACTTCAGGGAGCTGGATGATTTGTCCCTGTTCATCTTCACTGATGCCTGGTATTTCCAAGCAACTCATTCAGTTACCATTAGTTTAGCAGTTTCAGCTCATAACCTTACAGAAATACAATTCTGGCTGGAGGACAAATTGTTGCTCCGTGACTTTCATGTTACATTTTAGTCTTAAAATTTTCCATCCAAAAACTCAGAGCTTTTCTAAATTTATATATTTAGATTTCTTAGCAGACTTTTTCAAAACCAGTAGAATGACTGGCAAGCCATATGCATGTTTGGGATACCTGCCAATTCTTCCACCTCTTTGATTTTTCATTTGTGTCCTGTCCCTAGAGTAACTTAATACAGTCATATAAAAGCTAAAATTGTCTAGATTTTCAGAATTGCTTCAGAGTTTCACAATGCAATTTAAAGCCAATTCACAATTGGTGCTACGAGTGCTCTGGCACACAATGGAGCTGCTGCCCTTTAAAGAATTTGGTTTGTTTTTTCATCTTGATTATTATTCCCTCTAGTACTTCTGATTTTAGAATATGCTAATGGTTTTAATATATAGGATACAGGTGTGAATTTTAATAATATCTTCCTTCATTAGACAGAACTCAGTAAAATCTCAGATTCTCAGCAGAGATTCAGGCAACAGAACACCTTCATTTTTTTTGTTTTATTGATTAAAATTATCTTGAAAGGTTTCTTTCTGGCTCTGCAATGCGGTGCCGTAACAAAAGGCATTGCAAAAGTGCAGTTAGCAATTTCAATGAAAGAGTCTCTAGAGAAATGTGAAAGTCTGAACAGCATCTATTAATATTGGCTGGCATTGCTGAAAAGCAGCCATGTAGCACGTAAGTCTAAGGAAAGGGAGACTGGGGGCTGATCCCTGGAGGGGTTTCTCTCTGCAGACTCTCTTTGCAGTTATAATATGTCTAAGCTAACATATTGTGATTACCTCCCTCACGGTATCATTACAGTACTGAGAGAGATTAATTGTATGGAAGCCAGGAAGGAATGTACTGCCCTCGGCAGAGAAAGGTCCTGCCAAGTGAAATGTGTGGGCTTGAACTGACCAGTTTGGGGAGCTTCTCCCTGCAAGTTAAGAATAACAGGATTAAGCCCTCATGTGCCCTGTATGCAACATAAGTAAAGCAAGACGCATGTTGGGGAAGCAGTGAAAGTAATTCCTACAAAAGAGGTCTCCTCTCTCTTTAGGAGAAAAAGTGAGGCTTTTCTGAGGGTGCCAGGAGAAGGCAGAAATGTAAGGACTTCTGTGACCCTGCCTGCCTTTGACCACAGCTGCCTCCTCCCTGCAAGGAGGAAGCACTGGAAGGTTTTTCAGGGAAACAGGGCCAGTCCTAGCTATCTTCATGCTCATTCCTGGGATACTAAGTACTGACTATTGCTAGGCTGTGAGTGAGCGGCTTAAGGACTTTTGCCTTAATCTTTCTGTTCTGTTTCAAGTTACTCACTCTTAAAAGACAAGAAGAAACAAATAAAAGGAAACAAGAAGAACAGAAATGAATTGTTGACAGGAACAAACTTTTGTCATTAATTTTATTAGAACAGTATGCTGTATCACTTTTTATTACTGCCAGTGCTATAAACTTTTTAGATCAGGAAGTGTCTTGCTAACCACTTGTTTAACAGTACCACTTTTTTGCACAGTTCATTAGTAACAAGCTGGGCACTTTCCTTCTTCTCACACTGATTTTATACTTCTCAGTGGGAAATGGTTGTAAATATTAGCCCATCGGTAAGGACAGAAAACACATGAATTAAAATGGAAGAAAAAGTACTTCTAACCAGGTATAAAGCTGTAGCCTATTCTGATGAAAAGGTTATATAGAATAGTAACTTGCTCTTTCATGGACACTTTTTTCCTATGTATTTAAAATCTTATGTGTTCTGTTTTCCTCTCAAAGGCCATAAAGATTGTAAAGGGGAATATGTTTCTATTCCAACTCATGCATTAGACATATCGTTAGTGCAGTTCATTCTGCAGTCTTTATTAACAGTGCATACCTGAGCCTGACTGAAACAAAGCTTAATTTTTATGTTGTGTTTGCTACAGTGGTAATCAGAAAGAATTTTATACTTATAAAATGAACAGACAAGGAGCCCCGATTTATCATTTTATATATCTTTTCCCAGAGGAGGACTATGGTCAATAAAATTTCCATTTAATTTTCAATATGATTGATTATTCATAATTTAGATAGTCATTATAGGTATGATTTCATTTGTGATGCTAAGGAAAAGCTGTATCTAACTTCTGATTGTCTGCCTCAAATTGATGAACTTGTCCTTACCTCTCTGGATAATCATGTATGGTACTGATTTTTTCCTTATTTGAAAGCTCTATGATGCTTTCTGAAAAACTGAAGAAAAAACGTCTTCAGACAGATTCCTAACATAATGTCCAAGAGAAGCAGCAAAAGCTTCAACAGTGCTTCAGTGTCTGCTGAAATAAAATAACTCTACATGAATTAGAATTTCCAATCTTGCTGAGGCTTAAAAATAGATATTTTTTTTAAATAATTGATTTTTAAACTGAAGAACATGCGTAGAATGGAATAGCAGTACCAAGGAAACAAAACTAATAAAAGCTTTTTGAAAAAATATGTGATGACGGATGACATTTACCTCAGATGAATGAATTTGCTAGCTGGCAGGAAACTTGGGTTATCCCCTTATCTCTTTTACTACTTAGTAATATACAAGGCGAGGAACTAGGAAGCTCATAAAACTAAAGATAGCAATAGTCAACTGTATACCTTCTTGCTTTTATTCACATGATATCAAAATGTTTCTAGTAGTGCAAATACAGTTTCCTGATTTACAGTAGCTATAGCTAAGAACTGTTAACGCAAGATCCTGTTTCCTTACAAACGTATAAAATAAAATGAAAGAGAGTTGGATTAGTTGCATCCAACTGTTGGATTTGAATTATTTGCATTGGTTCGGACTAGTTTGGATTGGTTGGATTGTCTCTAATTTAAAAGTGAATTATCTGTACTGCTTTTCTTCTCATATAATACTTTGAGATCAAATAGCCATAAGAATCAGAAGCGGGAGTAAGTTGTCAGTTTTTTACTTTGTCTTCCCATTGTTGCTTACAAAGCGTTTCCAAGGTAATCCATGTAAACCAATATCTAAGGTTTCCCTCATTTTGGCTCTGATTCTGTTTTTCAAATGGCATTTTGACAAATGTTCTTCATTATATCTTCACAGCTGCAGTTTGTGATGGAAAATTTATGCTGACTGATTCCTCTGGGTTTTTTCACTCCATGAATTATCCAAAACCGTACAATGCAAATATCATTTGCCAGTGGATTATACTGTAAGCCATTTTCCAATAATTTTCTACCTAATATTTTTTTGATTATGAGGTGATATGTTTCCTGCACATCAGCCTTATGCCATTTGTTTGTATTCCCAAACACCCCAGCATGCAAAATATGTAACAGCATTTTCTCCTTTGTATTTATGTAACTTTTCTTTCAAAACTTGCATGACTAACACCCATAACTACACCAATAATTTTCCCACTTACAAAAATTCTTAGGTATGATTTTGAGAAATCTTGTGTATTATATGCATGCACAGGAAAAATAATTGCAAGATATTTGTTTCGAAGTATTACAGTAAATACTAGTCTTAAGGAAATGGTTTTGTATGATATAACTGTTACTAACAGACAGCATTTTCAAGAATTCCTTTGTCATTTACAGGTACACATTTCATCTGGGAGTTAACAGCACCTGTGCTCCTAAGTCGTTTAGGAATATGTTTTAAAAGCGCATTAGTATCATTTGACATAATAGCACCAAATGCCTTTTAAGCCCTAGGCACAAGAAGTGAAATTTGTTTAATCAAGAATATGTACCTAAAGGGAGGGACAGCTATTTGACTTTGACACTCTAGGTCCACAGGCCAGGGATAAAAAATGATAGAAGTAGTATGTGATAAATCTTATCCTAAAGTACACATCTAAAGTAAGTTAGATGATTGCAAGTTGGAGGCTCCTAAAAATCCTCACAATGACTGCGTGTTCAGAAGTCACTGCTTTGAAAGGCAGTAATTCTTATTATGGCTTTGTAATAGTGGCCATTCTTTGATTCTGAGAAGTATTAGTTTGGTAGAAGAACCTCAAAGGAGATTAAGGAAATGCCTTTAAAATTGGATAAGATTTGGACTTCTCATTCCCAAGGCTCCTTTGAAAGTACTAGCCTTTGAGTTTGCTCAGGACTTTTGTCTTTACCTTGACACTCCAGGAAAAAGTCATGGTTTTCCTACTGTTTAGTACATTTGTTCCTTCTCATCTTCAGCAATACTATTCACCAATAATTACTGGCTACACCTGGTTTTAAAATATTGGTGTGTCACAGGAAAAGCACAAGATTGTATCCTTCAGAAAATAAGCTTGACTTGTTCCTCAGTTCACGGTGTTGCAGAATTTGAGCATGATAAATAATTGTGTCTCAAGTGCACTACTTCCTTCTAAGCTGTTAATTTTGCTTCAGACACTGCTATAGCTGCAAGAAGCATTGTATTAGGTAGATATCTATACCAGGTATGTAGCTAACAAAAGCTTGATTTTGGAAAGAATCATGAGTAATTGCAGGTAATATAGTACACATGCTGCAGATCTGTGTGAGTACAGGTTGATCAATAACAAAAACAACCATCTGGTTTTACTTTCCAGTTATCGGCTTTAAAAAAATCTGGCAACACTGACAGTAAAAGCCTGGAAAATTCAATATGGTACTCAATTTTTGAACAGAACTGTTTCTATGAGGAAACCTTTGGGGTTTTCCAGTAACCTCTGAGAAACATTTTGTCCTATTATTTTTATTATCCCTATAAAAATCTGTTAAAAGTCACCCTATAATACCTCCAAGATTTGATTTCTCTTCTGCCTTTCTTTGTCTAGAAAGATTTCTCTATTACCTTTAGGAAAAGCTTTTACATTTTCATGCCATTTAACTCTTCCCCAAATGAAGATGTAATTTTCCTTTAAAAGTAAGATCAGCATGCTCAATATTTCCCTGAAAGATTAGCTTCCTGAAAGATTACCTTTCAACATGGTTTACTCTTTTCAAATCAAGGCTATTTTTTTTCCTATGGAGAAATATATAACAAAAAGAAAAGCTAATGCAAATATGCAAATATTTACTTCACGCTTCTCTACTAGTCTGTACTGATAAGCACCAGCAGATTGCTATTGAAAAGCTGTCTTCATTGGGTGTCTCAATTCCAGAAAACAACAAATAGTGGTATAGGAAGCTAAGCTGATTGTGATAGTAGAGTTTTAGAATTTAGACTACTATATATATTTAGTGGAAATGCAATAGGAGAACTACTTAAATATGGATTACTGAAAGAACGTAACTGCAGCAAAATAAAACCCACTATGTTTTACACTTTAGTGAAAGTGACTTTTGTTCTTAAACTTACTGGGTAATAGTTAGGTTTAATAACATGTTCCCAGACAGTGGGTTTGAGATCCTCAAATCTTCATGCAAATCCTGGTTTTATCATAAGTGACATTATTTTGGACTTTCAGGAGACAGATTTTGATATCTTGCTATTCATATTGATACCATGATACCATTCCTCTGACTTTAGGTACTCTACCTGAGCAGTGAGATATTATCTATTAGTAACATGTATTAAAAAGTAATTGTAAATTAATGAGATGCAGAGAAAAAAAAAACACAAAAAACTGTTCAGCTGAATATTGCATTCTAGAGTTTAAAAGATTCAGTTCCTAGAATATACTTAACTCTAGTGAGTAAAGGAGTACTTGTACTGTTACGAAAGGTTTATGCCTTACTCCTTTGGTTATTTTACAAACTAGAAGTTAGCCAAATAGGTCATCTTGATTAATAAACTTGATTAATGTAATTTCACATTGTTTCTGAACTTAACATCATTCAAGCACACAATGAATCTGCTACAGTCAAAAAAAGATTACTAGAACATGAGTTCCAAATTTGACGTTCATTTTTCTCTTCTTATCTTAGAGTGCCTCAAGGGTTATCCATCAAACTGAACTTCACTTTTTTTGATACACAACAATATGTGGACAATTTGAATATTTTTGAAGGTATAGGACAAAACAAGATTTTAAGAGGTAAGGTTATTTTTCAGCTAATATTACTTTTCCATTAATAAAATTTTAGTGGTAAAATAGGTGTTTCAAAGTGAAAAAAATTGCATGCATATGTTTAAGTGGAAGAATGCCTCTGTGTAAAGTTACCTTGTTAGACAATTGATCTTCCCTAATATTAAGAAATCTCTACTTTTTTTTTAAGTTCTTATTTGAACAATCTTGATAACTTGACCAGAGCCATGGTCTTGTGGGGTCCATGTTTCATTAGAAATACATTGTCAGAAGATGCTGTAACATCACACAGAGAAACATAAAATGAGAGCATCTAAACTGATGATACCTTATCTCTGTCTCTATATTCTATTCTGGAAAACTGGGATTTTACCCATTTTTCACAAGACTCAATCTATACAGCTGAATTCCATCAGAGGTGGAATACATATACTTGAAGATAAACATATAGAGATAAGTCAGAAAGATATATTATTAATCCTTATGTTTGGAAGCAGGGAGAGAATGGGAATGAGAAACAGAAAAAGACTCATAAAATAAAGAATGGAGAAATTCTACCCTTTCAGTACCGCTTTGAATTTGATCCCCCTTTGGAATTTCAATTTAGATGTGAGAGATTGCTTCAATAACATTCTCTGCAGCAACGATTAACTTGCGTGGTTTTAAGGACTGCTGTGGGGTTGACCAGTGATACCACAAAGACATAAAGACAATGTTAAAGACTGTCCTTCAGTGGATTGCCTAAAGCTTTGCAGTTCGAGGGGTAGATTTCCAGGTATTGGAAATACCAAAAGTAGAGGAAAGAAGGACTACAAGATATTTGCAGATTATGACTCTCCACTTAAGTAAAAGAACCTGAGAAGGAGGAGGGAAAATAAAGCATATGTAATTACAAGTGTGAAAGATGATGCCTATTGTCTTTCCTTAATAATTTTGCACTGTTTCAAATATATAGTGTTACAAGTAGGTAAACAACTCATCCTCAGAAAAGCACAGACTCTCTATCTGTGCAAAACTAGACAAGAACTTCAGAAGAGAAAGAGCAGAGACAAAAATTGTCACAGAACAGTAAAGAATTCTGGATTTTCTTTATCCTGAATATGGTCATCATATCAGCTTTAGATGGAGGAGCAACTATTTTACTGTATGATGACTTGTATCAATCCTTTCATTTCACACATATGAAATTTATATGAGTGAATTTAAATTAATTTAGAATTTAAAGTAAAAATTTAGATACATTGTACCATAGAACCATAGAACTGCCCAGGTTGGAAGGGACCTTGAAAGATCCTCTGGTCCTTTTCATGGAAAAGGGAGCCTAGATGAGATTATCTAGCACCCTGTCCAATTGCTTCTCAGAACATTGCAATTGTACTTTCCTTAGTCTTTGAATATCTGTAAGTGTACATGCTAATTATTAAACTGTGAGAGTAAGTATATATATATGTATAACAAAAATATGCAATCAATACTGTGATTCTACAGTTTCAGAGTGCATATCTGTAAATTTTGAGGACATTTACTGCATAATAAGCATGGGTATGAAGATTATAGTGTTGAATATGTGTACTATAAGAGACATTTCTCCACTAGCTGATATCCATATTGATGACTATGAGAGATGGGATATGCAGAATACTTACATGGCAGACAAACAGCTAAATGACTTCAGGGTTTTGAAGCTACTGTAGGCAGGATCACAGTACAAGAGGGAAAGCATTCTTTAAGACTCAAAAAGTTAATCCACTGTGTTTTTGTGACAGTACTGGGGATTTTAATGCACATGGGATTGTTTTCTCTCTGACTATATTATTCTTTATTTGTTCTCAGCTTCTCTGTCAGGGACAAATCCTGAGACAATTTACATTTTTTCGCATGAGGCTACAGCACGGTTTATATCAGATTATTCTGAAAATCACAATGGTTTTAATGCAACGTACACTACATTTAATGCAAATGAACTAAACAGTAAGTGGGTTTTTGTGTGTGTGTGTTTGTTTGTTATCCCTAAAGCTTGGTGGAACTATTTTCAGTTTGACAAAATGGAGATGAAAAGGGAAGCAGTATTTTCTGGCCTCAGTCCACTAACTAGATCCACTTTGAGAAAAATCATACTATTTTAAAGATCAAATCATTAATTTCAGTAAGACTGTCCACAGGTTCACAGGCCTGTATCTAGCTGTAGGGTGATGCCTTAGAAAGTCAATCTATTTAAATAAGAGTAAAACTATAGCCATATCTCCATCAGATTCCTCTCAGCCAATTTGTTCACTAATGAACACTGTTGAATCATTGACGCTAATCATTATTCTCATTGCCAAAAGTAGTAGTCCCAAATGGTAAAACTAACATTCTGGAAAATACCTGCTTCAGTAAATGGGCATTGGAAAAAGTCCAGATGCAGTAAATCTACAGTGACAACAAAATTCAGCAATATAACTCATGCATTGGTGTTCTTTAGCAGTTGGAAAAAAAATTAGTTGTAGATTGGACAAGTGAAGGCTTCTTCAGCTGCTAAAGTTTGAGCAAGATGTGAATAGGGGATGTAACTGGGAAGGGATATGCTGCAGGAAGCATCCAGACTGCCAGCAAACTCTTGTCATGTGGAAGCCCATGCTGGGGGCTGCACTTCAAGGCACCATGAAAAGACACTGAGCAAAATATCATGGGGATAAAAGTGGTGAGGATGTTGCAGCAAACATATTTCCCTTTGCAGCAAAGAAGGACAAGGAAAGAGGCGTCCCTGGTGCATAGAGCACAGCACTTATCTTCTGAGCATTCAGGTCTGGTGGTGAGCCCTTTCAGCTGCAGCAATCCAGGCCTTGGTAAAGAAAAGAGGAAAAGAGCAGGGTCAGCCCTTAGTGTTCACTATGGAAAGGGTCCTCTCTCACTCCCCCACCATGTTACTGGTGAAGGATCGAAAAAGGTTGATGAATGAGTGCAAGAGCATCTAGGGCCCCCTTTAGTGATAGTGTTTTGTTAACAAGCACAAAAGACACGTTTATTTGAGTAATTATGTTGCATTGCATTGAAGAGGAAATTGACCCACGGTGGGCTCCAGTTTTCAAACATTTAAAAATTTACATTGTTTGTCACTCATTCTTATGTAATTCTGAGAAAACACTTAACATCTCTGTCATTTTTATTTACGAGAGGTTCTTATTCACAGATTGTGAGAAAGTCAATTGCACTTTTGAAGATGGCTTTTGTTACTGGATACAAGATTTAGATGATGATTCAGACTGGGAAAGACTTCAGGGTCCTACCTTTCCCTTTATGAGTGGTCCCGATTTTGATCATACATTTGGCAACATGTCAGGTAAGATCAAATACAAATTACTTGTAGATTAAAGGAAAAGCTTGATCTAGCTTATGTTACACCACTGTACAATGGATTCTTTGTAGTGGTATTACTGGGATGTAATTTTATTCTGCCATAAAAATTGGTCAGGGCTACCAGATAAAACGTTTTATGCTGCTGATTCCCATCTTGTGGAAATATACCAAAACTAAAAGAAGAAATAAAGGAATATATAAAGTCATTAAAGTGTGAAGTATTGAAAAATTTCAATGTTATTAATATTCCAAAGTGCCTTATCTGAGAAAAAACTTTCTGTTATGCAGCAGTGTTATGCATCAAATAACTGCGTGTTTACCTTAAGGAAAAAAACAAGTATAGTTGCATTTTAGGGAAATCACTTCTGTTTCATCCCTATCTACTGGTGACATCCTCATGGTTGTCATACCATAATTCTGACTTAACATAAAGTTGACCTGCAGGATACATAGGGCACCTGGGTCCCCAGTTAGAATCGCACACCAAACACAGTAATTTTCAACACGTGCAAAACACACAAACACTCCAGCAACTGCTATAGCAAAACAAATTCATTGGAAGAGTGATCATATCAAATGTGGGTTTTAATTAAAGAGACAATACGGATAAGAATCAGATTTTGAATGTGTATCATGAATGCTTATCCCAGAATTAGACTCCAAAAGGTTTTTTTCTGCTTCAACAGGAAAACCAAACAATCTCTTTCTCAGCTGATTTATCAGTCCAGCTAAAACTAATTAACATAATTTGGATTTTGCAATGGTTATATGTATTCTATGCAAGACATATAGAACTTATTCAGTGACAAATGACTGGAAAAATTGCAAATTATTCTAGAAGTAGTTACTCCCAGGAAAAGAAAAATATTATTCTTCATGTGATTGGATAGAAATTATTCAGCTCTATGAGTAAATGCACATTTTCTAAGCAATCTTCAGAACGCTGTTTTATCTTCCCATTTGCCTCCTAGAATACAAATCAGATGAAAGAACGTAAAATTTGTTTAATAAAACACTTGACAATGATTTCTAGCTCTCTTGAAAATGCTAATTTATTTTTAGGTGCTCTCTGTTTCACAGTGCTAGATCTAAGCTGACATATGTAATGTTGCTATATGTAATGTTGCTATTATATTGAATATTCAAAATTTCTACAACCTGCATTTGAAGCAAAAATGTGAGCTGCATCATTAATATCCAGCTATTGCATACCTTCAGTGAGACAGTGTATTTTTGTTTTGCTGCTTTTGAAAAGGACTTAATACATACTCAACAATTGATTCTAAATGCTCAGAGAATTGATGAAACAAGGACAGAGAACTGTCACTTTGACTATACAAAGACCTTTTCTGAAAAAGAATGCTATGCTCATTTTCTTTAAGTTATACACCATGTATATTTTAATGCATGCTTCATAAATCAATACAGGAAATGAAAGCTCTGATTCAGATTTCAGACTAATTTTCAGGTACTTTAACCTCCCACAAAAAAAGCTAGCTAATGTAGAAGTATAAATAACAGAATATAATATATATTATTTAAATTATGTAATTACATTTATTTGTAGATTCTATGAGTATAATATTTGCATATATATGTATTAGAATACAATCTAGACTTACAGCCATGATTTCAATAAAGCAAGAATTTTATTTTAGGACTTCTAACTCTGCCTAATTTTGCTTTTCTTGTGACAAATCACAATGCTTCTGTAGCCTGGCCTCACACTATATTTCCATATGGCAGCAAGAAGTCCAAATTCCCAGCTGCAAGGAATCAACTCAGAAAAAGCTAAAAACCCGATTTCCCCAAATAATGTATTTTTCTTGTTTATAATGCTTCACCTTGCTATAAATATTCATGTAGTCATTCTCTCACCCCCCTCAACATGCAACCCGTATTTCCCATTATTATGTGGATAAAAATTATAAAAATGTCAGGCAGTTGTTCTGCAAAATCACAAGAAATGTCAAACAGGAAGACATTTTTATAAACTATGTAGAAATTGCTCAGGTGAATCGCTGCCTTCACTAAATAAAAGGTAAATCTCCCACTGACTTCAAAAGGACTAGTTTCCCATTTCATGTATAGTTCTGAGGAGTGTCTGACAAGCTTAAGAGCTCATTTTAGTATGTCATTGGCTGATGAATATAACTTGGGATAATCATTCACAATTGTTGTCAGGAATCTTCCAAGTCATGCAACACTATCTGTGCTTGATATTATTGATATTATTTTATTGTAAAAACTCTCATTTAAAAAAAAAAATTAGTAATTCTGTACTGACTAAAATGTGCTAATTACCTTGCAGGATTTTATATTTCAACACCCACAGGACTTGGAATTGGAGAAGAAAGAGTCCGGATTCTGAGTTTGCCCTTGGTCTCTTCAGATTCATCTTGTCTAAGCTTTTGGTATTTTTGCATAATTCCTAAACATATACCTTGTTTAAGAATAAAACGAAATACCTTTCTTTCATATATAATATTAATCCAAGTCAGTGTGCCAGCAATACAAACCTGCTTCTGTTTGGATTTCCATAATCAGTCTCGACTCCAGGCCTGAAACTGACTTCTTTATAGTTTTGATTCCTGTAGTTAGCTTTAATGTATTTTCTTTTTCACCCTGCATCCAATATTCATTTCTGTACTGGAATGATACTAAGAATCTCTGAAATTTTTTTTTGTCATGAAGCTTAACTAGGTCTCTGCAGAAAATACAACAAAATACCAAGTAAAACTTCCAGGTGTAATCTAAACATACAATTTATTTTATTTTCATGCTCACTGTGAATTAGTCCTAATGTCATAAAACTGTTTATAAAATAAACAGTTTGATATTTTTTCATGAAATTTCACTTCGTGCTAATAATACCAAAATTACTTTTCCCCCTGTAGGTATTTCATGTACAGTGCTAATGTTTACCGTTTAAGAGTTAGCATAAGTAATGAGCATGGTTTGGAAAAGATCATTTTCCAGAAAGAAGGAAACTATGGAAACAACTGGAATTACGGACAAGTAACTTTAAACGAAACATCTGATTTTAAGGTTTGTTAAACTGCTAGTTCTTTTTAAAGTTTATTTTAGCTAAACTGATATCAGAGTTTTCTGCCAAATGAACCCAATGACGCACAGCTCCAAAGATAATATCGAGTACTATTTACTAATGCATGCCATCAAATAAATGTCAGCATGCAGAAGAGTGGGGTCCCCATTTGAATTGTCATTCCTTCCGATTCTCTACTCTGGAAATTAAAGAATTATTCTTGTAGAAAACAGAAAACTTTAACATTGTCACGGGACAATCAATGTTATCACGAAAGAGAGCTTTCCACAAAACAAGGGTGTTCAAAGCCTGTCAAAATCTGATGTGGGGTTTAAAATCTTGACAGTGAGTGTGATGTGAAGCACGTAGCCATGAGAAGATTTAAATTAAATAACTTCAGATTCTGAAGCAGTATTTTCACGAATTTCAGAATAATTCACTGAAAGTGTATTCCAGATGCAAATGTATTGGGCATCACATGGTTAACAACCAACCTGACTTACCTGTAAACAAAAGGAGGAAACTTATGCTAGACAATTCTTTCAGCAGCTCTCTGTTGAAAACAGTTTCTTTTTATAGGTATTTGGGATGGCTTGTCCTGCTATAGTAGTTTTGATTGATGCAAAAGGACTGCCAGAAAGATGCATTTACCATCTAAGGAAGTAAATGCATCTGTGACCTGACTGCATCAGATTTCCAGCAAATGTGTGTTTTATGACCTCAAGAAGAGTGCTATACCTAGCTGTATTTCACCAGCACGAATTCCTTGGTAGCAGGTTTACTTTAAATATGTGGATATTAAAACACAATAACAAACAAATGAGATTAATTTCCATTTTTCATGGAGATATGCCATGAGATCAGGAGAAGTTCGGACTGATGAGATGAGTGATACAGAATTGGTGTTTCAAAAATTACATGTTTTTATATATAAAAAGTAAACTTACTGAATAATTTTGAATCATGTTCACCATTTATATGAAGAAGTTCCTGCATTCTTTAGAATCATCCACTTGGTTTGCATAGTGCTGACTTGTTTTGCGAGGAATCCTGTCTCATACCTGATGCCCTCAACTAAGGGTAGCATCAGTGTAGATTACAGTGGAAATAAGAGTATTCAAGAAAGAAGACAAAATGGTTCAGCATAGGAAACTGAAAAGTATTTCATTAAATTATAAAATTCTAATTATTTTTCATTAATTTCAGGTTATTTTTGATGCCTTTACAAAGCGTGGTCCCAGTGATATTGCCTTGGATGACATTGGCCTGACAAAGGGAAAGTGTAATGAAAGTATTTATGTAGAGCCAACTGTGATTCCAACTGTTACTACTGTCCCTTCAGTTCCTAGTAGGTAAACACTAAATTACGGTTGATTGCCGTTTCCTGTTACTGTATTTGTGTATGAGTGATTCAGAATTTTCAACCTTCAGTTTTATAAAAATCCATCATATTTGACAAGTCATGGCAGTCTGTTGAAGTTCCCGTAGACTGGATGATCAGAGGGCTGGAGCACCTCTCCTATGAGGACAGGCTGAGAGAGTTGGGGTTGCTCAGCCTGGAGAAGAGA
>JAVKLA010000030.1:24043565-24059156 GCA_034782735.1 Sagittarius serpentarius | reverse complement strand
GTGTCCCTGCCCATGGCAGGGGGTTTGGAACTAGATGATCTTTAAGGTCCCTTCCAACCCAAACCATTCTATGATTCTGTGATAATGTACTAGGGATCAGGTTCCCTACCCATGACCCATTGATAGCAAGAGAACAGGTAGATTCACAGCTTAAGCTATCAGTACAGTATCTTCCAAAACTTGAAGAGTGGAGAACAATTAAAGAATTCAGAATTTGTCTCTCAAAGCTTTAATTAGTAAAGCTTCCAGGAAGCCACTGAAGGGGAAGGAAGAAGAAAAAGACTAAAACCTCTGTATTTGAAATTATAAGCAATGTAGCAGGGGAGTAAGAGAATGAGCAAATTCACATAATTATATCACTAGAGGTCTCAGTAGTAAAAATTCATCAAGCTCTGAGAACACATGCACACTGAAAACTCCCATATTTAGGGGAATGAATCTATAATAGTGCCAGAATGGTTTAAGAATGGAGCACGATCTATGTGCGTGTCTAATATCCAAAATGGAGGTATTATCTGGAACAAGGTTCACAGTTAATGAGTTCTTTCCAATATGCATTTGGCTGTATTGTTATTCCTACTATATCTGATTACATTAAAAATGAAAAAGAAAGTAATATTTACCCTGAAAAAAATTTAAATAGTGAAACAGAAAGGACCCAAGGACAGTTAGCAGTTCTTCTGTTTTTGAAGGAAATGAGTAGACAAAAAAAAAAAATAATCAAAGGACTCTTTCCACTCCCTGATCTAATGAGAGGTTTCAATATTTGCATAGATTATGGAATTTGTCAAAACCTAAACCTGATTTCTTCAATTTTGCCTTTCCTAACTTTACTCCTTGTGGTAAGGCAGGAGTGATGAGTAAGTGTTTGCTCTAGTAATAAGGGATGGGGCTTTTTTCCTGCTTGATGGTGCCTCATCTCATTTCATCTCACTGTCTTCTTGGCACCTCTTCTGAATCCCAGGTTCAGTGGGAAACTGGAGGAGGATTGGTTCTGTTTCGACATTTTTGCCATCTTCTCCAAGTCAAGTAGAAGTTAATGAAACATGAAATGTCGCTACCTATAGCACATGTTTTGACGGGCATGTGCACTTCACCAGACAGGTTGTACAGCTTGATCCAGACCCATCATATTGCAGAGCCTTTTAGGGGAAAGCACAGAGATTTAAGTTTCCTCTAAACATTCCAGTTTCACAGAGCTGGTTAGAAGAATCTCACTGAGAAAAATATGTAAATGACCTGTAGTCATCATTATAACTCTGGAAAATGTATGTAAAACAATGAAGAATGATTGCATAAAAAAAAGTACAGATATAAATAGAGCTTGTGGAAAAACTCACTAAAATATCTAATAGGGCTTTGTAATTTATTATGAAGAGGCATGAAATTTTGGGGAAACGAGATCTCTACAAAAGACCTGTTCACAGTGAGTATGTTCCAGAGCTGCCTCCTATTAGATTTACCGTCACTTACAAAGCACAGCTAGATGCTCTCTTGACAGCCTATAGTAAATAAAAACGGTCTAATATTAAAATAATGGAAAGAGACTGTTTGAATTGTATTCATGTTGAAGCACTGTGTACTAATATTGCCATTCTATCAAATCTATTGCCTCTAAATCTACTGCATCAGGACAGGCAAGAAAACAAAACCTTCTAAATATAAGAGCAAAATTCAGTTTGAGAGCTCCATCCTGACACACAGGGAGGTAAAATTCAACAAGGTATCTCTGTCAGCAAAATTAAATTTTAATAACACTAGTGATTTTAGTCATAATTTACCAAAATGAGTTTTGGAATTTGACTGTGGTTTTCGTTAAGGTAATATTGTGGAGAGGTGCTGATGTCTGCCACCTCCAGCCGTCTTTCAGGTGCTGTGGGTAAACACACCTCACAAGTTAGCATCAGTCTAATGATTAGTGGTAGAATGACCCTGTGCTAAATAGTAGCTGAGTGCTGCTGTCAAAACACCAAAGAAATGTCATTCACACTATAGATCTCTACCCAAAATATGGTGATAAAGTTTCAATATTAAACAAAAAGGAAAGAGTCATGGGGCATATAACTCCTTATGAAACAGATTAGAGAGGATCCATACTGTCCTTCACTATGACACAAAAGCACAATCTAAGCTGTTGCCATGGAAAAACTAACTTGTTTGCATAACTTTGTTGAGGCATGCTACATATATGCTGTCTGTAACCTGCTGAAAAAAAGTGAATGTTATCAATCATCTTCAGAGAAGTATGAAATTACTTTGATGGATGTGGTGCAAGCTTACTAACACTAATGGTTTCGCTACAAATGTCATGTCTATAAACAAGAGATGAAAGAATTTGAGCTGAACCAATTTCTTTTGCTAGACTTAAAGCTTCAGTAAGAGGGACTGGCATCATTCACAGTGCCAGAAAAGCTGACGGGAAAGTAAAAAAATTTTGGTGGTGGGATAGGGAAGCTGGATTTGCTTTTGTCTTTTGCACAAGACTGTCAGCTTACACTTTCATCTAAAACAAAGATTGCTTTCATCTTCATATTAATTTATAACCTGTCTTTTAACACAAAACAACGGTGTGGAAATTACAGTGTAGATTCCAAGCTTAAGATGTGTATGTCAATATAAAATAAAGTTTTGGCCAAAGCACAGAAGAATTTTTTTATGAATAGGTCATATATAATTTTCTACAGTATTGAGAAAATCATCTACTATGCTTGATGAAAGGACCAAGATTATTGGTGCTTGTTGCTATTTGGTTCTCTAACGAGTGACAGCTATACCAATAGCTCCATATAAATTTGTGT
This sequence comes from Sagittarius serpentarius, assembly GCA_034782735.1. Lineage (NCBI taxonomy): Eukaryota > Metazoa > Chordata > Aves > Accipitriformes > Sagittariidae > Sagittarius > Sagittarius serpentarius. The sequence continues at coordinate 24,056,358 of JAVKLA010000030.1, read as the reverse complement.
TTAAAGATCACTGGAAATTTTTAAAACATTTTTTCCAGACATGATTAAAATCAATTACTCATATTTCCATGCAAGAGAAAGAAGATCATTACTGATGTGCCTTACACGTAGTCGACACCAGATCAGATCTCATCATAAGTTGCCCCTGTTCTACTATTAAGAAAGCTGGTTTTACTCTACTCATATCAGCAGATACCGGCTAAGAATCATATATTCTTCATGCAGCTTTACAGTAGTTGTCTGTCTGTTTGTATGTGCAGTAATGTTCCATTTAAAAAGCCAACGTAATATTTATTCGTTGTTAATGGTATTTACAGAAAGTAGTCCTCATTGTGAGCCATACAGCTGAAACATAATATACTTGTTAGTCAGTGCGTAATTGTTAACAGTTCCTTTTCCTTTCAGGGAGTTTGACTTTTATTGCCAGGAGTGGTTTGGTGAAATAGAAAGTTCTATAAGATGGCTATAGTGAGAAAGTTCAAATCTTTCTTGTATTTAGTGGAGCTTCCTCCCAGCGGGATTCAATAGGTAGACTTGGTAGGACTTGTAGATTATGTAGTCACCAAGTGCTTCAGAGTATGCAATACTGACAGACATAATGAAACACAAAATTTGAGCTGGGGGATGGGAGGAGTGTTAAAGTTTAGCAAAAGTCTGAAAGTTAAAAAAAATAAATTTTAATTCAAAGAATAAAACAACAACAAAACAAAATAAAAAAGGTAGATTTCTTCTGCCTTAACTTCTATTTCCTGAAGCAGGGGGAGGAGTACTGTTTATTTTTTAATAAAGTAATTGCGGGCAACAGAAGTGGGAAAACACCAAAGTTCATTCTGATGGTACAGCTGAAATGAAAATGAATAATATTTCTCAACATGAAATAATGTTTTGGAATATGAAGCTGACATATTTTGGATATAAACTACCACTAAACTATATATTGAAAAAAACCTTGAATATATAAAGTACAGTTAGCTATGTCTGTGTGAGTGTATGTTTGTGCATATATACATATCTACAGTATTTGCTTTTAAATAAATTTTACTCATTTTTGTATATAAGTGCATATATATGTTTATGATGACGACCTTTCTTATTGGAGCAATTGTTTCAAGGAAAAAGCAAATGGCTACTTTTACCATTTACAAGGTTTACCTGTAAAAGTTTTCAGAGTCCTGATGAAATCAAAATAACAGTATAAGGAGTTTTTTACTATGAAGTTTATTTGCTAGATGACAAAATGGGCTTTATACTTGAGTATCTCTGCTAGTACTGCAAGAAGATCAATCAGATAATAAGCAAGACATAAAAGCCAAGTGCATAAATAGGTCATATGGGGGTGGGGGGGGCTTTCCTCTCTTTCTTTGACTTCTAGCTTTTATATTAATGTACTAGTAAATTATACAGTTGACTGTATCACATTCTTTTCTTCATATTTTCTATCATGTGCACAGCTTGCAGACCAGTAATCACCAAATGAAGGACAAACTGTGTCCTTCCCATAACTGCAAGGGGAGACTTCTCATAGCACCATCATGAATACAGTTATGCACCTGGGCACTAGCACTTCACAAACAGCAACATATGAACTATAGCTGTAGATAATACTATGACATCGATTGTATGTGTCAGCAGGTCTGACTTAGACACTGTAACTAATAAGGACAGTGAATTTCTTACACATCCTGTTTCCTCAGTGCTCTATGTCCTCACTGGACTGTTGGCTTCTCACGACTCTTTGTTCAAGCTTTATACCAATGGCACTGTAACTGAACCTTTAGAATGTTAGCTTGAATATCCTCTTCAAAAAATTACTTTTTCCAAATTATCTTTGTTACAATGGATTGAAAAAGTAAGACAACAGGTTCATTATGGTTTTCAAATGTTTTCTTTTTCAGCTGACTGCGGAGGGCCAGTTGAACTCTGGGAGCCAAACAGTACATTCAGCTCTGAAAACTTTCCAAACAATTACCCTAATCAAGCCTTTTGTAAGTCATTCTTCTCCAAGTCTTCAGGAAAAGCTTAGCCATATAAAATTAGAGATACTAAATCTGCTTTCCCAAGTCAGATGCTGTCAAGCAAAAAATATCTAAAGTATATACAGTGGGATCTTTTAACTGAAGTTTATATGGCACTTAGCAGAAGCAAAGGAATCATCTGCCATTTGATTAAAAAGTGATGAAGACAAGCATAATCCCTTGGAAAGGGTTCAGACCAGCCAATTCCATCATGCCTATTATGTCAAATATCTTTATGCCAATGCTACAACAGATAAGGTGCTGAAAGTCCCCATTTTACCATTACACCTCAATATATTTGCCAGGTTAATATCATCATTTCTTCTGTTAAATGGTTAACCTTTTCTAGGGGCAAAGAATGTGTGTATGCATTTTGCAAGGGGTCCTCTCTTTACTGAATGTTTCTTAACATACTAGTGAAAAGATACTGTTACTCTACTGATGTTACTTGATTTAGATTAAGCTACAGCTGGCAAAAGTGAAAATGTTTCAGCGTGGTCCACTACCTGCTGTTGATGGATGAAGCATTGCTTCTTAATGAAATTTTAATTATTTATTACTTCACCTTTAACTGGAGAATCGTGTTGCGATGCTAATCACAAGAGTTGTAATTTTGTGTTTCTGTCCCACTTGAGATATGGCTCTCATTTCCAGGTATTAATTTCACAAATTCCCAAATGAGATTCCTACTAGTGAGAAAATACTTTTTATTCTGTGAACAGATTAAAAAATGTTGGGTTTTTTTACTTTCTTTACAAGTTTTCCATAGTATCCACACTTACATAGATTAAATATGATAAAGCATAGGGTAAACAGAAGCAAATACTTCTCTAAAAAGACATCTAACTTGAAAGACAGGCTTCTGTGACGGATAATAGAAATTATCTTCTTATCAAATAAGACTTAAGTGATGATTATTTGACACATTTTCAGTTACAAAAGAATTAGCTTTGCTACTTTATGGAAACTTACAGTAGTCATGAAGGGTAAAAAATGCATGTGTGTGTGTCTTAGGAGCCTAAATCCAGTTTTCAAAACTGTTTTAGAGAATGACAGTCAATTGAATTTTGGATCTTGACAGCATAAGTTGCTTTTGAAGATAAGATTTAGACTTCTAAGTCTCTTGGGTGATTCTTAATAGTTTACAAGAGATTTTTTCCCCAAAAACTTTCAACATGAAAATGATAGTAAATGTAACAACTAAAAAGGTGTTTTTTGTGTGTGTGTGTTATTATTTTCTAGGTGTGTGGTACTTAAATGCTGAAAAGGGAAAAAATATTCAACTTCATTTTCAGGTTTTTGATCTGGAAAATATTCATGATGTAGTTGAAGTCAGAGATGGCAGAGGAGCAAATTCCTTACTTTTGGGCAAGTAACAGCATTGGGTACTAAAATGAATTAGACAGCTGGAGCAAACTGATGGATATAATATAAAGGAAATTAATTCACTTTAATTTTATTCTACATTTCTTCACATTTTTGGGTCTCAGAAATTAGGAGGAAAACTTGAGAAAGCATACTGTATGTGACATCACGTTTCCTAAACGTTTCCAGACACTCCGCTTTCTATGAAATTAACTTCTCAATCAGTGAGACTGCTCATGTATGTGGACAAACAGAAACATAATCTCTTAGTTGAATAGTATTTTTCTATACTGATATGACAAAATTAGGGCTGAGCTTTGATCATGGCAGTCTGATAGCAGTTACGTTTGGCGGAATAACTGTATTCATGTGGTAGCAGTATTTGCTTTTGAACCCAAAGCATTTTGAAATACATAAGAACAAAATAGCTTAAATGTATTGATGTTCTCCTGGAGAATAGCTGTCTATACAGGACAAGACCCATTGCCAGATGTCTTCTCTACAACAAACCAGATGATGGTAATCCTCCTTACGGACAAGTCTGCAACAAAGAAGGGATTTCTTGCAAACTTTACTACTGGCTACCATCTAGGTAAGCATATGAACCCTTGTATTTAAGAGGTTATACCACTCATCAAATACATTTGAGAAAAAGTGGAGAGTGGAGACTCTCATCCCTTGATCAACAATATGTGAAAAAGTTAAAGAGAAAAAGCCTAGCAGTTACCCACCTGGGTTTTTTTATGTTTTCTAGCATGAAAAGTGACGTTTGTTGCTTTAGTGTAATTGGACCAATGTCTGTATCATCTGTAACTCTGTAACATCTGTGATATTATGTGAAAAATTGACTGTATTTTGACAAAAACTATTCAAATGTTAAGAGGGCAAATACGAATATTCCCTATACAAGCCCCAGGAAAGAACATCACTTTGTGACTCATTTGAGGGTGTCATTAATGTGTGTTTAAATGCATTTGTGAAATATTTATTATCGATCACACCCACTAGAAGAGAAAAATGTATACAGTAACTCTGATTAATGTTTGCAATACGGTCCTTCTTGCATCTTTAAAAATTTGGTTCTTAGCGTGTGAAGGATATGGGAAGAGTTAGTCTTTTAAATATCTGGACAGCAGTGTTTCTGGTCCCAGCCAGTCCCCTTCTGAAAGACTCCTGGTATTGTTGGGGACTGTAATTAGACTTGTCACTCATATAAGTAATTCTGCAATCAGCTCTCCAAAAACATGCAAAATGGAGCCAAATGCTAAAGTACATGGAACAGCAATATGCTTACCAGGACAAATACTTACACTAACTCGAGGCCAAATCTTGATGGAATTAATTAGAGGCTTTGTATTAGTTCTGTGAAAGTCTAACTGACAGTAGAAAAAAGAGGAAGAAATGCAGTATATATTGAGAGATGTGTGAAGTATCATTCATTTGCAGAAACAGAAAGTCAACAAGAATCTATGCTCTTTTTCTTGCTTTAAATGTCATAAAAGGCAAGTCTCTCCCAGCATGTTTAGCTAGCTGTGGCTTTTCTATAGATTAACAGTAATAATAACATTAATTTTCTTAATCTTTAAAAATATCTTAACCATTGATTTACCTTTGTAAATTCAACTCCGTTTAGTCCTGTTGTGCAAGACTGAGAGGTAGGTTTATATGGACATATGACCATTTTTCTGCTTCTTGTTCTGCCTTTTCTATCACATTTGTTCAGTCCAACAACACTATGCCTTTTTTTAGTTGGTTCAACATCTTTGCTGAGCCAGCTTTGCCCATATTTTGTTGTAAAATAAAAATGAAGCTTAGCAAGGCAGGGTTCTGAAAGTGGCCATTGCTAGTTGTTGTATTAAAAAGGTTCCATTGTTGTTGTATTAAAAAGGTTCCATTTGCAAAAGAATTATGCTCATACATGATCTTTGCAGCCAAAGGCCAGAGGATAATATCATTAGCATGCAGGCCTAAAGATAAAAGGATTGTCAGTAAATAAATTAATTTTACAAGACAAGCAGATTTTTGTTTGTATTTTATTTTTCCATGAAATATTGAGGTTTTGAAAAGGAAGCATAATTTGAAGATAAATACTTTTTGGCAGTATGAAGTGTAATAAAAAAAACTGTCTAAGTGAGAACTAAGTTCTATGGAAAATCTGGCATCTGTTAGGGCCACTGAATGTCCAACAAACTGGTCCAGGCTTTTAAAAACCATATTCTTTTGATTCCATATTTTACAACGGGCCATACTGACTGATGAATGAATCATTTTATATGAATATTAAAAATTCAGAAGCAAAGCAATTATCTTGCCTTAAATAGGACTTCTAGATAATTAAATGTTTCAGACAGTAAGTCCAGGAAGGTAAAATAAAGAAAATAAACAAATTTTCAATAGAATTTAAGTTTATGACTGTGTATTTCCTGTAAATACATTAAATGATGCCATTAAAAATACACTTTGGCCATAGAAAGAATTATAACTTTATATTTACTCTCTATCTGATCTGCTTTTTTTTACATAACTGATTCTGAAGTAGCTTAATCCTAGTTTTGGAAATGCTTTCCTCATTCATTTCTGTTACTTTTGTCTCTTCTACCTTTCCTCCCAGACAGGTTTCAAAAGGAGACTCTTGGCTTTCAGTGCTTCTTTACTTCTGTGTTTGACTTGACATACTTTAAGGTCTCTAAACTTTTGTGAAAGTGCTGAACATCTGAAACCTGAAATCGTTAGTCACTTTTGACAGTGAAGACCACTAGTAACTGAGCAATGCTAACCATAGAAGAAACTACAAGGTATAATACCATAGATTTTATTCTTAATGAGCTTCTATTTATCTGAATAGAATCTGTATTTTGAAAAAGAGCTGGATAGGAAAGGAAAGAAAAGGTAATCAAAGGTTCTGCACGCTAGCCACTCAATTTTTCTTTCAGGTGAACTGTACAATTTCCTGTGAACATCCATCTTCCTCGTAATTAGGGATTAATTTTCCTTTCCTCTTTTCCTTCAGGAGCCTGTGCAATTGACGAGCATCAGTGTGGTAGCGGGGACTGTATTCCATTGCATAACCTTTGCGACAACCTACCTCAGTGTGAAGATGGCTCTGATGAAGCAAAGTGCAGTAAGGTTTCCTTCATACAAAGAGAAGGAATGCATGCATATTTGGTAGGAATTACCTAGGAAAACAGCTACAAAACCTCAGCTAGCGTAAACTACTGCAGCTGCATGCAGGCCGTGCCAATTTACACAGTATTTCGTTGAGTTTGTTGGGGCCAAAAAAACCAAGGTCACTGTTCTGAAATAGTGTACGTAAGCTGGTGAAGAACTCTGGAAAAGGTAGGAAGTTCCTCTGTGCTTAAAACTGTGACTGTTTATAATGGCCTCAAAATTAAATGAAAACTCATCACATGCTTTCCTTCTGTATTCATTTTGTATATTCAAGTTCTATCACTTTTTGCGTAATTAATTTCACAGCAGTATAAATTCTGCAGTGTAAGGCAGAGAATGAGTCTTCTTGATGGAAATTCCCAGATAGTCTTGTGGGTGTGAAGTGAAACTGCAGCACATGGCATCCTCCATCCTCCCTGGACTCCATCTTGTGGAGGCATTGCCATAGGGTGAAGGGATGGCACAGCTGCAAAAGCAGCATCCATTGCTCATGGTGGATGTGCATGTTCCTACAGCAAGGAGACCAACAGTTGCTACTGCTTAGTCCTCTGGTAAAATGGTTGTTTGTAAAATGTAGGTAGGTGTATAGTATATGGCTTCATTTCATGAAATATGGAAACAGGATTTTCTAAACAATAATTTAAATGTAAAACTGATGTTAAGATCACATTGGACCTAGCACAGATATTGAATTGCTGTTTCTGACAAAGTGCTGTTCTGACAGTCTATTATGGAGCACTAATGGAAGAGTTAAATGTGGGCTTTTAAGCTCAGTACATCATCTTCCTTTGTTTTAAAGAGGACTGCTAGGGATCAGGTATGTACTTGGATATGTACTGACAGTTCTTATTGATTTTTAAATTTTTTACATGCATACCTATATATATGTTTATATATATGGCATATATATATGTATACATATATATGTCTGAAGGCACAGATTCACTCTTTGCATTAGCACAATTAGCTATTTTGTTGAAAACATACTCTTCCTTCAAAATGCATAGAATAAAATTCACTTCAGCTTCTTCTTAACAAAAGAGCACTTGGATGGTTTTTCTTAGTAGTTGCTGAAGATCTGAAGAAGATAACCATCACCTACATTAGCATGATGTACATTTTCCCAAAGATTTATTTTGCCATAGATTGTCTATTACTTCATAACAAATTACCTCACATTAAAAGACTGGGAGAATTGTTTCCAAAAACCTATTTAATCCAAACATTGGCTGAATCAATCTAAGCCTTAAAATAAAATAAAGATTCAGTCAGACATCCTCACATTGAGACTTTTCAGTGTCCGAAAGTCTTGCTCATTTTCCTGAAACCAATTTCAATTTCTTATCAGAAGTGGAATTTGAACTAGACAAACTGTCATTTTCAAATACTCCAACTTCTGAAACTTCCCAGGGACTGCAAAGAAAAGGCATAAGATACCTCTTCCTTTGCAGAATTCTAAAATATATGACATTTGAATTAAGCAGTCGTTGAGTGCTCAATGACTCTCTTACTCTTTACCAACAGTGTATTTGGAGAAAAGCATGAATCTGATGAGGAGAAAGGAAAAGGAATTATAGTTCAAGTAGAAGACAGGAGAGGTGTCAAAAGTAATTTGGAGAAATTTTGCAGTGTAAACATCTGACATTTTTCAAGACTGCTCAAAAATTTCTCATGACTGAAGTTTACTATTAATTAATCACTGTATATCACTTCTTTCATTCATGTACACTGGATGTCAAAGAGGCATTCCTAAAAATCTGATTTTTTTTTTTTTACTATAGTGGGTATGCTTTACATTTTCGTGGAAATATTTTGGTGGGAAAAGATTTTCTGGACAACTAAGATTTAAAAGAACAAAACTATTTTGGCAACCAGTAAATTTCAAAAGCATTGTATGTTTTTCCCTACTTCATGCTAGCAATAACTGTCATCTGTCTGAAATGCAGCTGTAGCTGTGTATGTAGACATATATGGGATTCTGCTGACCTTCTTAAACCTTATGGTCCAACTTCCTTAGTCACTATGCCAATAGCAGAAGATTTCTCACCAAATGCTTAATGTGTTTCTGAATTTTTGTTCTGAATATTTTGTTTTGGAAAAAGTTTTGATAGATTGGTTTTCAAGGAGCTTTTATTATTTGTGTGTGTGTTTTAAGTAAAGCTGCAGTGAAAACAGTGAACTTTCTCATGGCAACTGGAACTGGAAAATCCAATTTTTCTGTCAGCTCTGGTTTTAACCTTATTTCCAATCAGTGTTACTAAACACCATGTAGCTGAAGCTTCACACAGTATCTGGAAATTACATAATGCTAACTAAGAAAAAACATTGCTTAGAGTTGATGGAAAATGTACTGTTTATTGTCTATTCGTGAGACATTTTTAAAATACAGGGTATGAAACTCTCCTGTGGCAGGAATATAGAAGGAGATAACAATAACATTTCCTTCCTGTGGGAACGCAACATCCTGGAGATGCTGGGTTTATTATCACTGTACCATATTTTAACTTTTTTTTTGTTCTTTGCTGGCAACATTAAATCTGTTTATATTACATTTCTGTTTGCTTGGGGCAGGGGACCGGGGGGGCGGGGTGTGGTTTACCACCTACCTAAAGTGCTTCTGTCCATTTTGGTCTGCAGTGAGATTGCTTAATGGTTCTTTAAGCACTGAAGGGCTGGTACAGGCCAGGATTGGGAGGATGTGGCACCTGGCATGTGCAGATGATTGGAATGAACAGATTTCAAACAGTGTTTGCCAGCTGCTGGGATTAGGGTGAGTGAAAAATATTCATTGTCCTTGTAGCTTGTTTGCAGGTTTGTTGAGTCTGTACATTGGTGTTTTCCTCATCATTTTAATGGTGTCTTTACCATCCAAAAAAAGGTAAATGTATTTTTCTCTGGCAAGTGAAGTGCTTGGTGTGCGAACAAATTTGTAAGTGTTGCAGACCCTGTTTTGATGGCATTTGTTACGGGATTGATGACTGAATATGGCAGATTAGGCATGAGGATACATATGGAAGAACATTGGGAAACTGATGTGGAGGTATTAGTCATTTATCACTTATGTCATAATTTACATTTTCACTTTTATGAGGATGGCTCAAGAGTAAACCTGGAGCAAACAGCAGCCATGGCTGCTCTGCTATTATGATAATGTTCATTTCAAGTAAATTCAAGATAATCACTTGGGTATTCTGCTGTTGGGCTCCCAATACATTTCATACCTCACTAGACCTGAGCTGCTGGGAGAGGAAACTGTATTTCTCTTGAGGTATACTTAGAGGAGGGAGGGAGGATAGAAGTACATGACTGAAAAAATAGATGTGGCTTCAGTCACTGTTCAGCAGAATTTCCAGGGAAAAGGTGGGGAGGGTTGAGTGCAGAAGTGTTGTATTTTTCAATCTATGGTAAAATTTGTGGCCTAAATTCTGGCCTTACTTACACTGAATGCAACTTCACCGCCATCCACTGAATAATAAATAGCTTTCCTACAGTGCTGAGGTTTTTAGGGAACGTCACTCATCCAAGTAATACTAAAATTAAATTCTAAGCTTGCAATTCATTATGTTGGTCTATGACCAAAGTAGGATCCTGCAAATGCCCATCTGATAAATTAATCGTAGAAATCACAGAGTTAGGATGACTTAGAAAAATATCCAAGTGTTATTTGAAAATACTTTTAATCATTGGATGAATGTGTGCTGGATTGGTTTTTTTACTTTTTTCCCCTTCGTTTAGGTACTGCATTTACATAAATATCAAATACCTGCATGCACAAATCCTGATTGTAATTTATGTATGTAGTTACCTCATTTATGCATGCCTATAAGAACATACAAACTATGACTAAAGGTTCTTCTAGTCAAATACCTTGTCCTTTACAGTGGTCAGTAGCCGCCTTCTGATTTTTTTCTCCCTCTCCCCCACCTCCTTTCCCTCTATAACTTCTGGACACTAATCATTTTGTGGTCTATTGGTTTCATTTACATTTCTATATTTGATAGGTTTCAGTGAACTTTGTCTTCCGTGGTACTTTCTATTACCTTTAAAAAATTATTTATACTTTTTCCTCCATTCTGTGGCAATACGTTGCAGTTTGTCTCTACAAACTAGTCAAATATACTTGCTAAAAAATTCCTATTAAGTTTCCTAGTTACTTCTTTTTAATTCCATTCCTCAGTTTATTACATATTCCCATTGTCAAGAAAAAGTATTTTTAAACCTAAATTGCATCACATTCTCATATCCTGGGTGCTATTGCTGTTACTGATCCTACAGAATAGGACAAAATTCTCATATATATACATATATATAACTCCTGTAATCATCACGCTATTTCTGCCTTCCACCAATCCCCCTGTGGCAGCATATTTGTTAATAAGTGGCACCATATTTGTTACTAAATGGATGTTTGTAATAACAGGTCTTGAGTGGGCTATAGCTCATGCTTCTATATTGAATAATTGCCTATAATCATGCTTTATTAGAGAAAGAGGCTAAGGTCCATCTAGGACAATTTACTTTTGCTGTTAATTGCTTATACATTTGCTAGTCTCATTTACTGTTTAATTTATGAAAAGGACTGAAATGATAGGAGTCCTGTAGCATACCCTAATTATTTATGTAGCTGGGCTAGAAAGTGCAACGTTCCACACAGATTCTAATAAATCACACGTGAATCCTTTTGCCTCCATTTTTCAAATATGTGACTGTCGCATTTGTGATATGTACCAAACAGGAAGCAAATCTGGAGGCGTTCATCTACAAAATATAGGTTAGGCAAATCATTTACAAATATTCTTAATGAGTCCGGAGTGCAAGGTGCACAAATTGATGGTCTTGAGAAACCTGAACAAGATCCTTTGCTCAGCTTGCACTTGTAACTGTGTACATCTGACAACACTGTTAAAATCTGAGTATTGTTAGCATTGCTTTTTCTTGAACCAAGGAAATCATACATTGAGCTTTTCACCATCTGCTGGTCAGGTGTGAAACGTGCTTGTTTCTCTGGGACCAGAGCCAGCTGTGTCTTTACTGAATTGTACCCAAGAATGAGGGTAGACCTTGCAATTTTGCCATACCCAAAAGGCCAACAAGGACTGAGAGTTTAGGCCTTGCTCTCAACCCTGCAGTCTGTTTTCTTCATGAACTCACAAAATTCTTGAGAAGAAAATTAGTTCATTGCAATACAATGTCTTATTTGAGATTTCCAGGTCAATTAGGTTTTCATCCTCCCCACTTAAGAATGGTCAGTAGCAGCTACAAGAGCCTAGCTCCTTGAGATACCTCAGAAAATCCTGTCTTTGACTGTCAGACCCAGGTTCTCCAGTGTGCTGGGAACATAACATACGGTCTGAAAGGGGTGGAAATGATCCCCCAGAATTTATGCACAAAAAATTTTTAGTCTGATGGATAAATTACGATAATAAACAGACAACATGAGCTTACTCTGCTGTAGAGTCAATGAGAGTCATGTGCCGGATATAAGAACCTGGTTCTTAGTGTGTTCAGGCTGTTTGCCTGAGGATTGAGGACCAGAATTAGGACAGCCCTAATAATTTGGCAATAGACTTAATTTCATGTCAGTTGTCACCAAGTAAATAATGTGCACTTTGACCTGAAAGACACAAGAGGAGTCTCAATGATTTTTTTGGATTTGTAGGTCCACAACTTCACTTAGGATCAGACACTGCTAGTAAGCTTAGATTAAACCCATTGCTTAAGAAGCTTCATTTCAAATCCAGGAAGTATAGAGAGGTTACTTTTATTTATCATTTGCAAATATTCATATAAAAAATTGTGTGCACACAAGCATTTAGAAAACAGCAGATCTTCATATGAAACCACATCTGAACAAAGCTTTTTTTATGCCAAAGAAAGTGTTCGCTATTTGTAATCTGCTACTCTTCTTCACTGTTTGTTTTTCGCAAATCAGTGGATGAAACAGAAACACTGCCCTGTGTCTCAAACCCAAATTAAACAAACTGCAGATGTCCCACAGCCTGAGAACTAAACAATGAATTACAAAATGTGTGAACAGATTTTCTTTAAATAAGAAATGTGTTGTGGGTTTTTTGTTTTTTTTTTTTAAACAGGAAAAGGATTGTAGCTATTGGACCTTATCGCGGCCTTCCAATACCTAAAGGAGGCCTATAAGAAAGATGGGGAAAACTTTTTAGCAAGGCCTGTAGCGATAGGACTAGGGGAAATGGCTTTAAACTAAAAGAGGGCAGATTTAGACTAGATAT
>JAVKLA010000030.1:24018030-24043465 GCA_034782735.1 Sagittarius serpentarius | reverse complement strand
CCTGCTCACCGCAGGGGGGTTGGACTTGATGACATTTGATGGTCCCTTCCAGCCCAAGCCATTCTATGATTCTATGACATTTGCAATTCTATCCTTATTCTGTATCTTTTTCAGCATGGTACCACATCATCTGAATCTTTCCCAACATTTGCTACTGCTTATTGTTACTGAGCACATCTGAGACAGAGTTAGACACTGCAATGGTAGTGATCCATAGAGTATTTAGGTACATGAGGACCAATAGTATCTGAGGAATTTACTGCACAGATATCTCTCTAGATCTGTGTGTAAAAAAACTTGTAAGACTATTCTCAGAGTTTTCTGTAAGTTTTGCCTAGAGAGCATGTTGAATGGAATGAGGGTTACTTAACATCTAGGTTAGCCTCTTAAAGGCCATTTTTGTCACAGCTTCCAAGATTTCTAAAAGATCAGTTTCATTAACAGAAATTAAAGAACTGTGACACTGAGTTTCTGGACCTGCAGAACAAACTATATTCTTGTTACTAAACTGAATATCTCCAGGAAAGTGTATGATTTCTTATACTTACAGAAATGCTTAACCCTCATCATTTACCAATAAGTTGCTTAAAAGAGTAGCAGATTGATTTTTGCCATCACTCATAAAGCTTAGAGATTTCCAGTTGTGTGCACTTCAGCGCACTAAGAAACCAAATGACATTATCAAAGGTTTTCTCAAAAAAGGGCTTAGATTTTATTTCAACAAGCTGGAGAAACTTAATAAAGCCCCTGTGGTTACAGAAAAGCTCAGAGAAATTCCAAACTGTAATCCAGAAATTTCAGCATTCATAAAAAAAAAAAAAAAGCAGCAGAAGAGTGGGAAATCGTTTGCTCAGTCTTTGCTGAAAAAGACCAAGAAAGATACTGAGGTAAGATGAGAGATCTTCACAAATATTATGAGGCTGGTGGAAGCTTTGACTTGGAAGGTTTGTAGTGTTTGCCCTATTACAGGGTCTGTTACAGTAATCTAGTAAAACACACATGCATTCTGTTGAAGTTTCCTGGTATAATGTGCATGGAAAATGTAAGCCAGTAATATTCATAAATATGCATACTCTAAGCTTTTCCTGGTAGCATGTTCATTTTTTACATTGGTAAAAGCTCCTGCTTACTAACTTAATCAAGAAACAACTTAGTGCCTTTTTCACACATTTGCACTCACTGTAGCTCAGTGATTAGACTGGTCTCAATGAAGTTCCTCATCGTAGAATTTGGCTCTTCCTACCTGGGTTGGCACTTTACTACTCTCCTGGACTGCCTAAAAGGTCAAGTCAGGGTTCTGGGGTAATCTGTGAAGTACATATTAGTATACTAGTGTTTTATATTGAAAAAAGTCTGTACACTAGGCTAGAGTGTACAGACACTCTACATATATCTACAGAGAGAATTATGTGGGCTTTGTCATTTCCAAGTGAAGAAATGCTGCAGTAGTGACTTTTTCAGTGGGGTGGGTCATACAGCTCTCCCAGTGGCACAGCAGGGCTATTGAACACCTCCTTTCTCCTATGCCTAGTCTTACTGTCCATACACAGCAGATTTGCAGGCAGATTCCAGACTTCATACTTCCCAGGAGAATGAGATCTACTGCACTGATGAGAAGAGATGGTACTTCCTTGATACACAGGTGCTCCCTGTGTATTAAACCTGCACAAACGGTTCTCTTCTTGCTCCCGAGATATGTATGCCTAAAGGGTCAGATGGGAGTAGGCTGTCACCACCCCAAAAAATTATGTAGTCTGATCACAGCTATCTTTTTTCCCCATGCTTCCTCAAAAGAAAGCAAATAACGTTTCTTGGGAGTATGTTCCAAGCTGGCCATATGCAGTATCACAAAGTACATAATGCAGAATGAGCTATAAAGTAAATCTGGATATGGGTTGTAAACATCAAAACAATTTATCTCACCAATAGTACACCAAATTCTTGGTGTTCAAAAGGCCATTGTTACAAAAATACTCGAGGAATACACCCCACTTCAGAGAAACTATCCTGTTCAATAGCAAACATGACACCCTTGACTTATTCCAAAGTTATTTGGTTTCAACAGATCTATGATGTGAAAAATTCTAAAGAAGGTAGCATTTATTCCATTAGATTCTTCATGATATAAAATATAGTTTCATTTCTTTTCTAGGCACAGAAGTATAGTACCAATCTAATTACACACCCCCCTCAAAAAAGTAAAACTGTGATATTCCAAGGTTCAGCTGTTACTGTTCCGTTTTGCATACTAACTTTTAGCTCCATATATTTAAGAACTGGGACTGCAAACCCTTCGTTGTTGCACAGAAAAGCAGAAACTGATAATTTAGTGCTATTAAAATAATTCATTTCTGTCTCTTTCAATATTATAGTAGCATTAGAAATCTTAAAATAAGATGTAAGAGTGAAAGTAGGTGAGTTGCATTTTAATCCATGTGAGTTTCAAGCCTCAAAAATCTCCTGATAAATAGTCGTTATTTCAGGAAAAAAAAGATGTAGTTTATTCCACCAGCATAATAATTTCCCAAGCATTCCTCCACTGGTGGAACAGGATAAATATCTAAAAAAATGCACGTATATCTTTTCCTTCCAGGAATGCAAACATGTCATCAACTGTATTATTCACTGGAGATGGCCCATTTGTCAACATCACCAAAGCAGCCAACGACAGCCTAATATTTACAAAAAGGTGGGTAAAGTGAGGTTTCTTCCTCATACAAAGGATAACTTAAAGTATGGTGGTGATCATTTATACACTAATGTCTAGCTCAAGTTTATCTGAGAGGTAACATGCTTTTGTATGAGTTCTGGACTATAAACATACCCTGGTTTTATTCTCTGTCTGCTGCTGAATTCTGTGTAACATTGGGCAACTCACTCTTCCCCCTTCCATTCTTGTCCATCTAGTGTAAATTTGAAAGGAGAGAGATGCTTGCTACATTTTTATCTAGCATTCAGTACTATCTTAAGTGACATCTTTATACATTTATTGTAGAAACGATAAATACTGTGATTTTAACAAAACATTTCTTATCCAGAAATCTCTAAATTATGAATATGTAATATAGTAGAAGAATTAAAATGCAGTGGTATCCACCCATTGGTTATATAGTAGTTATCACACTAGGTTCTCTCTGTAATCAGTAGAGAAAAACAGGCACTCCAAATTGCGATCCATCAAGGCACCTCTTGAAATATGATGAGTCAAACTCTATAATCCACTTACTTTATTGATACAGACTTAGGACTAAGTGTGGATTGCTAAGGTAAGCAATCCACAGACAGGTATCTATATTTAGACAAATTAGTCCCACTCAAAAATGACTTCTGGATTGGTCTCCACATTTAGAAGTAAATCATTAGATGAGATGATCCTAGGAATATGTTTGATTATATTCTAATCTTTCTCAGTCCAAGTAACAGCTGAAGTGATTCTGAAGGGTCCTACAAACTGACAGAATTTCTTGTAGATTAAATGAAAATGTAACATTAGCACAGGATTATATACTCAGGAAATTCTGGGATTTAGAGTACACCTCCAAAAGGCAAAAGACTTGCCATCATCAAATTAAAAAAATATATATAATGACTTCAATTACTGTCTTTCTGCTTATAAGAGGGCCTATTATACACATTTTTCTGGAATCCTACCAAAAGCGCTGAGGCAGAAAATTACTGTCTTATTGATAAAATGCTGAAACCATGTTGAGGATGGCAAGAGTGCATGTTCTTTCAGATTTCCTTTATAAACATACCACACAGTAACAAAGTAGGAGAGAATTCTTAATTTTCTATGCTGTATTTTATCTACAGTAAAAAAAAAAAATTTAAAAAGATACATTTTATGTTCTAATTATACTCTGTTAATCCCAAACATTTATCATTCTCACTGGTGGTGAAAGTATCTTAAACTAATGGAATATCACTGCGAGCTATTTTTCTCTTTTTCTTGAGTGGATGTCTAAATCAGCATTGCCAATAGAGATCTTAAAAAGCAGTAATGATTTAAAGATGTCTTCTGTTAATATCTATTAAACACTAAAAAGTGATTAATGCAGGGGGAAATGGAATAAGTTCACTCATCTTAGTTGTATTTCTGTTGCAGAAATAGGTATCTTCTACCATGTTTCATCTTGACAGCTGGTAGGAATAATTTTACAGGGTGACACCATGACAGATAAACACACTTTTTTTGTACATATAATGAATGATAGAAAGATCACATAGATTTGATAATTTAAAAAAATTCATTAACTGGTAATCAAATTATAAAATATATTTCTCACATTCTCTTTGGTCTTTATTCAAGCGTAACTACCATTGAAGCAAAGGAGGGCACATACAATAGGACTTGAAAGCTGTAGTGGCAGAGACAGCAAAACTGTTCTCTGATGCCCTTAGGTAATGTATTTCTTGGCAGGATAGCTTTGTAACAGGGCAAAATCCTGCGTTGAAGATGTATGTGAGCAGATTCCACAGGCATAATTGCTTTTGCCAGTCCTAAGTGAAGATCATACTCACAGATGTCCCAGCTACTCCAGATTTCTGCCTGGCATGCTGCCTCATAGATGTCGCTCAGAGAGGCACGTACAATGGGTATTCAGCACATGCAATGACTCTTTTGCATTTTGGACTCTCCTGTGCTGACCAAGAGGCAGCTGAGGACTGGTGAATTGAAGTGCAGGCAAGGAAGTGGTTTTCATGGTGGGAGCTAGCTTCAAAAAGAACAAAAAGCAGAGGTCTATGAAGTAATTTCTACTAAAGCAATCAGTAAGTACTGGTGGTGGGACAAAGACCCTCACTACATGCGACTCCCTGCTTCAATGTAAAAAAAATAGGGACAAATCTTACATGCTGGGTCTTATGTTGGCTAGTTTATGCTTCTAGCTAAGAGAAAGCATAGGACTGGATAAAGGAGCTAATATACAGTACTGCTGACCACCCTCTTAAAGCTTATGGAGGAAGCTTGGTCAAGAGTATTCAGTTGCTCTGAAGCTTATGCAGGTGATGGCATTGGTTTCCTGTGGGTTTATGCATTTCTGGTTGTCCTCCTTGATGTTTGTCTCACTACCAAGGGACACCCTTATGAAGTCAATACAGATTTGAATGCAAATTACAGAATTTAGTTTCTGCTTTTTATATTACAGCTTTAAAATTATGCACCTATCTTGAAGTGGAAAATGGCTATGTGAGAGTGGTCAGGGCTGGAGGCATATCTCATTCTTACCCCTCCCCATAGTGAAGATTTAACTGGAGAGATGGGGGGTGGTTACAGTCCCCACTTGCCCTTCTTGCACCACTATGCCATTGTGAAAATGCTGGGTCACATCATGCATTATTTCCCTCACAACAGACACCAAATTTTAGAGCAAACATAGTGAGGGATACATAACACCATATCATGTCTAAAGTATCCTTCCCTTTTTGTATTTAATAATGATGTGGAAATGCATACTGTAAACTAGCCATTGCCAGACTTTTTTTTTTTCTCTCATGTATTTCTGTGTGTATCAGATTTAAATTACTAGCACACACACTGCCCCAAGTGTTCAGATTCATTACAAGCTATGAAGATAATCTTAAAATCTCTGGGTATCAGAAATGCTTGAGTAGTTTTGATCTGTGGTCTTGTGCTCTTCAGACTCTGCCTTTGTATCTCTGCTAAATAATTTCTAACACTGTATATGCAGCTATATATTTTACAGTGAATTATAATCTCAGTTAAAAGATACAGTGATATCCGAGTAACCTCTTAAATTCTTTGGTCACACTGATCTCTAGTGGTAAGGTATTGAAAACATCTTGAAAGGTAGAAAAAATACCATACGCAGTTACAATTTTATTGAGAATCTGTCACAGACAGATGACTCATTTCCCTAAACCACAAGGGGAGTCTAGTTTTCTTTCCGTAACATACACCAATTAAGTGCCCATTGAAGAGGAGTATGTACATGTAATATTATATATAGCAAAATTTTGTATATTTATAATTAAAATATAATTGTATCATTTAGGACAAACTATTATATTTAACAGTTTGATAGTAATAATGTACTTTATATATAAGTATATATGCTTATATACATCTCTGTATGTGTGTGTACATGTGCATATTGGACAGTCATTTCGTGTTAGCTGGTGTGCAGATAAGTGTGATTTAATTGCACTTTCATTCTAGACAACACTGTTCGAACAACCTGGTGGTTCATCTGCAATGTAACATTAAACGTAAGTACACACACCCTGGGAACATTTCACACAGAAATCAAATTGTTCAGTCCATAAAGCCTAATGTTTATAGTTTGAATTGAAAGGTTAGGAATCGACTATAAAAGCCATATTTGTAATGATATAAACACAGGAAAATTTACAGTCTTCACTTGTTTTCAGAGTTAAGTATACACTAGAGATGGGTCTATACTGAAAACACATATATAAAAAAACCAGAAGGTCTGAGGAAAGAACACATCTGAATCTGAGTTATAAAGTTTCATCTTGATTTCACCTATAAAATGCCAAACTTTTTTTCCCACAGTAATAGTATTTTCGATTGGCAGTTCAGATACTACAAAGCCTATTTTTCCAAGAATATTAGCTAGTCTAACATAACATGCTATATCCCCCTAAAAATCTACAAATCTTGTTGTTGTTGTTGTTGTTTTGTAATTTTAGCTTGTGGAAAACACCTGGTAACTCAGAACAATGGAACAAGGATTGTAGGTGGAACTGATGCCAGAAGAGAGGCTTGGCCTTGGATAGTTTCACTCCATTTTAATTCCAGACCTGTTTGTGGAGCTTCCCTTGTCAGTGATGGATGGCTGGTGACAGCAGCACACTGTGTATATGGGTAATGTTCATTGCACTCAGAAGCTAACACATTCTGAAAGTTCCACAACATGCAAGTACCCAAATGGAAGATAATTGTCAGTAAAGCTGCATTGAAGTATGACCTGAGCCATCAATCAATCCTGTATGGAGCAAAACACACTTTCAAAGGACCGTACTGAAATCACTGGGGAGCAGCACTTTTTAGAGGGTTTCTAGATGTTTACTTTAGAATGAAATTAATATAAATTCACAAGTGCCTCTTCCTCTCCACTGTCTCCAGGGCATCTTTCCAGCTAGCTGAAGACGGCTGTATAACATCCATGCCATGCCTTTTCCTTTTTATTATAATGATGATGAAACACTTTTTTTATATGCAGGTTCACTAAGGAGGCATCAGATTACGAATAATTTGTGACACTGATATAAAACATTAACAACTAGCTCACTGTTTAATTACTGTGTTTTGAATCACTTGTGGGCTCAGGCTAAAGGCTCCTTTACTTTCTGGTAAACTCTCAGTCCTTACTTTAAAGCAGAGAATCACCAAAACTAAGCAGCATTTTCTGAACAATGAAGAATTGCACTTCAACTATACGGTATTAATACTGAGCATTTGCACTTAACCCATAATTAATGTGGGCCTCCATTAATTAGTTGAATTTCTGCCAGTGGGATAAAGGATGACATCATACCTCATAAAAGTATACTCAGTGTTGCCTGTTCCTCCTGTATATTATCATAGATTGATCAAGATTTACTGTGCATCACTGGAATGAGTCTTGATTTATGTGCATTGATTAGGTAATACTGAATATCCTCTAGATAGTGTAATTTGTACCATTTAAAGAAGTGAGGCATATTTAAATATTTTCTAGGGTTTGCTTCCATAACATCTATAATAAAAACAAGTGCTGTAGAAACCTAGAAACTGGAATGGCAAAAAAAAATCCATTAATATTCAAAACTACAGTAGAGCTTTCATTATAAATAGCTAAATAGTAAGGCAGGGGAGACTATGCCAATACATTAATGCTGCCTCATTGCATGACAGGAGCTATATTCCACATGACGACACTGAAATGAGAAGGATCAAGCCCTGTTAGTTTTCACACAATAAATCCACACCTGTCTTGGTACTTCCTTTTCACTTAAATCACCTTTCTTTTTTCATTTAAATCTCATTTTATCATCTTGACTTTGCCGGAATTTTTCTAAGTGGGAGCTTGCAGTTTCGCACCTTAATTCTGAACATTTAACTTAAACTCTCCCAGTTTAGAACAAGATAACCTCTTGACGTCAAACCAAAAGAACAGCAGAAACCAATTCAGTCCAACAATCAGGCTGAAAACATATTTTTGAAACTATGAACGGGTTGATTAAAAAATAGCAAATAATTAAGTTTGCTGACTTAAATACAGCCTCAAACCAGCATTCATAGCTCAGCAAAAAATGCAGATTATGTCATATTTTGTCTTAGGGTATCTTTTTCGATTTAGATTAAAAAATTAAGAGACGAATTTTCTGAGTCTATGAGCTGCAGCATTTCCAACAACATTTTAGACCTTTTATTCTTTAGATAATCCATAATAGTTTTCTAGCTGGGACTGATATTAATTGCCTGGTGGGCAGTCAGCAGTATTCTTCACAGTGTTTAAAAAGCCAGAGTAATTTGGTTAATTTATTTTCTTCCTCTGCACTACTGTCTAATTAATTCTTTATAAATAATGCATTATAAGCTTAACATGAATTATCAACCACGTATTTCTGAAGTGTGGATGTTTAAGATAGTATTACTATCAGAAAATTGTAAGCACATCTGCTACATTCTATTTATTTTGACAAAATATGCAAATACTATGAATTACCATGAAGTTAAAGATTAGCATTTCACCCAACATATTTTTTCAAAACTTTCATTAATCATTCATAATTTTGAGTATTCCTTGCAACTTCTAGGAGGCAATTAAAACCATCTCAATGGAAAGCAGTTCTTGGCTTGTATGACCAATCAGATATGACACAGCCTTCAATAGTAGTTCGAAACATTGATCAAATAGTTATAAATCCTCATTACATGAAGCGTACAAAAGATAGCGATATTGCTCTCATGCACCTTCAATACAAAGTGCAATATACAGGTGAGTTTTTATTTTCCCATAAGACAGATTTACTCTATTCTGCAAAACTCTTAACTGTGCTAACCATATGAGGGTGATGGGGTGGTTGTACATTTTTTACAAGCTAATCATTCTGGAGTCAGTTCAGTACTTCCTAGATATCGTGCCCAAAAAGTGGGTTTGAATTAATGAACATTTTCTTATGTGACTTCATAAAAACCTGAACAGAGGGAAGAGGCTGAAACTGATTGCTTGTTTCTCATTCACAGATTACATACAACCTATCTGCTTACCAGAAAAAAACCAACAGTTTTTACCAGGAATTAACTGCTCCATTGCTGGCTGGGGTACTATTACAAATGAAGGTGGGTCATCTGCTTGGAAAATTATGACAGGCATGAAGCCATAAGGGAAAGCTTGCTCTTGATTCCACAGGGGTTGCTAAGATCAAATAGTTTAGAGAGGTACTTCTCCATATGAAAATTTGGGAAATATCCCCCTCCACTGTTCCTTTTCTAAAGCAAAGTAATAGAGTTATAACATATTCATTAGAAAAAATGTACATATCTCAGATCATTAAATTATGAAAAAACCTTATTGCATCCCCTTAGAAGTTATGATGACTACTTTCCTCAACATGAAATATGTACATCTTACTTCCAGATATTGGGTGGGGCAGGAGGAAGATTAGTCTTCCTGACAATGTGCAAATGATTTTCCCCAGAAGTCAAGCATACTGACTGTAGTGTGAAATATATGTTCTATTTGTGTATCATATGCTCCAGATTTGGAGTCTCTATGAAATAATAAACACGTCATTTCACTTCCACAGTTGCTTGTGTACATTTGCTTCTACATTTCTAGAATAAAATTGCATTTAAAATTTTGGGTAGGAATTAGTATAAGAAATTTTTATAAAAACTTGAAATACTCAAATCAAAGTTACACAATGAATAGTGAAGGAACACTGGACAATCCAAGCTTCTAAGCCCTTAATTATGCCTTAGATCTCCCCACAGTGAGTTCATAGTCATTGATTTTGGTAATCTTGATTTAATTATAACCAAATTCAGTCCCATTACACAAATGAAAGACAGGATTCAGTTAATGAGCACCGTTTAATCAGCGACTGTGTTACAGGGGTGTAAGTCTTGAATAGTACAGCAGTGAGGCAGGGATTCCTGCTGCTCGGTAGCATGCCCAGCATGCTGGAACAGGAATAAAACCATCAGTGTTCCGAGCAGGATGTACATATTTATTACAGCGGGTAAACGTACTTCGTATTTTTGTCAGGTCCCATTTCATATATATTGCAAGAAGCAGAAGTCCCTCTCATTTCGAATGAAAAATGCCAAAAATGGATGCCAGAATATAGTATTACTGAGAATATGATCTGCGCGGGATATGACAGAGGAGGCGTAGATTCCTGTCAGGTAAATACAAGTGACTCATTTCCACTGCGAGCACACACCACATCTGATTACTGATTAAAATGCTCCCTGATCCTCCAGTCATTAAAACCAGGACAATCACTGTCCGTGAATGTAATTTCTACTCACAGTATTTTGCGCTTTTAATACTTTATCAGGATACACGCTGAAAAGATAAAAATCTATTTTGTATCACCTTGACATAAAAAAACATTGAGGGAGATAAATATGAGGGCTGGAAATTTTCTGCACTAAGCTTCGAGTAATTACTGCCGAGTAATTCCATCAAGGAAAGAGGGACATGTTTAGGGAAAAGCAGAGAACAGAGAAATAAATACCAAATAGACTGAAGTCTCAGAAATGCTTTATGCAGGGAAAGAGAGTGCCATGATGCTTTTCCCCAGAATCTGTAGGCTGTGGAGACCTTTTGTAAGTGGGTGCCACAGTTTTAGGAAATGTTGCCTTTCTGCATTGATCTTATATGAAGCTTCCTGGGGATCTAGTTTTTATCTATTCCAGCTCTGCTAATAAGACACTGCTTCTCTTTGAGAATGTAGTCAGAGTTGGCCGTCACATAATTTTTCTTCCAGCAATATGGAATCTATGGCATGGAGACTGCCTAGTCCTCCTCAGGTCTGATGAAGGAGCACTCTCACGTAATTGCTTTTGCCTTGCCCCCACAACCTAAGCCTTCATCAGGTGCAGTGACTTTGGCTAGTTTAGTCTAGAAGGAGGAATGTATGCAAGCCCAATTTCACTTGCCCTTTCTTCAGCCTCTGTGGCTTCCCTCTTTCCTTTTTGCCTTCTGAACCTCATACTGAAAAAAAGCAGTGTAGCACCATAGGCTGATATAGAGTACAAGTGACCAGCACTGTGATCAATGACCATTCAACCATGAGCAAAGACAAACAAGTGAGTCCTCATAGTGCTTCAGCCTTTAGGCTGCTGTCACAGCCTTTGAACGTTTGTGGATGGCCTAGAGTTACGGGCAGAAGTATTTTAATAGCCAAGTCCTTGCAGAACTCTCCCGTAAAGCTCCATTCATACAGCTGTGAGAAGACAAAAATAATACTGGTTCAATCAACTCGACAGACAATGAAAAATAGTCATTGTTTTCTTCCTCATGAAAACAAGACACTCATGGCTGACTCATCCCCCACTCAGGTTGTGGGATGAATCAGATTTGGTCTCCTGCACTCTATTGCAATGCTACATCTGCTAAACTATTGAGAAGGAGGTGTGAGAAAAGGACACCTCCTCTTCTGGCAATCTTGCCATCTTTTTCTGTCAATTTGAAACTCTGGGGTGACCGAAAATAGAACTGCATTTTGGCTGAATAGATTCAACTAAAAAATAATCCTACGCATTTACTGAGGCTTTGTGAAAGATGAAGGGCTAAACACAAAACTAATAAGCAAAACCAAATAATTTGAAACCCAGTCCTCTATTGAAAGACTGCTAAGAGCTTAAGAACACATCCTTTAAAAAAAAAGAAAAAAAGGAAGTAGATTTTGTCAAGAATTTTTCCACATGCAAGAATTCATACTGATCTCACTTGTGCTGCCCAAGACATATAGGGATACAATGTCTACGATTAAGGATTAAGACGAACAAAACACCATAAACAGGCTCTGCTTCAGAGTTGACACTGTTCACTTGTAACTTTTTTAATTTCATATTGCAGGGAGATTCAGGTGGCCCTCTGACAGTTGAAGATGGTAAAAAGTGGTTTTTGGTTGGTGTAACATCATTTGGCTATGAGTGTGCACTTCCCAAACGACCAGGAGTGTATGTTCGAGTCACCATGTTTGTGGACTGGATCAAAAAAATGATCTATTAGCTTGATATTTTTTAATGATAGAAATAGAATTTAAAGGTTGAAAGTGAGCCACTGTATAATGATGTAAACCAGACTGGCATTTCAATCTCACAGTTACAGAAACTGAATAAATATTTAAATTTAGGGGAGGAAAACATTAATAATTGAGAACTCCATTACCAATTGAGAGCAATATTTCAAAATAGATGCTGCAGTTTTGTTAATAAATAGTTTTATCATTTTATTTTTTCTTTTATATAATACCGTGGGGAAACAGTTTCTTTGAACAGCAGTGCATTAAAATGCATATGGGAAGCTTTACAAAGCATGGGCAGTAAAAAAAAAAAGTGGCAAATTACAAATGCTTTATTGAAAAATTGTCTAAATTATTAATTTCAGGCCAAACATTACCTGTTTTTATGTTTTTACACTGTATTTTTCAACGTGCAGTTTCATTTCAATGCATAGTCAACTCTTCTCAGTAATGTCACCACATATCAAAATAAAGCTACATGTTATCTGTTTAAAGTGGGCTCATGGGAATTCTGTCTTGTCTAGTACAAAAAGCTCTGGAATGAGGTTTATGGATTGTGCGTAAAGGATGATCATGTATCATGCTGCTTTCTAATGAATAAACTGAATGTAAGCCAAAAGTTCTGTCTTTCATTTGGAATTAATAGAGTTAAATAAGGATTGAATATAGCTTTTTAGTTTTCTTTTTAGGCAAGTGTTTTGGCAATTATTCAAGCCATTATAGATATGTGCTTGTGTACACCCAAGCACAGACTCACAATACTCCAACTTCCTCTCATAAAAAGCAACGTTTTTTAAAAACATCTGACAATATTGAGTATCAGCTATTCCTGGTGAATAAAAAGTAGCAGGGTTCCTTTGATACATTACACGCTTTTTCTGTACTGGTGACTTTTAATACTGATTTTGTGCTTTGTATAAAAACTATCACAATAGTCCATTACAGCATTCTAAAGGGAAAAGAATATGAAGAAAAAAAAGGCTTTTTATCTTCTTGAGCTCTTTTCTAAATAGGTTTCTACTAAAATATAATTATCTACTTGTTGAAATGCCTTAAATTCAATGGTGTCTTAATGTTAGTATAATATGATGCATTTCCTTTATTTATGTTTTCAGCCTAGTGTAGGAATTTAATACATTCTTAATTGCAAAGTACTGCATGAAAATACAAAATGCAACTTACCGTGTATGTGTATCTACACATAGATGTATGATTTTTGTAAGGAGCTCCCACACTTAGCGCTTAGAACGCTAAATGCAGATACGAAGTGCTCAAAATACAAGGCTAGCTTACAAACACAGATTGGCAGTGACTGATAAAAGGTATCAAGTCCCAAACTGTTTTCAGGTCTTCATAAGCATTAGAGGACTAGGTCCAGACCAAAATATTTGGCTTTATCAATACATCTGTGATCACAAGGAACACTGACAGATGTGATTAAGCCAGAGAGAAGATAAAAGGTGTTTTAGACACCTTCTTCCATATAAACCATGCAGTTTTTAACATTTTAATGTTAAGAAGTTGCAAAGACTAGCTTTCATAGTAGACTACTATTTCTCCTGTTACTCTCCTTCACTTGAAAACAGCCACTGAAAATAAAGTGCGTTCTGCTATCAGTATAAATTGATTCGGATGAAGCAATTATATTAAAATGTGACAGGATTTCTGCATTCTTTACCGTACATCACTACTGTGAATTGTCTTTCAGTCTGTTAATGAAATGCAAGAGCCAACTCAAAGCAGATCCAGTCACTGGAAAAATGTGCTTCCCAGAAACACAGTAATATACTTTTTATTTATGTATATTTTTTCCTTCCCAAACTGCAAAGCATAGATGTATTTTGAGGTGTACATTAATAAACCATCCCATCAGACTAAAAAAATTTCCTAGTATAAACTCTGGTATAGAAACATACGTGTAATATAGACTAGTATAATTAAAAATAAATATTTTATTTCAACTAATGTACGTCTAGATAAAACTAACGTAACCTTAGTTGACCACAGTCTAGCCTTCATTCAGCACCCATTACTTCAGTTGCCTGTAAATTAACCTGTGGAGAAACCAGTCATTACTGTCTTAAAACACATGGGCAGCATGGTTTATTTTCAATTGAGTCACAGTTCCAAAATGCTTTGAAATAGAGAGTGGAAGCTTTGGTTTGCACCCAAAAAAAGGTTAAAAGGTTAAAGAAGGAAACAACAGCTTCCTCCTTCTCCTGATTGCCCTTCATTTTTAGAGAAAATGTTAAGTGGTTAACAAAAATACTAATCTCTGCCTTTCCCTCTTTTCCTCTTTTAAACAAAATCACATTAGTCTGTTTGTGATACACTGAGATACTTTTCCTGTGTAATTTGTAACAGGTGTAATCAGGTTTGTAAATTTAGAAACTTCCACATCTGCTGTAACACATCATCTTAGGTTCCACCCCTCTGCTATTAGAAAAGCCAATTTAGCCTGTTGGGTAGTGGTTACCAGTGGTTACCAGGACTAGTAATGACCACAGAAATTGCAAAACGTTTTCTGATGTATCTCACTTCCCTTGTTCTCAGATATGCATGTAATGTGTTAGAGCTAACTGAAAATATTAATCTTAAGTTGTACTGCTAGAGCAGTTGGTTTGAATTTGACAATGTTAATGTTCAATCAAAACAAATCCCTGTCTTTGCACACAGGAAGCTGTAAGAGTATTAGCGGTTACTAAGGGGGAGGAAATGTGTGGAAGGAATGCTTTTGTCAGTGCATACAAGTTTTACCTTTTTCATGTCAATAAATAAATTAAAACAGCACACACACACGCCCAGCTACTTAGTTATGCATATTACAAGTGGACACTTTCTGCGTTTAAGAAATGTTGTTACTCAAAGTTTTGAGGCATGGAAGATAAAAATATTAGACTTGGCTTTTGTTTCTACAAAATAATTAAATGTAATTACTCAAGGGTATTGAGGCACAGGAGATCAAAAATGTTAGGTTTTTGTTTCTGCTACAAAGAATACGCAAAACCAATTAATTATGCCAAAAGCATAATCAAACTTATTTCTTCCAGAGGTTCAGTAACTGAATTTAGGATACCCACGTAAAATACAGTCATGGATCATTTATACTGTAATGTATAAAAGGCAAACTTCAATATTTGAATTACATTGTATGGTTACCTTCATGGCTCTATAGAATGCTGATGAGTTTCTTGGAAAACACAACTAACCCAACTCCTGAACTCTCAGTAAGGATAGTGCAAAGGATGAATGACACATCTGACACTTCTCTGAAACTGAAGCACAGCTTTCTAATTTACTGTGACCCCATTTTCAGCTGCCACAGGGCTGAGGACCTTGAAGTAAGTAGGATCTATGTAGCGGGCCAAGGTAATACAAAAAACTAAATCCGTTGTATTTATGGTCAATATTAAATTTGAAGCAAATGAAAAACATATCCTTCATATGGGTATGAATAATGTAACTTAATTTTTAATTGAATAGTTTACCTATTTTGAGATCCATCATTACTGAATAATGGTACAGAGTCTAATTATTTCCATTTCATATTAATTTATTACTGTATTATGTAAGACAGAAAAATAGCTTCCAAACTCATAATTAATTCACTGTATGTCTCGTATTTTTCTTCAATTTCCAGAAAATTCAGCAAATGAAATGGCAATTGTGTAGTCTGCCTTAAAAGAACAGCTGCACAAGTTAGTTCACCACAAAACAAGTTGGACAAAATGATTTATGAAGTACTGTTTCCTTAATTATTTCACAGAACCTCTCTGGCTCTGGAGACTTAGTTGAGCCAACTATTACAAATCTCTGAATTTCAGAAATAGTAGATTCCTGTCCTTCCTTCTTTACTTCCATTTTTCATCATGTATTTTCAGTTTATGACCAAGAATTACTTTTTTCCCCCTGATTGTCAGACACAACTGAAAACAAGCTTACAGGAAAAATTGCTCCAAAATCTACTAATCCTTTATAGCTTTATACTAAACACTCTGTATTAGTGATCTTTATGATTTTTCTCGTGACAACTAATTCTTACTCTAGAAGTTTTGTGAAATTCTAAAGAAAATAGTAATACAAGGTGCAATGTACTTGACATAGACATGAGTGTTTTAAGCAAAAAAAAATACAGAATTCAGTCTGTAAGAAGCTTACCCTGATGCATTTTTTTAACATTATTTTGGATCTGGGCATCAAGAAATAGGAATGACTATGCTGACATTTAAATTACCCAAACTAAAAGAGGATGAAGGAAGTTAGTTTAATGTGCACCTTTTAGCTCAATATGCTAATCTTAATACCTGCCAGAAGGAATGGATATTTGTTAGTTCATGGTGAATGGAGTGAAATTCTCCTTTTAGCTTGGGACTATGAGGACTATGATAAGTTTCTTGACTTTCTTGATTACGCAGAATGAGAAAACATATTTATTGGCCTGGCAGAATGTGGGTGGTCCTAAGAATTTTTTCTAGGTGTTTTCTAGAAACAGCCGAGCTAAAGGTAAAGCCCTCATTTGCCCTGTTTCTAGGAAATACACTGACGATCTTGCCACAAAAAGAAGCAGCTCAGGAGCTTTGCACAGGGTCACTGGAAACTCCACTTCCAATTACAGTCATCTGTTCCAGCTCCCTGCAACTGCAGGCTTACTCCCTACACTTGATTTCCCGGTGTTTTTTCCGTGAAAGGGTTCTTTCGCCCCATAGCCTGTCTTCCTTTATATGTGCCTTAAGCATCAGCTATATGTAGTTTATACTTGCAGAAAATGTTTCTTTATTCTTTGGGGGGGAAGTAGTTACCTCTTTCCCATCCAGCATGTTTACGTGAAACCACCATTGCTGTCATATTCAGGGAGCTAAAATGATCTAACACAGAATATTGTGGAGAATCACGACTGTATTTAGTCTAATAAGCAGAGGGAGGTTGTCTGGGATTTGAACCTACCAGCTTGAGCTCACAGGTGTGCACCTAGCCCTCTGTCCCACTATGAACCAGTAAGGAGAGGATGTGCATATTACCAGGGCTGGGGGATTATCAGTGCAAAACAATTAAAATTGTTACTGCTCAAGGAACTCCACATGTACAGTGTGAGTAGCATGTAAGACCATCATCAAATTGATGGTCTCAATTTCATTGATTGCATTCTTTTTTTATCAGTTCAAACAACCAGGGGTTTCTTTGCCACAAATTCTCACTGGTATGAAATAGCACATGGCTCGAGTACAAGCAGCAGACTGGAGAAAAAGGATGAACTATTTTCTTTAATAAGACATTTTTAGGTGTAGGTATGACTATTAAAAAAATTGAAGATTCAGTTCAGTGGCTGAACTGAATTGTCAATCAAAATCAAGCGATAAAACCAAAATGTTTTGTTTGAGATTAAATACAATATTTTGTTTAGCCAGAAATGATGTTTTAGGCTCTTAAAAAAACCCAAGGAAGTAGAGAAGCATGAAAAAGCAACCAGATGAGAGAGAGTGAGAGAGCAGTATAGGCTGTCTCAGGTCATATTTAGGTTTTATAGCATAAAAAGCATAAGGACCATGCTAACACATTGCAAGTTTATTCTGCTTTTCTGTTCCATTGGATATCTCCACAGAACACCTACAGCTTGCTGTGTGGCCTTAAATTATACATGCATGGTAATATACAGCCCTGCTTGGTTAGGGTTAACAATGGAGATGCGATAAAGGCTTTCAATTCTGAGCTGTTTCAGTGGTCCACTTGCAAGAAGAATAAATGTTACAACTGAGGCTGGCTGGGGAAGAGGGCTGCCGGTTCTTAGGGTGAAACACATCTCAGGCTCAAAATGAGAGAGAGATGGGAATTCTGTTTAAAAATACCATTTTTTCTGAGAAAGAAAGAGGAAAGAGACTGAGGCCAAGAAGCTGATGTGGGTTTATGCTTGCTCATCAAATTCCTAGCCTTGCAGGCAAATGGAGTCTACAAAGGGTTTCTTTCAGCATGTCTATTCTTTTTCTAAAGATTCCATGATTCTCTTTGGATTTCAAGGGTAAAGTGTCTTTTATTAAAGAAGTTCTTTTTTTTTTTTAGCGTCTTGCTCACACGCCCTGTATTCTCTGAAGGACTTACACAGAAATAGAGCTTTTGAAGTCTCCAGGCTCCACTAAAATGTTCCTAAACTGCTGTGGATTTGGGAGAGCTCTTGCACTGACTCTTTAATCAAGCAGGTGGATTGCTGCCAGGCAAGGGTCAAAGGATCTGCATGTAGAGTGCCTTGAGAGATCCAGAAGTAGGAGCAGCAACCAGGCTGGAGCCGCACCTCGAAGCACAAAGGGTTCAGCAGCTAGGTCTGGTCACATCAGAATGGTCCTGCCTGCAGAGCAGGATGAGGCCAGCTAGTGAGAAGTGAGTGGTGCTCCCGATCTTGATGATCCTTACCGTTGGTTATGAACTATTCTTAATGACTTACGTTAATTAAAATATATTTATACTTTTTTTTTAAATAAGTGCAGTGTTTCCAGCAACTATCCTCGCTCTTGCTGCTGATACAGATTCATTTCTTCATTATGTCCTGCATCTATAGCCCGAAGTGTCTCTCTTCCTGGAATTTGGATGTAGGATGTAAGGAAAATAAAATTAATATCTGATTTCTTTGATCTTTAAACTGTAAAGGTCCATGAAAGCCAACTCATCTGTATGTGATTAGGTGACAGAAGAATCTAATTAGCACTAGCTTCTCCCATTTATAGGGAAAGACTTGCCGTTACATACGCCTGTTTTGCATTGCATGCTATAAACAGTGACTTCTCTTCTGTATTGCTGTGTTACAGCAGCAGATGAGAGGAATATAAAAAGTGTTTTCTTAATGTAATTCCTTTCCTTAGTGTTGTAACAGTCTGACAGCTACAGCCTGGGAATAATCACTTATTTAATCTCCTTCTTTGCTGACTTCCTGTCAGCTATTGGTTTTTGGGGTTTTTTTGAGGAATTACAAATTGACTAGAAGGTGATGGAAGAGCTATAGTTTTCTATTAAGGAAGAACATCTGAATAACCCCAAACAATAAAATGTTAAAATACCAGTGTTCACTTGTTGGGGTAGGTCCACTGTTGCACAGGAACTGCCCTAGTAGAAGATCTATCCCATATACATTTAAAGTTGTTATATATTTTTACACAAAATTATATGCATATTCAAGTGAGAAATTTCAATGAATTTGGACTGTAATGTCTTTAAAAAATCTGATTCTCAAAATGTGATTTAAACAAAATAGTATTTATCAGCGAGGGAAGAAAGTAGTTTTAAATGTACCACCTGTTGTCTGGCCTTTTAATAGCGGTGTTACTCGAAACAATGTGCTTCTACCTACCCTCTCTCAGTTGATCCTAAACAGCAATATATCGAACCAAGGGTCAGTCAAAAGTGGTAGAGAGAGATGGATTTCCTGATAAAGACATGAACAAATAAGCAGTTTGGATCTTCTTCCAGTTGTTTTTGTTTATGTTGAATTTGTAACCTTTCAGGCTTTGAATATCTGGTCTTCTGGAGGTATCTGCTGCTCTCAGAACAGCTGAGTAGTGATTGAGTATTTGTATAGTGAATAACAAAGTTTTCTGTAGAGTCTGTAAAAGATGATCCTGGCTTTGGAATCTCCCAGCCTGTGTCATAGACTTCTAACCTGGTATGCTCAGATCACTTAAACTGCAATTTCATAGGTGTCAGTTCACTGATTTTAGTGTTTTGATAGCCAGTCTGGAGGTACTGAGCATGAAAACCTGAAGCCGAAGTCACTAAGGCTGCTTGTGTCTCTGAAAAAAACGAGTCTTTCATTGTTTCAAGCTAGGCTTGCAAATATCCATGTGATCAAAATTAACACATGGAGAATATGCTATATCATAGACTGATTGCCTGTTTGTATTTACTCGTGATTATTTTAATTGTTAATTTATAATACAAGTTTTAATTATTCTTGCAGATAGGTAATATACTTACAAGGAACAGCAAATAATGTAACATTCAGAATACAAATTAACATGCACAAATAAAAATAACATTTCAGTTATTCATGTGACTTAAAGAATTTTTAATAACAGCAGTGATTATTTCTTCACATTCAACTATTACTGTAAAATAAAAAATAGGAGGATCAGTCTGGGAAGTAAAAAGAACAGAATGCCATTCTGGCACTCCTAGATAGTGCTACAAAATCTAACAGATAAAGCTGAAAAAGTTAGGAGTATTTCTGAGTATCAGACTTGGTATATCAAAATTAAGTTCCGATTTACTGAAGAGTTTGCTTTTTGCATTGCAGATTGTTAGATTAATGCATGACAGCTTTGAACAATTTGGCTAGGTTTTTTGGTAGAGTCTGTGTTTTCAAAGCACTGTAAAATGTTATAGCCTAGGTACTAGGCTAGGTGCAGTCTAGCTGTAGTGTATGGCTGCATCATCTGGAAGGACATCCTACTCCAGAAGAAAAATGTTTCATATGTACGAGTTCATTTGACATATATTTATCAGCAGACAGAGCACTCTGCCTTCTAAGGATGTGACAGCTGAACCTGGCGGGATTGTGTCCTCCTACAATCTTGTTGGCTTTCCTGTTTTCCCTGGGCTCCCATTCTGTTAGCCACCAAGTCTCCTTTCTTTAGTGCTGTTCAAGTCAGAGAATTTCAGGGATGAATAATTTCAGAGGTAAATTCTTAAAAACCCATCACTTTGGAACAGTTGAAAACAGATTAATTTGATAGTAGTCAGGATGGGAAAAAGAATAGGGTTTGGAGTAGGAATTGGTTTGGGGGATTAGCAGAGTGATGAATTTCTTTGCTGTGTGGAAGAATAAAATGGTAGATTTCCATAAGGAGAGGACTGAAGTGAGGAAAACGTTCAAGTCACTTGCTCATAAGCATTGAAGACTTCAGATTTTGTGCTCTGGTTTTTGCTTTGCTTATTGTTTATTTATTTCAGTTCTGTCTATTAAAAACCAAAGTAATTGTCCCAAATTGGGACAGTGATCTCATTCAAAATGTAAATAAAAATAGGGTACTACTGTGGTAACTAATTTTTCTGTATTTCACTTGCCCTAAGTAATGATAGTTTTTCGCATGTCTGGGTTTTTTGGTCCTGATTTTCATAACTCAAATTTTAGCTGTCATAGTCAATCCAAAACTGTAAGAACATGTGCTATAAAATTATTTATTTAAAATATAAGTTAAATAAAAGTTTTTACCTAATATTACTCATAAAGCTCACATGATTTGTAAAGTATGATCATACAGAGCAGTACTGGTCTAAACCTCCTACCTGTTGTTACAGCTGAGTAATGACTTCATAAATGTGTGGGTGTAATTTTGAAACTGGAAAGTGCCTTCTCTTGGGCCATTAACTTCTATCTGCAGCAAGATGAGTTATGTTTTAATGTATAAGTACTTTTGAATTTTGTTTATGTTCACTTTCCATCATTGCATTCCCAAATGACAATAAGACCAAGTTCCTGTCTGGAGTAATAGAAATGCACGTGGCATTACCAAATATCTACGTGTGCTCATGCTCGTTGCATTTGTTTACATTTAAGTAAAAGTTAATAAGTAGATTAACGGCTTTAGGCATTTTTCTTTTCTTCCTCTAATAATTTTAAGTTTAAAAAAAAAAAAAGGTAGATTGTCAGTGTGTGCATTGCTAATACCGTGAGTGGTGGGAGTCTACAGGTGGTAATACAGGTCTGTGCTTGTCAAGCAATGTTTTATCTGGAGTCTGTGCAGTTGGTTGTACCACATTTGTGAGGGAAATGTGGAGCAAGCTCTTTACACCAGATGCAGAATCCTTTTTGAAGTGGAGTCCATTTTATAAAAATCAGGTTCCAGATGCATTTTTTGGTTCCATTCATTTCATGTATGTAGCCATCTGCTGGGAAACTATCATCTGTCTTTCTCAATCTACAAGAGGATTACTTATTTGGAAAATAAATTAGTTTTTCTAAATTACCCAATGATTTCATCTTTCTGTACAAAAGCTGTGATTATTTAACTGCTAGTGAATTCTGAAAGTGTATTTACACTTTCTCTCATGCATCGTAAGCGTTCTTGTATCTTCAAGCCAAGTGCTACATTCTTGTTATTCAAGCTGCCACCTTCAAGCCACCCACGCATGGCAGTTTGGTGTATTCTAGGCGTTTCTCAGATAGGTTTTTAAATAAACCAATCCACAGACGCAGATGAATAAAACAGATTGTGAAAATTAAGGATTGATTTGCAAATTAAGTTGGCAGTTTTGGAGCTGGGGTTTGTCACTGCCAGGCTGGCATAGGTAACAGGTCATCCTGCCTCTTCAGCCTTGAGAAGGGTTGTGTCTGATATTCCTGCAGGGCTTTCTTGGGCTTGACTGGCAAGCTAGACTTCCGTGAGCCCTTTTGGCAACCTACTATGAAATCTCACTCAAGCAGCTTATCTTCTCCGTCATCACAGACCCCAGGGCAACCTCTGAGTCAGCCTCAGGCCGCTGTCTCAGGCTTTGCTCAGGTCTCCAGTCTTCCAAATACCGACTTACATGGCCAGACATGAGAGCAACCTTGCCTACCACCTGCTCTTCATCAGCTCAGTGCTCTTTTCCCCCTTGCCGAGATAATGTTTTGTTTCTTTTCTTCTCCATCCTGTTTTCACCTGTCACTTGCATCTTTGTTGATGTCTTTCTCAGTCTAAGCTGTTTCCAGTTATTACTTGGCTATCCAGTTTGTGCTGGTGAAGGGCTCTTCGTGTTTTCTTCTGTGAAAGGACGTGGAATGTCTGAGCCCGTAAAGATTTATACCTGGATTTAGGTTAGCTAAAACATGTAGAACTTTGGAGGATCAAGGCCTAGTCTGGGATATAATCTGTTGGAAACTTGGTGTTAAATATTGACTTGGTAGAGTTTTTAGGCTTTTGGAGGGTTTAATATTTTGAAAATTGCTTAACTTAGCAATGGATGGCAGGTATGTTAAAAGTGGAAAACATGTTTGTTACAGAGACTTTTAAAATACGACTGACATGACTGAAAAGTATTACACTAAAATAATTTTACGCATGTTAGTTTGTTTATGAGCTCATACTGATAAGGATTTGGTGTTACGAACAGCAGGTTTCTGCATTCCATATTTCTATAAGTTTCAATGGAAAGGAGAAAAATTACTCCTTACAGCTTTCTGCAAAAGAATCACAAGGATACATTTGAACCATTTCTTGACTGACTTGAATAATTAGAAAGTTTGTGGCTGACAGACTTTGGTTTCACCATTGATTATTAGTAAAACATTAGAAATGCACAGTAGTTTTTAAAAGAAGAACTCTAGAAACCTGTCAGTTAAATCAATCTAATGTGAATCAAACAAAGCTCATGATAAAAAGGACAGAGAGAAGGATTCATCTTTACTTGACTTAATAAACAGGATTATTACTGAATTAAGTTTGGATTTTTTGTCAGAACAGGATTTTTTCCAATATGTTTTGACAGAGCCTTCAGCTATGAGAAACTACTGACTGTAGATATTCTCTGCCAGAATGATGAATCTATTTCCAGTAAGCTAGTTGCTTCATCTTGTTGGATATACTCTTGGGAATTTATCACGTAATCCCCTTAATCCAAACCAGTTGTGTACATATTTTGTAATTGATGAATTACTGACAGTAAATAAATATTCATACAAAATCAACTTTGTCTTAAAAGATACTGCTGAACAATTTTTGTACCAGAACTTAGCAGTCGTGTATTTTCTGTATCTTTCCACATGAACTAGAGTATCATCTAAAAGTGCCATTTACAATTATTACAACATTGAATATATACCATCTCAGATAAGAACGCATTTATTTTGCAACTGTGTGTCAAATACTTTTATCAACACAGTGAGTAATACCAGATCACTAGTCCTTGAAATAACATG
Source organism: Sagittarius serpentarius (assembly GCA_034782735.1). Classification (NCBI taxonomy): domain Eukaryota; kingdom Metazoa; phylum Chordata; class Aves; order Accipitriformes; family Sagittariidae; genus Sagittarius; species Sagittarius serpentarius. Next base: position 24,019,359 of record JAVKLA010000030.1, on the reverse strand, counting down.
TCATTAAATTTGTGAAGATGAAACAACTATTCTTCCGTCAAATTCTGCTCTACATTTAGATGAAATGCCTTGGTTAAATAATGTCTTTGAAGACTGGGTGTTACTTCCTTTAGCTCTGATTGTAGTTGGCAGGCATTATATGTTCTTTGTGTATTACCAAAACAGAACATTTATCTGCAGCGTACTCTCTGTCTTTTCTTCATAAATGGATGTAACTTTGGTGTGTTGGACGTATTTTGGTGTGTTGTTTGCATTTGATTAATTGGGTCTTACTGCTTTTGTGTGTGCGTATATCTTATTCCTACTACTGAATATATATGATTGATGCACTGAACTGCTGGCTTTTGCTCTGTGAATATTAATCAAAGAATATGCTCCTCTGCTTAATGGCTTTGCAGTGTAGGAGGCAGCCAAACAACATAGACTATAGTGTGCTTTTTTTGCTCTTTAATCATTATTGTGTAAGACACTGGCAAGAACACTTTTTTTCATCTATAAACACTATTTCATGCTTAAACATATCCATTGTTTGGTCAAAGTTATGAAATATTGTTGCTCAATTAAATTTTGTTTTCAACATTTCCTGGTAAAAGCAGTAATAGAAGAGATAAAACAGTAAAGGAAGGGAAGATAATTAAGTACAAAAAAATATTAAGTGTAGCAAACAAGGAAGAAGCAGAAGATATGGAGTCAGTAAATTCAGCCTCATATGGTTTCAGGTCTTAGATTTGGACAAACAGTTTTCTTCAGTGAAAAGCCAAACCTGATGCTTTTCTAGATTCCATTACTATGGTGAAAGGGATAATTTATGACTACACTATTCTTAAAAGAGAGTCAGGGTAGACATTTGCTGTGTTCTCATGTATACTTAAAATGTGTATAGGGATAGGTGTTGATTAGGGTGTGACAGCTTCTTTGGGTGAGAAATTAAAAGACATGTTCAGTATTTAAAACAAAAAAGCCAATAAATGTTTGTTGGTGATAATGGTGGTACAGCTCAGTATCAAAAGCAGTAAGCTTCTTGAAAACACAGCTCACACTTTTATGGCATGTAGTTCTGATATAAAGGTTAATAGCTACAGCTTCAGTCATTCTCTGAATCTCATCAGCAAGGCAGCCAAGGCTAATCGGAAGGCTTAGGCTTCAGGATCTGTAGTATTTTACAAGGGGTTTTGTTTTAGTCTCCACCCCCACCCCTTTCAAAAAAATAGCCTAGAGTAGGGGCTTTCTCAAAATTACTCTGTTAGCAATATTTTCCCCCAGCCCTATCACTGGATTAGCTGTACAACTAGCAGAATTAGCAGAATTTATTGAACAGGAGTTCCTCTG
>JAVKLA010000030.1:24001402-24014515 GCA_034782735.1 Sagittarius serpentarius | reverse complement strand
TTTTTTGTTGGTGGGTTGTTTGTGGGGTGGTTTTTTTTTTTTCCCAGGTCCCATTCAACCACACCTACTCATACGGAGTGGTCTTTTCAGAGACAGGTGTGGACACCGACCAGGGTGGTGGGAGGCTGGGCGTTTCCCTTGTCTGGGGCACTTATAGGGGACGGCAGCACGCACGCCCCCGAGCCCACCTCCAACGTGCTCAGGGTGCAGCCCACCCACCCCGAGGGGCTACCACAACCCTGCCCACGCACATCCTGTAGCTGCACCCCCATAACCGCAGTACGCTAACAGGTGCCAGCGTGTACTGGTACGCCAGAAAGCCTCTTCCCTTCAGGGCTTGACCTAACTTCTCATGAAGTAATGGCGCATGGATCAGACTCCTAGCAATGAATGACTGGTAGAAAGCTTCCTTAGGCCCAGTTTTCATTTAAAATTGTCAACAGTAGTTTTTGTGTTTGGGTGTTTTTTTAATAAAAAAAAGATAAAACTGGTTCCAAAAGTACTCGCTCTGCAACACTGCAAAAATGTTCACTCTAATCTTTACAGGGAGACCTGAGATACCCTGTAAGTTGATGCCAGTCTTTCCACACAGCCAGCACCTCTGCTACGACTGCCACAACACACCACCTTCCCTCACTTAGATGGCAGATGACAGTGCACTGTGATCTACTGAAAAGAAGAGGCACTTTATGAGCCACTGCAGCTGCATTTCAATCAAAATGTTTTAGTCTCTGGCCAGAATATTTCACACTGATGGTTTTTTCCAATTAAGTAAAAACCAGAGGAGGAGAAGTAGCCCTGCATAATTCTGTAAGTAAGTTGGAAACCTGAGAGTCAAGGTCCCAACAGTCCTATACATTGTTTCACTCCTTTCCTGGTGTGTAAATGTAAGCGAGTCTGAGTTGATTAAAAATGTACTTTGAGGGAGCTGAATGGTACAGTAGTTTTTAGTCCCTCCAGACTTACCTCTGAAGTCCTACAAAGTAATGCATTATGTACCTGAGCCCATTGGAGTAATTGAAAACACTCCCATTGGTTTCAGTGGACTTTAGATCAGGCCACAATGCTATAAACAAAGCAATTGCAATGAATCAAGTAGTTTCAGCACTTCTTTCTTTAAGAGACTGATGCACTACATCCTTCCAGATTAATACAGCAAAATCAGGCAGATTTTGCAAATTAATGATGAAATGCTTTGAATGGAGAGTCCTCGCCACACAGCAGGAACAATTTCTAAACACCTTGGATCAGAACTTTAGCTGTATAAAATGAGCTTATCTTCAGCGAACCTACACTGATTTTCAACAGCTATACATCTGGTTCAGGAAATAGGTTTTAGTAAGAAAGGCAAGGAAGATGCAATAAATAGCTTGAGCATATCGCTGTTTTGACCATCAAATGCAATCATAGAAACTGAGAAATATACCAGGTTGGAATTTAAACTTTCTGCAAGGCATTCAGATGATAATGGAGATGGGTCTTTGAAGCAGTTTCTCCTTGCTTCCCTGGAAGAAATGAAAGGGAGAGCATCTAAGCATGAATGAGCTGATCATTTCTACTAGCTACAGGGAAGATGTTTTGCTTTGCCTTATTACTACCCTTTAAGAGCCCAACGCCAGGCAAAATTAGTCATGACCTTTCAAGCTAGGCATGTCCTGGTTGGCCATGGATTGTGGCTTTCAGAGGAAAGGTCACCATGTTGTGGAAGCCTAAAAAAGAATGAGAAGTCAGGTTCATTTGGAAAGTTGGGGGATCCCTCCTTCCCCACCTTTCCTAAAGCTCTACAGTGTCCAGCTGATCAGTTCAAGTGGACAGAATCCCTTTCCTAAAGCTCTACAGCGTCCAGCTGACCAGTTCAAGTGGTTGCCTCTTTTTGATTTGCTTTTTGCCCAAGAACTGCATGTTTGTGATGAACCAAAATGATTCACAAGGTATGTGGAAATATAACTGAAAATACATAGGGAAACATTTTTTTAAAAACAAAGTTCTGTTTCAACAGATAAAAAAGAAAATACTTTTTTGGTGATACCAGAATATCCTCTTTTGACTTAAATGAATTTTAAAGAAAATTTGTTTTATTTTCTTTAATTAAAAGCTTTGGTGCAACCCAAAATGAACATCCTCAAAAACACATCTGTTTTGATTCAAATCCATTTTCTCCCTTATTTTTGTATCATTTAATCTACCAAACTAATCAGCTAACAGAAAAAGTACAATGTTTCAAGCTGAATTTCCAATATCTGTGTCATGCAATTTTTAAGTCTTGGAAGTTCAGATGAATTACTTCTGGATGAACTGCTATAGCATCAAAGGCCTGATCAAAGCCCACTGAAGTCAATGCTACTATTTCTATTGATTTCAGTGGGCCATGAATCTGTCATTGTTTTCCCAGGGGGATTCAAGAGCTGAACCTTTTCTGGGGAACGAAAGAGCTGCCAGAAAAGGTATGAACACGTACATCATATTTACCAAGAAATACAGGTCCATTGTAGTAAGGGTTCCAGATTTAGATTACTTATATAAATTGTCATTGTTATACCTACGATTCCTTTATTACTCTTTTTGCTTTGACCTTCCAACCTTCTACAGCCCCAGCACTGAGGTTTGGATACAACCTTTCACAAGCATGAATTTGCTTGCCATAAGACACATCGGAAAGTGCATGTTTTCCTTTTCTTCATAGGAAAGTGCGTAAAATAAAGACACAATCTAGTTTATGATGCAGACCTCGTAATATCTTTTCTTTACAATTACTTGTTTCAATGAGACGTATCACTGAGGAGCACTGCGAACATGACCATACACTCACTCAGACATAATTAGACTTGACATTTGGAGTGTTTCCTCACTTAAAATAAGGTATTTCAGCTATTTGCAGAAAATGCTAAATAAAAAACACAAATTAAAAATAAACACTAAAAGTAAGGAGGAATTTTTTTTTTCTCATTTCCTAAAACAGTGATATCGTATTCCTTACTAGTATTCCTCTTCTTCAAGAGGGATAACAGCTTGTGAATCTGTTTATTACTCTTCTTATTTTACCAAAATAGTGTTTATCCATAAAACATGTTTCAGTTTAAACTCTTCTGGATTACATTAACTTGAGAATGCTTCATAAAAAAACCTGCAGAATGAAAAGTATCCTTGAAAGTTTCAGAAAGATTAGTTAAAAAAAAATATTATATGTTGTCACATCTTAGTATATCATATTTTGAGAGAGATAAAAAGTCCAAAGAATTTTAAAGCATGGATCAAAACATATCCTGTTTCAGAGGCTGAAATGTTTCCTATTTGCACAGTAATACATCTATTAGATACTACATCTATGTAGACATATCTGTTTACTTTATGCATCTTCTTTGGCAGATACATGATGTACAAAGGACTTGCACTGACTTGTGGCTCAAAACATGTTTTTGCTTTTTGTTTTCAATTTGTCTGCTCCAGTGGCCCATCTGTTGCTCGTATGGTCTGCACACTGGAACAGCATTAAACAGCTGCTGGCCCCTTAGGTTTGCCCTTGGGACAAATTGCACTTCTGGTCAGAAAGTGAGGTGAGTTCTTGAGTTCACCCTGTATCAGTGAGGACCCCACTATTATTTCCCATAGGCCAGACGCTGTTTAGGTGGTAATCATGGTGGAAGAGGTGAAGTAAAAGTGCTGACAGTAGCTCAGCCTATCAAATGGTCAGCACAGATATCTTCTTCAGAAACAGGTGAAGTTCTAATGGCAATATACTTTGAGAGACCTGGAACTATTTCAGCGTGTTGTGGAAAAGCCTGAAGGTGAATGTTCAGCTGTAACAGCTGTAAACTACTTGGATTTTAATAGATGAAAAGAAGCTTATTTGCATATTTGGGGACAGATGTAAGCAGTCTTTCAGTATGAATAGCTTGCCAATGGAAGTATGAATTCTGCATTATAAGACCATTATGGATTAGTATATTTTACCTTTTATGAAGCATCTGGAAACAGCAAGTCCCAAAAGCCACCAGTATCAACAGCAGTAGTGGTATAGTGGGTATTATGACGTAAATTAGATTCGGAATTATACCTACAAGACAAAAGTTCTCATTAACGTTGAAATACTCAACCATGTGAGCAAGAATCCGGAGTAAGATATCAGAAACACATTAACTTACACAAAAGAACATTTATCCATTCCTTCTACAGGAACAGCTCCAAAAAGTTAACTCAGCAATATCAAGAATAAAATAGTACTTCTCCAGTGATGTGCAAAACATACCTTAAGGACTAAAATTCTGACATTTTCCATATGCATCAAGGCAAGATTTCCAATTTTGTAATTGAAAATTCAAGTACAGAGTACATTTCACAGCCTATTATTTTTACAGTCCATACAACCTGTCTACTCACTTGCCCCTGCATGCTGGATTCTCACCCATGCAGGATGACAAGAGGAACAAACCCTGCTCTCGTCCCCCCATTCCCCTTAAAAGACAAATGTATGCTCTCTTTCACTAATCAGGAGAGAGCTAAAGGTGCTCCCCTGCAGGTACTTGGGGAAAAAAGAGTGGGAAATGGAACAAGCTGCAACTCTATTATCTGCCTACAATAAAGGATGGGGTCTAAAACTTCCAGAAGGGTCTGACTGTTTTTCAGTAACTATATGCCCATGTTTTATAACAGTATACATTTAATGTACAAATTGTGGAGACTTTCTTACCCATTGTCCTCTTTTGAACATATTTTCACTAGCATGAATAAATGTGAATGTTCAGGTTGGGTTTGTTTTGAGTTTTAGCTAGAGAGTCTTTGCACGGTTTGCATAAATAGTATTATTGATTTCAAAATACAGTTCATCAGTATATCCATTTCTCTGGATTTACAAGGAGAAGTATGTTAGGAAACTGGCTCAAATCCAGCCAACCAGTGTAGAAATGGAGCACCAGCTTTCCATAATCCCATGGTGTAATTCTGTAAAATCCTGAGTTGCTCCTTAGAGATGTTAAATTCCTTGAATTAAGGCCATGCTACAACCCTTCATGAGCCTCAGGACTCCTTTCAGCACATAAATTACTAGATGAAGTAGCTAGGGGCATTACAGCAAGCTCCTAGGCAGTAGGTATCCCTTTTCAAACTATCAAGTGCTATCTCTGCTAGAAATCTCAGCAAAGCACTCAACTTCTCTTAGCATGTGGTGTTCCTGAAAACACAGGGTACCTGGGGGAGCTATGGCACAGTGATAACTGAAAAATTCGTGCCCTTTCTGGGAGGAAAGATTCATTTGTGCCTTTTTGGCAAGCCCCAGGTATCAATATAAAACATAATATATGCACCATATGTTTGTTACACGTGTTGGGGAAGAGGTGTGGAGGAGATGGAGACAGGCAAGGCACTGGTTACCACAGCCTAGGAGGAGACGCTCCACAGCTCGCTGGACACTGGTGAAATCTTGCATCTTGACAGAGACTCACCAGGGTCAGAGACAATGGTGCACATTGAAGACTGCTAAACTGTAGATTTGGGAAGACATGGAAATAACTTGTTTCCACAGTTACAAAGAGGACTAACTCACTCTTGAAATGCTATTCAAAATATACATTTTCAGGGTAATTCCTGGGGAAATAGAGCACTTCCTCCCATTGACAAGAATGGAAATTGTTAAAGATTAATTTAACTGAGGCCACCGTTAATATTTTTACCAGAACACTAAATTCATATGAACACATTACCTGTTTCAGTAGCAATAACATGATACTGATCTTCTGGCTTGCTTGTGTCATAAGGATTTCCTGCTGGCACGGTTGGAAAAATATCTGGAAAGGATATCAGATATTTTAGGAAAATAGCGAGTAAAAAAATGGCTGTTATGTTGTTAAATTAATAGTAATTACATCTTACTTTATATCGGAAAGATGAACATTTTCAGGATTGATTAAACTGCCGGGCATAAATATGTAAACAAGATCTTATTGCAAAATTGGGATTACATCTGGAACAAGAATTATGACCAGTGCTATTCTGAACAATAGCCACATATCTGTAGCTATTTGCTCTCTAAAGGATTCATTTTTCCTGTGTTCCAGTTCTAAACTATGCCTGTTAAACCTGAGTAATTTTGAAGGTTCTTATAAGCTATCCTTATAATTATGTATTTACCATTGCAACTCAATTTAATGTTTCAAAATTTCTTACCGTAATCTGGCTCCGCTCTGTCTCCTAATTCTTTTTCTAAGACATTATCTGTTAAATCAATATTTGAAATTGATTGTTGAAGAATGAAAAATGTGTGTAATAAAACAAGTTGTCATTATTTTGCATGCAGTTTCACAGAAATAGATACATTCTCCAAAACAGTAATTGCTTAATTATTCAGCATTTCATCTAATTACCATCAACTAGTGTCTTTGCAAACTACTGTCAAATTACTTCTAGTTCATACTTTTTTGCTCCTTAGAAAAGGGCTATAGTTTATTCTAGTTCTAATTCTTGGTGACCTCTGCTAGGTTACTGGCTAAATCACTGAATCTCTTAATTTCTTGTGCTGAATAAAACTCCTAACATATTCAGAGTTTCATTTGTTGAGATGATCCTAAAACAATATAAGGAAAGGAGTGTTCTTGATTAATACTTAAATCTTATTCACATCTTCAAAATAGTGCTTACAGAATGATGGCTATGAAGCAAAACAAAGCAGCACAAGTTTGTGACATGAGATATCAGCTTCATGTAGTTTGGTTTTGCAACAGGTAGCCCTAAAATACACATCATGGGCAGTGGCTTCTAATACACCACATAAGGATGTGAAGTCACTAAAAGAGGAATGGCAGTATATCTTAATGCATCAGAGACTGGAGAACAAATTCATGGCTTTGAGCTCTATTGCAGACTCGCGAGTTTACTTGTGGCTATTGTTACAATTAAAATTTTACAAAGATTACAGAATTAATTACCTTATACTGGGCATAGGAGTGGAATCTGCATGATTGAATACCATTCCTTTATCATAAGATTATATTAACATAATAGTGCTATGAGCCTGCAGTTCCGAGTGTCCTGATAAACACAAAATGCTGGGAGAAATCAAAGAAGCAATAAAGCCTACTAGAACAAAGGCAATTATTTCATCTACTCTGGTAAGAATGGCTACGTTTGGCCATATATAAAGAAAGATATCAAAATACCACAAAGAACTGAGTTGCTGGCTCTAGACAGCAGAAGAGGAGATGAGTTTTTAATTTGATTGCATAATCAAACCTACAGGAGCTGGACAGGAACTAAATGTGGTTGCAATTACCAGCCTATAATCAAATTTAAGATCGCTGAATGATCAATATGATCTACAGCCAGACTGAACATTGCAACAGTAAATACTGTCAAGGGAAGTACTATAAAAAGGGCTTAGAAAAATGGAAATGACTACCAGAAACATAGTTGCTGCTTGATTAAGACTGCCTAATAAGCACTGCCCTGAACTTGCCACTGATACTATCCAAATGCAACTTCATCATGGCCACCTACAACCTCTGCGTTTTGGCCTGTGACTGGTATCATACACCATATACTCAAAACAGACAGGAAAGTTGTGAAAAACAATATACTCGGATAACAAAGTGAAATTCACTATGCATGTGGCCCTTCTAACGCTCCTGGTAAAACAGATGTATTTTGTATTGCAAAAGGCTGACGTTGAAGCTATTACAGTGATTTGGAGGGAGGGGGAGGAAGGACGTTTGTAAGTCTCACTAGGTTTTAGATAGCAAATGTAATTTTCTTACAAACACTGTCGTGCTTTCTTCAGGCAGTGAAAGAAATGCCATATACCTATTTATATACATTTATATATGTACTCCTCTTCTCTATCTGATAGAAAAACATATTGCTGGAGAACAGTCTGTTTTGCTAAAGAGCACAATTCCAACAGCTTGGAAAATAAATAGCTACAATTCAGTAGTACTGTATTTAACTGCATAACAATGTCAGTCCTAATAATAATCTACCTATATATTGTTTGCCTTATATGCCTCATTATACACTAGTAATCTGTTTCTATATAGTGAAAGAAATATAAATTCATTTTCATTGTTACTGTTATCACTTTGTTTCCTGCCAATCCAAAATAGCCAGCATTTTTTCAGACGGTGAAAGCAATAGGAAAAAACAATTCTTTATCACATCTTAACTACAGTGGTAAGTAGTTCAAGTAGTTCACTATCACAGAATAATTATTTCACTTGAATTTGTTTGGTTTTAAAGATACGAAATATACTTGAAACTGAGTCCTTTTAATCAAACCTGCATTTTCTGACATAAAAATGTTACTATTTTAACAACTTAAAACATTTTTATTGTGTTCTCTTATTTCAAAATAATTGTGACCAGTTGTAAAAGTGATAAAATTGTATATGACACAGTTCCTTCAACAGCCTATGTGACCACGATAACTGATCACCATAAGACAGTGACAGTCACTAATAATTTTAGAAGCAGGAGCAGATTTGGGCAGGGGCAAAATGTGTGGGTATATCAAGCCTTCCAAGTATTTAATATTTGCTTGCAATATTAAGTGCCATTAATATCACCATTAAGATACTAGACAGTGAGAAAGTTACTTATCCACCAAAACTGGAGGAAAAAAATAGCCTGAATCTCTACAGACAGACAGATCTCTATAAAGAGTGTGATTATTGCTAGATCACGAACATAGAGAAGGCAGGTAGGAAACTGCAGAATCAGGTAGGTCAAATAGCTGCTAAGAGTAGGATTTCATATGCATTCTAACTTTCAGTTTAGTTTTTGAAAAGCAGACACACCAGAAATTATTTGAAAATGTTTGCATGATCCTGCTGAAAAAGATGTTTTCATTTACTCAAGTACCACCAAAAGTAGAAACTGCTACAGGCTCAACTTGAAAGTGTACTTTTCACGTCCTTTTTCTGTTTGCACAAAGTTCTAGTTTAGAGTTCTTGTTTCTCTGCTGACATATACAGAACCTATGTTATGTCTGGAAGTACAGCCAAATTGTCCAAGATATGGCGTTTTCTGTCACCATCTAGAACTAGTGTGCATCTGCTTTTCATATCTATAAAGCCACATGCATGAATGCAGAATTTTCTTCCTGCTGTTCTGGACTTGATTCTTTAAGCCAAAACTTGTTGACACAGCCACCACATGTAAGTTGGTATAAAATGGCAGAGGTCTGCAACTACAAGGACAGTGTAATTTTTATACAGTAGACCCAAGAGATATCTTGGCCATCCTACTTGATAGCGACCAATGGAAGTAGCAAATGACCACTTAAAACACTTTGTGGAGAATAAAATAACCTTGGAAACCTTCTAATTGGATACAGATAGGTTTATTTAAATTATCACTCAATTTGATATATTACATCCCCTGCTAATGTCTGCTCAGGCACTCACACCCCAAAGGCGTCAGTACCACAGGCCACAAGACATTTGCAGATTCCCTCACAAAACTAGAGGCAATTGTTTTTCTAACAAAGCGTCCCACCTGTGAAATATAACTTCAGTTTCACCTACCTGGGCCATACTTGCAGATAAAATTGTGCTTCATGTTGCATCTATCATCATTCCACTGATAAAGGTATGGCCCTCCCAGACCGGGGTTTGCCGTTGGCTGATGATACATCACAACACAGGCTTCACTTCCACAGGAAGGCTCATCTGTATACCAATTTCTAGTGGTACACATAAAGACAAACTTTCAAATTTTGAAGGTAAGGTTCATCAGGATCCAAGGAAAGGAGTTTACATCAGTGAAGATGTGTCAGCCCCAATGGCCCCATCCTCTTCAAAGATGCGCTGTATTTCCCACAGCTCCTCTGTGAAAGGAGTTTAGGGCCTGGGCCCCACGTCTCTGCATCTTAGAAAAAATTCTGACCAGTCAGAGCACCTCTGCAGAAATAACACCTTACTGCTCTGCTACCCGTTTGTTTCCTTTCCTGACTGACTCTTACCTGTCCCTTTGTCCTGAGTCCTGTGAGCTGCTGCTACTCTGGTCTTTGGCTTAATCAGGAAATTAAAGGCTTTTCAAAAGCCAGAGTAGAAACAGAGCAATTTACACTAAGTAGCATGCATTCATTTATTTGGTGGCTGGCTCCCTGATTCGAGGTGGCCAGAGCCTTGCAGAACTTGTCTGCCTGCTTTCAACCATATCCTAAAAGACTGTGTGGCAGAAAAACACCCAAAAGCCATACAGAGGCACACTCACGAGACGGGAGGAAAGAAAATTGTAGGCTGAAGCCACAATATGCCATCCTTTAACAGCTTCAAATTCAACCCCCTGGTTGCCAGCTCCCCTTTACCTGGAGATGTTAAGGAGGGAAGCTACTAACTTCATGGGGCAGCAAGTCTTCAAGCTTCTTTCTAGAAGGCTTGACTGGCCGGGCATTTCACTCTCCACTTCTTCCCATAGAAACCTTCTCAATAAGCAGTTTTACAGACTTACCTGAATGGTGAAATACTTCCATCAGCCCACTGGTAGAGGTCAGGGCAAGCACTTGAGGTGGCCAGTCCATCGCCACTTCTCCACAACCCAATCCAGAAATCACCATCAGAAATCCCGGAGCCTGATTTAGTGAGGTTTTGCAACATGTTTTCTATTAGTTGCTGCTCAGCTTCACTTTCCAAGCTCAGTAAAGCCCCACCATCAATTTCACAAGCTTGACGGGCCTCCTGAAAGCCCACACGTCTAGACAAGTCCTGGAAATAAGCTAACTTGTAACAAGAATGCTTGAAGTCACCGTAGCACACCTTTTGACCTGAAAAATACAAATATGAGAGTGTTTAGAGTACAGTAAGATCATAACTGCAAAAGAAATAGTACAGTATGCATACGGTGATGGAGAAGGACAGTAGGTTTTTTTCTTGTGCGCCCATGTGAAAGGACTCAGAGTGATACACTGACACTGCTGAAAACCTTAGCCTTAATTTAAATTGCAAGTATCATACAGTTCATGGGAATCCATGGCTTTCTTCCCAAGGCCTGTGAAACTCTCCAAGACGCTGATGATTCCCACTAACTTCTAGAAAAATATTCTCTACTTTAATGACTGTACCATCAGGCCTCTCTGTTAAAGCTATTCCCAATTTTAGTGGCAAGAAGCTAACAGTTTCTTGATTCTGCTATCTAAACTTGAGAGGCTGTATTCACAAAGACCTCATAGCTACTCTTAGCTATAGCATGTCTAAGTACAACCTTTAAGGGTGTGTGGAAGGAGAGTGTCTGCCCCTTTAAGGGTATCTGGTCAATGACTTTTGCAGTGCAAAGAAGAATAATAAGAAAAGGAACAAAATGTACAGACAAACCTGGCACGAAAGCATAATGGAGAAAACCAAGAAAAAACAAAACAAAACAAAACTTGTCAGGCACACTGGTGAGCAATCAAGAAACCGCAGGCAAACGGGATCTTGCAACTCGATAAGGATGTTGGGGGGGTTGGTGGGCCTATGCAATCTGATGTGGGACCAAGCAGGGTTAAGGAATGGGGAGGAACAAAGGGGGAATAGACAGAAAGGTGCATAAAGAGCTGGTCGCACATTAAGCAGACCCGTGCCTTCCCTCCTGACCTTGTGTCTCTGCCAGCTGAGGAGGAGGAGGGGACTTGGCTGGCTCTGTTTATGTGGGTCCTGCACATGGGTGCTGTTGAAGGCAGGGCCTTGTCTGTGGCAATCTGTTTGATGGCCTTGACAGTGTCCTGTCTGTGCGGCACTGGGATACCCGCTTAGCTTTGCTACTGGTTGAACCAGCAAAGGGGAAAGCAGCAGCCACATCCTTCAGCTCAGGCAGAGGCCCTGGGAACCGGGGCAGGTACCAGAGGCCAGGCAGGAGGGAGTCCTGGGACTAGAGGAGGTGGACACACTCTTAACCCCTTAACACAGCCAAGAGAAACTCCAGGTATCAGCAGATCTCATAACACTATCCGGATACCATAAAGCAGCCCTGTGATCCTTTCAGAAAGGACTAGATCTACTGCATGCACACTGGTTTTCCCTTGCCCTTCAGTTACGTCTGTGGAAAGAATCAAAAGCCAGACGAAGAAATAATGTTTATTCCTTCCAGTTCTTTTGCTGAGAAAGACACGTGCCTTTTTCCTAAAAAGGAAAAATAATTGTCATCATCAACTAGTGAAATTCTCTAAAGTTTATTCAACATGTGCAAGGTGTGGAATGAACAAACTGACATATCGGCAGCAACTGAACTCCAGTATGTTTATTTAGGGACAGGAGAAGGGTTCTAAATATAAGGAAACAAGCCAATCACCTCTTAAAAAAAAAATAAAGTTTTTTCAGTATGGAAATTTATCATTGGAGAAGAAAAGTAGAAGAGTTTATTTTGCTAGCTAAGTAAGAATTACTGAAGGATACCAACGTAATAAGAACTATCAGGCATTATCCAGATTGTTTAGAAATCAACAAATTTTATCATTTCACTGGAAAATTTGGCGAGGACAGTATTTTATTGTACCATGTCAGTTTTACATTCGAAAATCTTGTATTTACTCTCACTCTTAAGCAAACCCAGATACATGACTCATGTAAATAACCCTTTGGCTTTACCTTTGAACAGATTTTATCCTGTTCTACCTTAAAAAAGGAATTGTAATTTGTCACTGGGAAAAGCAACATCATCCTATAATTTAAGATGTACTTCAGCTTTTTAAGCCCATGTTTTTCTATACATGAAGAGTAAACAGAAGGGAACAAAAAAGCCTAAAAGATAGAATAAAGTTAATTCTTCTTGCTTTAGTGTTGCTTCATTTTGTATTTAATGATGAGTAGCATACTTCCCATAGCAGACTGCATACAGCACAAGAGCTGACTGAAGACTTCTCTACATTTGCACAGAGCATAGTTTCAAGAATTTGCAGAGAATAAGACGACTGTATCAAAGCCGCATGAATATAGGAATGTAAAAACAGGATCATCAACAGCGACTTTTTACACGGCCAGATAGTGATAGTACAAAGGGGAATAGTTTTAAACTAAAAGAGGGGAGATTCAGGTTAGATGTTAGGAGGAAATTTTTTACTCAGAAGGTGGTGAGGCACTGGAACAGGTTGCCCAGAGAGGTTGTGGATGCCCCGTCCCTGGAGATGTTCAAGGCCAGGGTGGATGAGGCCCTGGG
>JAVKLA010000030.1:23987690-24001302 GCA_034782735.1 Sagittarius serpentarius | reverse complement strand
CCTGATCTAGTGGGTGGCCCACAGCATGGGGGTTGGACTAGATGATCTTTAAGGTCCCTTCCAACCCAAGCCATTCATTGAGTCTATGATCACAGGACTTAGCTAAATCTGAAAGTAACTCTTATTATAGGGGCAGTAGGGAAAAACTATGTTTAGTTTTCCAGTGTTTCCTATAACCCTTGTAATCTTTCTCAAAAAAAAAAATCTCTGAAACCTTTTCTTTATGATACCCTATTAAAGTTCATCTGGGAGAAGGACTATCAGTAAGAGAAGTGTCTTTGCAGTCTCATCCTTACTTAGGCTTGGCAGACAGACTTCTGGAAAGTCACTTGTTTATCAGTAGTTAGTCTGCCAAAATAATACAGGAACAAGAATAACTTAAGCCTGTGCCACAGATATCCATGGAAAAAGCCAGGCTCCGAGATCAGGAAGAGTGCATCTGTTTGGACTTTCTCTGATAACATCCTGACAACGCTGTGTATGTGCCAATTCCTCTCCTGCCATTTCCCTTTATTTATATAGATTAAGAGCCTTGCTATCAATGAATGTAGTAAGAACCATAGTCCTAGCTGGGCAATGGTGCTGAGGAATCAAGGGGCAAACCCTTTGTTAGAGATGCATATAAAATAATGGGTTTCTTCATAAGACTTCTTTGAACAAAAAGAAAAAATACCCGTTATCAAAGCAACAAAGTGGTAACTCTAAATGCGCAAAAGTGGGAAGTGCAAGAATGAAAGCTGCATATGAAAACACAGCTCATTCCCTTCATCTATAATGTTGCAATTCACATTTTGTTAACACGATCATCACCTTTTTATTTTCCCCAGGAGCTCTGTCTCATTGACAGGATAGAGTGCACAGTGAAGGAGGAGCTGATCAACATTTTGATCCTCACCACTGGGTGAGTGACAATGGCTTATTGCCAGAGTACACATATATACATAACAGTGCAAACATCCAAAGGCTAGCACTGAATTATGTAGGACACTAATGATTTACAAGAAAAGGGGACCGCACCTCTCCCTGTAACTAGACTGGATTCAAAGCATTAATTCAACATGTATATGTGAATGTATGGAGAGCCCTTTGTCCATTATCTTGTTCTTTTTATTTCCCAGACAATTTTTAGGAATAAACTCTTTCATGATTCCTTTCATTCTGTGCACATACTCCTCCTTGACACCAAGTAGTAAGTTATGAGCAAATTCAGGTATCAAAATATCTCTGTCAGGACTTCAGTTATGCAGGAACCTTCAGTCCACTGAGATCAGTGGGATGGCCACTACCGATCTCAGTTCCTGTGCTGTGCCTCCCTTTCATGGGAAAACAGCTAGCTTTCCATCCATAACACTTACATCCACTCCCCCTCCCCGTGTGTTTCTCAGGTGGCTGAAGTGCCCCCCTCATTCTCTGTTCTCACACACAGTCTGCTCTCCCAAAACCTGAGCCAAATGACCTCTCCAACGGGACAAATGGGTCCTTGCTGGCTAACTGACCGAGCTTCTTCAGGGTACTTATCTCCCAGTCAGCTGCTGCACGGAGACTCACGTTGCCAAATGGCTCTGACAGTTTCTGAGCTGCTATAAGGGTCGTGCCCATAAGCCATAAGTCGTGCTGTACTGGTCCAATACAGAGGTTGCATCAGCGTGAAGGCTCAGCTCCATCATCCACAGCAAGCTGAGACAACCAGGTAGGACTGTACAGAGCAGGGAGGAGAAGGACAGGCACTTGTGATGCACAGCAGCAGCAGAGATGCTCCATAGGCACCACTGCAGCCCCTGCTACGTGCCCAGGAACAGCCTGCTGCTGTTGCACACGTGGAGCAGGAAGCCTTCTTGGAGCTATCCAGAATACAGATGTGAAGGCCCAATCTGTACCCGAGGGTTTATCTGAAAGTGTTAGCGAGTTAAAAAAATCTTGAAGTGTTGTGTGCAGATTTTTTTCTTGCCCTAAACTGATCTGAATAATTTTTGAGGATACCACTGCTAACACAGATGTTTGTGCAGGGTTAAACTCTAAAAATCAAGTATTATAAAGTGAAAAGAACTGACCAAGTGAAAATTCCCCGTACAGTCCAACTCCTAAATTACTTCTTTCATTTATTGCTCTCTACACCTATGGCAAAAGAATTAATTTCCTCCTTACAGGCTGATCATTTGTGCAAGAATTTACCTCTAGAAAACAGAGAAAACAGCAAGAAACCAAGAAATATTTGACATTAAAACCCATCCGTGTGAAAGTAGTATGTGATGAAGTGTAGTAAGCTTTCTGGAAGAAGCTGTGAATGGGGTTTTTTTGTTCTAGTTAATTTAGTTCCTGTGTTTAGGCAATGACCTTCTCTCAATCTTTTCTTTCTTCTTTTGAACGGGACTTTCATCTGCTGTAGTGGAGCTAGTTCAATGTGTTAATGGAAATCTGCAGTCGTGCCTTAATAGCTGGCAAATCAGTTGACGTTTTAGCGCTCTTCTCGGAACACGCTGAGATGTCAAGTTTTCAAGCTTCATTTTTTACAGCTTTCTCTCACTACTAATTTCTGAACTACAAAGCAGAAATAATTTACCAGTGAAAAATGCCAGAATGGACCACATTGTATAGCAGACAAGGTAAGTATGAAAACATTAACTATGGGCTATTTTACCTTCTTCTAACATCTTTGCAGCAGACAAGACTCCATGTTAATTCTAAAGCAACATCTGCTAATTCAACTGTATAAACTGTATTCCAATTTTTCTGTGACAATTGAATAGAAACTCTATTTGTAAGCAAGTCTATTGGAAGGAATCAGGCTAAGATACTGCACAATGTGAATAAATATAGGCAAGTTAGGCCCTTACAACCTTTCCACAAAATCTGCCCTGTCCTGCTTGAGAGATGAAAGAAAACATGAAGGAAAACATTGTTTCATTACAGGGTATCCAGAAAGGAAAAAAAGAAAAGCATGTTATTGTATTTAGTACTCCCTTCAGCATGAGACCAAAGACCTAACTAATTAATGTAGTAAGATCCAAGAACTCATTCTTACTGTTTTCCCTTACAAATGCTCCGACAAGTTAAGGTTTCAACCAACCCTAGCTGACTATCCGCAGATGTGAAGGTGCAGTGCTTATATCCTTCCTTTCATGGGGTGTATCAGCTCCTTAATCCTTGACGCACCTTCCCTCACTGAAGCAGAACAGCCCAGACCGTGGTCAGAAGTAGGCACAGAAATATGCAAAACACGCACTTGGCTTGGTGTCCTGAACCTTACCTTTTCAACAACTGTTCTCTTGCCTGTTGCGGGAAGAGTGCCGTGTTGAAGCAACAGCTAACTGACAAAGACTTCCTCTCTTTTTTTCCCCGGTTGCAAATCTGCAAGATTAGGTCTCCCCAGTTTCCTTAATGGAAATGTCTCCAGGTTTGCTCTTTCTACCCCTCCTGTGCACACCAGCCATACAGCCTGCGTACACCAGCCATACAACATAGCTCTGGCCCTGTTCCGTCAGCCTCAGCAGCTCTATCACAGAGAACCTGAACTGGCTGAAATTCCCTTGCACTCACTTTGTCTCACCATCCCGTTAGCTGAAGAAAGCAAGTGTACAGTACTTGCTCTAAGGAGTGCTAGCTACCGTTTCCATCCATATGGATCAGTTTTCATCTTTGGGTGTCACAGAGCAGCTCCACAGTAGAATGTTTTGATAATAACATTAAAACAAAGATAGCTTTTAGTTGAAATACTTGATATTAGTTAAAACACTTCTGCAGATAATTCTGCAGGAAAAAAAAAAAATCTCCTTCAAGAAAAGGAGAAACAAGCAAATTCTCAGCTGGTATTGCAATCAATTATGTCTCCATTTTGGTTTAGTAATGATGCTTAAACAAACAGAAATACTAAGTTGCTTTAGGTGTTCATGACAGAAGTTATAGTAAAATATCATTTAGAAGCAAAATTACTGATAAAGTACCCAGCTCAAAGACTCATCTCCCTAAGAGCATCAGGCTCAGTCCTAACTACACCCCCATGGGCCATGAGGGGCACAAAGGTTATCCTGAATAACACATGACTCAGCTGGAGGTATTGAAGATGTTGGGTAGAAGATAAACTCCCTACTAGTAAATCTCGTCGCTCTTCCTCTTGAATCTCATAAACTAACCTACAGTCCACAGTCTGCTACCATTAGCATCCACCTAGATTAGTGGGAAACAGCAGCTGCATGTGCACAGCATACGTGAGGAGAGAACAAAGGAATGCACAAAGCCTGCTGTAGAAAAGTCCACCATGTTTTCACACTGTGACTTTTTTCTTCCCAGGATAACGGATTCAGCGGAAAACACAGAGGAGCATTTGGTACAAAGTAATGTGAAATGTTTAACACTAACCAGTGTCCCAAAGGTCAGCATGAGGCTGATGGAGGCCTCTGACAATAAAGTAATAAAATAAAGACAAAAGGACTTAAGTGAAAGTGATCATGAAATAATATCAAGACAAATCTACATAAGTTAACCAAAATATTCCACTGGCTAGATAATATTTCTCTGCTTGTGTTATGAAGACTAGTCTTGGTCTTGAGCTTGTGTGAGCACATTGACCTCAAGGGCTGTGTAACCAGCATGCAGGACACTGGACACAATTTGTTTTCACCTGTCCCTGTGTCACAGGGCACTCCATGCCAAGTCTCAGTAATGCACTTCAGAATGCGGCCAGTAAGAGGCTAAAAGGTATTAAATTTTCCTAATCACATTTTGATTCAAAGCTGATGCATCTTGTCAACTGACCTTGATTGGGTTCAGCTCCTGGTCATGTTTTGATATATTATGTTACTGCTGTTGATGTTTTACTGCATCATATTTGTGTCCATCTACTGAATTTAATTTGGGTTGTTTTGATGATTCATACTACTTTTTTAAAAAATACTACTGTCCTAAGATTTCATAGTTATGTTCTGTCTTCATTTATGATAAAAGCAAATTACCAGCTTCTTTCCCAAAGTTTGTAATACTGAAGATACATCATTCTCTAGTTGAGTCAGTATTCACACCACAGATGTTGCTCAGCTCACGCTCTTGAGCAGCTTAAGGAATTCCGTGTGCTCACAAATTTGCCATTCAAATACAAACTGCTATACAGATCATATGTCAGTCTGTATCTATATTAATATCTTCATAGCTAACTCTTCCATACCTTAACAGCTACTTTTTCCTCCCACCATCCTAATAACCAAGTCTGCCAAGAAAAGAGACATTCATTATCGATTCATACTTTTTCTGGATTAGGGGTTATGCTTAATTCTCATAATACAGTTTCTCTAAAGTGTTTTTTCTTTTGTGAAAAACTTTCAAAGTTTCCAAGTCCCTTTTAAGGGCTTTTATAAGATAACCAAGGGTCACATTTGCCTGTTAAGCAGCTGTAGTTCAGGTAGATAGGTGTACAGGCAGACAGTTTGTATAGATCATATCATGTAGTAATTAGCGTGTAGACAATGTCTAAAGTGGATTAATAGAGGCTGGCCCCAACCTCTCTTAAGCAAAACTTCACCTATTAGCCAGGCTTCTTACAGTGCTTGTAATGGAGTCCCTTTCTTGCTAAATTCTTAGGCATTAGCATGTAAAAGTTATAGATGTATAGACAGCACATATAAAACGATAGGTAAAAGGCAAATTCTTTCCACTCTCTCTCAAACACAGGCCAGATAATCTATCTTTAGCCATTAACTATCCCATATCTTGTGAATTAGGAGAGACGATGACAGAGGTCCTCAGACACCAGTCAAACAGCCATCTTTAGGATTAATGCAGCTCTCGCAGAGAGAGAAAACAGGGGACAATGGAAGCTGTGAGTAAAAAGAAAGTACCATATTATACCATTCATACATAGATTTAGTACAGTTATGCAGAATATGAAGCTGCACAAGAAGCATTTGTCCCTGTCCAGTCTTTATTTCCTCTTTTGCCACGGGAAGTGATCTTCAGTTCATTTATTGCTGAAACTGAGTTTTCACCTGCATGTCAGCCTTTACTAGTTATACTATTGTGTTTCCAAGCACTTCTGGGAACAAGGAGTTAACTTGATTTTTTCTGAATAACAGCTGTTCTCAGTAGACCCATAATAACTACACTTTTACAAAACGAAGCAATCAGAAGGAGACAGACTGTTTGCAAAAGAGCATTGGGTAGTGCTGATTTGAGCATTAAAGAATATTACTTATCACTAAAACCTGAATTCTGCCATCTGGCTGAATACAAATGCAATGAAAATGAAATCTGATGGCTTCCCTGCATATTGCAGCAAGATAGCTGGTTAGTAAAATAGGCAGTTAAAAAAAAATACACATATGAACACTGAAGAGAAGTATTGATCTAAATAGATTATTCTGGGGGAGGTTTGTTAAAGCCTCTATGTGCTCAGAACCTGCACTGTTCTAGATCTTGGGAACATGCAAGCAAGGATTCCTTGTCCTGCAAAACAGGTAAGTTTTTCATTGTGTTGAATAAACTGTTGGGAGGATTTGCCTTCCCCAGAGCAGACTACAAGTTTGTCTGGATTTTCAAAATTAGAGATGTGGTGTTTCAGACACAGGCTTGCTCTTGATGTACTGAGAACCGGAATATCTACCTGCACAAAAGGCTGCCATCTTCACCAAGCACCGATAGGCTTATTGACTCATTTAACGAAGAAAATAACACATATGGCAGGGATGTCAGGCCACTGATAATGGAGCTGTAAAGAAGTAGCTTGATGTCTAAATCTCATTAGAAGGTAATCAACACTTCACCATCCATAATTACCCTCACAGGAAAACACACGATTACAATTATGTAAATCAATACACGGTAAGTGTCTTCAACTGGAAAATAAATATCCATTTTTATGAAATGGTTTTAGTCACTGATTTGAGTCATATGCCAGTGTCAAAAAAATTTATAAAGTATTTCCCAAGTACTTCTTTTCCCCCCACTCTGGTCAGATCATTGAAGCCCTGACAGTTTTCCTTTCTTCTAAGTGAAACATACCTACTTTTTGGCTTCAGCTCTGTTTCAGATAACTAGCACATCATAAATTTAAAGCCTGAGATCCATTTAGCTTTTCCTGTAATAACCATTTTCCTCTCTTCTGATCATGTGAACTTTACAGCTATATATCACAGCTGATCATGGCAGACAGCCACTTGCTTCTATAAGGGGCCAGTGCACAACTGCACTGTCCTAAGGGTTCACGCAAAGTGCCAACATAGTTACCAAGACAACCCCCTAAAAACTGCAAGTTGCCTTCCCTTTTCCTGTTTTAAGAAGGAACTGAGATTTGTGGCAGACCTGTATTTTCCCCCTGTCTGCCTTTGAGAGGTCTAGCAACTTTGCCACTGTGAGCAATGCAGGCTCCTCGGCATCACCAAACCTGATGAGGACAACACACTCAGAAACTTAGCGCTGGCATCCACAGAGATGAAAGGCTTGCATTTCAATGTGATACAATCTGCATCTTCTCAGCTGTCAATAAGAAGAAAGTCACTATGAGCCTAGGACATGGAACAAACATTTTCCTTTGCAATATATACTCAGGATCTCAAGTTTCCCTAACAATGAATTATGTTTGTTAAAAGAATGCAAAACTACCCAGAGTACACTCTTCAGGGGTATAAATAACCCTATTCACTTCCACGGACACAAGCAGGCAGGCCAATGATAACACCCAAATGTCAAGGGACTCTATTTGAGGCTATTCAAAATAAGAAGAAATACGATGTGTTAGAAAGATCTACACATCTACAAGTCTGCTCCAGGATGTGGATTATTTACCCAGAACTTAGAAAAGCCCACTTACTGCTGAAGCTGTTAGCAGTGGTTTTGCTTGATTGTTTTCATTTTTCTGAAAAGTCTTATATGCACACTAACATAATAAATGTTTTATATACCACAGCCTAAAGATACCACCAAGAGTGTTCCACCATTTCAGCTGTTTAATAAAAAAGCATAAATACTGACATGAACACTGACAAGACTGGCAAATTAAGTCCCTTCATCAATAGTTTTCTGTGTAGCTGTGAAGACCAGAACAGATTTCCCAGATACTTTTAAGACAGACATAATGACAGCTAGTAAGTTGTTGTTAACATGTTGTGGAATAGACTTGACAAAAACTATAGGGTCTGAATGGTTTAAGTATAATCTGTGCCAGCCTAGGGGAGGAGGGAATAATCTTGTTCTCCTGTCCCAAACCAGCAAACATTTTCACACATACCTAATTTTATATACATCCCTCAACAGGATTTCTCACAGGTATAGATTTAAGTACTTCTGAGAGTTTCTGCTGATCGCTCATTTCCTATTTTTGTCTGTAGAATGAAATAGTTTTTAATGACTATTAAAATATGCTCTTTATCAATCATTAGCCAGAGCAAGTATCATCCATTCTCTTACTCTTTTTCAGTGAAATTTGAATGCCTTTTTCCAAGTAAGTGTATTTTCATGGATTTGGTACCAATATACCTGTATTTGCCACAGATGTAAGTAAAATTTACATATATATATAGATGTGAAATGATATTAGTTTCCTGGGTTTATGGACTTAAAGTTTCCTAATGTGGAACACTTTACAGGCATCTCAGTATGAGAATGCAATAGCATGTCCATCTTCTTGCAGTAGTTCCACAATTAAAAGAGAAAGCAACAGGCAAGTCCTTGCTCATTCACCTTCTGCTAAAAAAAGTGGGAAAAGCCAATCCACATGGGATCTTAGAACTGGTGACAGTTCACTTAAGGCAAAAATAGAAGGGACCTTTGAGGGGAGGAGAAATAAGTTAGAATATTTTTCTCTTAAGGTAAATTATCCTTTATAATAAAGTCAAACGGAGGTGAAGCACAATTGGTTAATTCACATCACATGTATACAACCCTGTATGGGAAGAAACGAGATAGAGTGGGATTCATCTCACCAAACTTTAGTTATTCACAATGCACCTGTCCATATCTGACCTGGCTCACTGACCTCACTGTGTAGACAACTGAACAAACAGGTATTTTTAGGGTGTATCTGCAGTATTTTCAAGATCTATGTTAAAATGAAATTAATCCCACTCTAAAAATAACAATTTTTTTCCTTCACTGCTTATAAAGTGAGCCTACAGTGATTAGCTGTATACTGTGGCTACGCTTACATTTAGTTAGAGCCATGCCAACTGTTTAGCTAGGACTTTTTTTTTTTTTAAGATTGCTTGAAAGTGAAGGTCCTACTGTGTCAGTGGTGGGAGTGGGGACTGCTTCAGCAAGAGACTCATAATTTCAAACTAGTGATAGACAGGTATGAGCATGGGATTACAGCGTAGAAATTACTATTAAACCATTGCTTCATCTTACTTATTTCACATTAGTTCTATACATTCTTTTCTGATCCATGAGAGATTTGCAAAGAGAAAGAAGAAACGAGAATTAGTTTCAAAGAATAGTGCTGTATCGAGCACTTTACGAACCAAAGCACCCTTTCCTGCAAACGCCTTTTGATCAAGTAGTTTGATCTACACAGGATCAGACATGAACTACAGAGAAGTAAAGTCAAGGTACACAACATGACCGACAAGGCAAGAGACTTTTTTGCACCTAGATGCTGCAGTGGGACAGCACACCAGCCTTGTTTCACTGCGAGCAAGAAAAGCCATGTGAAAGACAAGCAGACTGTCCGTACTGTCCCACACATTATTTATCATAGCTCCCTCCATGGCAGGTATTTTCTCTTGTGCCTGTTACCCAAGTGGAGTACTGTGGCTTGGCAATCACGAGTTTGAGAACTGCAATGCTTTCCTCTACCCTTGAACAAGATTGTCATATTCCTGGAAAAGTAGCACGCTCACCTGAGACAGAACACTTGCACTTCCTTAGCCCCTGAACGGAGCTGCAGTTTGGCTAACCTGCATAGCTCTTCCCCATAGGCGAGGTAAGCTTTGCTGGGCTGATGAAGGGGGATCACCTCTAATACAGAGGTCTCATTCTTGAAACTGATTTAAGTACTTTGGTATTTCTACCCTGCTATAGGAGGACTCATCCACCATCACACATTTCAAGTTATCAAAACTGTTCTCATCTATGAGTCATAGCAGTTTACCTAACATAAAGTGTCTTTACAAAGGGTATTATGGAATTTCTTGGTTAGGAGCAAGGCATGTTTAGTACAAACATGTATTATATCCAAGAGTCATCACCTCATTTCACCTTAAGAACCTAGATCGTTGATTTGTCCCCAAGAAGACCTTGCTCAGAACAGGTGCATAAGGAGAGGAATTACTACAGGAGTCTCAGGGAGTTAAGTGCCCAACTTCCCTTGCAGTTCTCAAAGGCTCAGCTTTAGTGATTACCGAGACCTACAACTGAACAGAGAGATCTTGTACCACGTGGGCATGCTTGTCCATTTAAAGCTTTTCTACTACGGAACCAAACGCTGGGCATTCACAACAAAGCGGTGTGTTCAATATACAACTGTTGCATATGTATCCTGTAGATGGGACTGGCAGTGTTTTTTTTCAAATTATACTTTCTCAAATTCTGAGCTACAAAAGTAGCTTAAAATTAACAGTCCATGTCCCCTCAAAAAAACAGTAGAAGGTTTCCTGTACAGCAGCTACTTAAAGTCTGACAGACAAAACTCAGGTGTAATAAGCAGGCCAAGCCAACTGAACTAAATTATATTGTGCCTTTTAAGAAAGGGTTTGTTATCTCTATTCAATTAATTACCCATGAAGATACTTCTTTAATTATCTTACTTTACAGTATTTTATAGCCAACTCAAATCTGGTCATAAGCTGTGCAAATGACCATATCCACATCCTTAAAGGCATCTGAAACAAATAAGCCTATAGTTTAGGGGCAGCTCTTGTTGTTTCATGACCCACCAAATGTTTTTCTTCATTTAGCGTTTTACATATCCAAATACTTTTACACCAAAATAGATACATATTGCTTTAAAATACCGTATCAGTATTTAATCTGCTATTGATGCATAGCAATAGCAAAGAGCAAAATTTAAAAAGCCATAGAAATACAAAAAGACAGCAAACAGCAGTCATTAAACTATAACATCTATGATTAATACACAGGCTGTTAAATGATTAGTAATAAGATTAGCTTGCATCTTTCCTGCCCAATAGATACTTAAAGTAATTGCATCTTTGCAAACTGCATTATCATCACTTCATGTTCTTCATGATGTCATGGGACAGCAAGGCAGACTCAGCAGTTTTTCCCTGAGCCTGCTTTGATTTTTTTTTTCTTTAAGAATCAATTCTCTGGCAAGGCTAGTTATTCTGATATGGAGCTGTGAGCACTGCTCACAAAACATCCACTAACTACACTAAAAATTACAAAGCATTTGTATTACTTCTCTTCAGCAATTCCCAAATTAAAGACAACAAAGAAATAACACCTGACTGTGAATTGTTTGATGCAAATAATCATTTTAATTATAGCCTAGGAAAATTAGCATACTTGGAAAAAGAAACAGAAAACTTTTACCTACAGAAATGGCATTTTGAAAAGGTAGACCCTTCCTTCTCTGCCTTCCTGACACTGTGGTCAAAATGGTTGCAATTTTGCAATTATTGCTAAGTCTGCTACAAGCTTACTGAAGTAAATGGGAATCTTTCAACAAGGTCCAACCAGCACTCAAGTCAGTTTCAGGAACAGTTTCTGTGTGAGTGATAGGAATTATACATTTAATTTATTTGGAATGAGAGCAGCGAGATTTCCACTTATTCCAGATTATCATAATTGAAGCATAAAGGGGCAGTTTTTCAGAAACAGGTCTGTTTAAGATGTGGACTTATGATTTTAAATATAAGCCTGTTTAAGTCTAAACTGTTCGTTCTTGTGTAAGATAGATAAGCTAGATGGAAGTCAGGTGGACAGCACACACCACCCAATAATTCAGTAGTACTATTTCTTGGTTGGACAAATGCCAACTACTACTAGTACTAGACCTCTCCCTGTGCATGTGGCAGGATAGGGGTGTGGTCCTTGAGAGTAAAAAAAAAAAAAAAAAAAAAAAAAAAAAAAAAAAAGAAGAGTTCTCCTGTCAGTATACCAAAATATTCTGGCATAAGCATACTGAATATCTTTGGCTGTTATTGTCTAGCGAATCTTTATCTAATGAATACAACTTCAGCTAATACACCTGATACTTCATAAATAGTTCCTTCTGTAAGTGGCTTCAAGTCCTCTCCTGTATTCTACCAGCCAAGTATTAGCTGCATAATACAGTGACATGAGATTCATCACATGCTTTGAAATGCTTCAGGGAAATATGGAGTAGAGCCTGTACTCTTTCAAAACTCCAAAGCCTTATATGCATCTAGGAACAGTTTGACAGTATACACATACTACTTATTGTTTTAAAAGCTGGACCTCGACTCAGTTTGCTACATGTCACTTAAATGCAGAAGCGTCAGCTAGAAGATTAAAGGACTGGGTTTCCTCACCCACACATGGACTCCCGCACTGAGTCTACTAATGCAAAATGCATCTCACGGATGAGTAATCTCACTAGTCTTTAAAATAACAAAGCATTACATAGTACTCATATAAATTGTTAAACTAAGAGCTCTGCTGGATCATATAGGACTGTACAATTCACATTATCACAGAGGTAGATGAAATATTTCAGGATACACTTCAGGCAGACAAGCTTTCTCAAAATGTTGGCAGTACTGATACTTAGCTATTGTTTCCTGGAAGACACAGTTTCACCAAAAGCCCAGCAGCACATCTCAGTTCTGCATGTGAACTTGCTTCAAATAAGACATCACCAAAATAGTCAGTGACTGCGCTCCATCCGCAACTACGAAAGTTATCTGAATTCAGCAACCACATGCTCGCTACAAAAAAAAAACCCTACAAAAAGGTTTTCTTGACATGCTATCGTGACAGCCTCCGAAACAGTTGTATACAAGCAATTTGCAGTGTTCTGGAATCCGTTTGTAAAGAGGCGTGTTCTTACCTGCATATACAGAGATTTGCACACATAACTCGTTAACAAGCGCAGTCAAGTGTATAAATCTTTGTTTCAAGACAAATGTATGGATGTGCTTGCATATGCAACACGCCTCCGAGAGTCTGTTAGCTTTAGCGTGGCGGGTTTGACCCAAAGTGCAATTAAAAATAGCCCTTTCATTAAATTTAGCAGCTTCTGAGCGTACGTACCTGCACGCTGCAAATACACAATGTGATCCTACAGCTCTTAAACTAAACCTAAGCTCAAGTGTTAGATACAGATTTCTGAAGTACTGTCTCGCTCTCGGTTTTGAGAGCTGCGGACACACCTACATGTAACAAAACTACTTATGCTGTATCCTCTTAAAAGTTTGCTTTTTCCTCCTAACTATACCACAAACAACGCAGAAATATCCCTGTAAGACGCAAACAGATCTCACGGGGCAGCTGTTCCTCAGAAAGACATTGTAGTAAGCGCACGCTCTACCTTTTCCAACAGTTACGAAGGAGCTAATTACGCAGCCAACCCATCACACCGAAAACTCTGCCGGCTCGGGACAACGGCGGGTCGGCAGGCACCGACTGACCGACCGACGGGAGCGCAGCTTTCTGCCTCCGGAGACCCAGACCTGTAGCCGCTCCCAGCTCCGGGGGCGGGGGGGGGGGG
>JAVKLA010000030.1:23965611-23986709 GCA_034782735.1 Sagittarius serpentarius | reverse complement strand
GGGGGCGTCGAGCCCCACGGCGCCGGGTCATTCGGGGTTAGCAACGGGCTTTCTTACCGGCTGGTGAGCGTGATCGAAACCCGGGTCCGTGTTAGAGGCTTTATAGGCTTTCCCTCCCCTCTGTTTCCCCTAGCGAGAATAGAAATGCACCCTTGCCGACTTAAAAATGTAGAAATACATATCCGTGCGTACAGGTATATGTACTGGAAAGTCCCCTTTTCTCACTGCCCCAGAAGATACCGTAGTCCGATTCACGTTACTGTCGCTCTGAAAATACACCGCGGTAATTCTCTGGACATCTTCAAAGGACCACTTTAAAGACTTTGTTCTTCAGAGTCGTGTTGTTAAGGGTTTTCTTCTACAAATGCAGTTTGTCGATTCCTTTTATTACTTGTGTACTTGTGCATGCTTTGCTTTTAAATGGGGTAGATCATTACAGACAGGTTTAAAGGACATCTGGTATGCAAATTAGTTGATGGTTTGCCAGTCAACTTCATCTTTCTCAGAACTCAGCTAGAGATCGCGTATATATGGCATACTGGTAAGCCATTTTCCCTTTGAACCTTTACAGCCAGGTTCTGAATTCAATAGATCTCAGATTACTATGGATTTTAAAACACTTGATAGATTTCCTAGCTGCCTTAAACCTACCTGAGATCAGTTTCTTACTAAAAAAAACGCTAAAGTTTATAAGTAGCAATGGAAAATTATTTCAAGCACTGCTGTGTTTTGCTACCAACTTTCTCAGTTTAATAGCAGATTTATTTATTTGTTTGACTGATACAGATTTTTTCCAGGTGGATTTCAGGCTTCCAAGCCAAAACCTAATTTTTCCTACATCTATAGGTAAGTGGAGCTGTGATCTAAAGCTGCCTGTGCTGAACAATACGTTCTGAAATGGAGAAGTTACCTTAAATCTCCAAGGCATCTGAGATTCAGCCTTTTCTTCTTGTAAAGCTGGTGGCATGCAGAAAAAAGAAGAGCATGACCAAGACCTAAAATTGATACGAGGATTTTAAAATATTTTTGGCAAACAGAGCCTTTCAGCTCTATACATTTTTAACCTGCTCCTGTGTTGCAAATATGAGGGAGTTCAAGTTTGTCTGAGTTATCTTGGATCTCAAGTGATGTACAGCCAAAGGAGGTGTGGAAAATTAGAGACATATTACAAGTTTTCCAGAGTGTAAAGTCTCCTACTGTCTCAGAAATGACATGGATAGTAAGGGATGAAACCCTCCAAATTGTTGGGAATCTTATGTTAAATACCATCCATAGATATTGAAAAGGTCTTTCTTTTTCTTTCTCCTTTGCAAAACTTTTATTAGCTTGCCAGCTCCTAAAGCCACGTTGAAATGAAATAGTTGTATATTCGCACAACTAAACTCTCCAGCCATCCACACCACCATCTCTTTTCCAATGCGATTAACAGCATGCAGAGGGAAACAAAACAAACTCTGTCTTTAGTAAATTATGCAGCACTTTTTTGGCATGCTTTATGCTGGTTTGTTAGCCAAAATGCAGTGACTGTTCCTGGCATTCTACTGATCTTTGCTGCACATCTCATCACACAAGAGGGGGAAAAAACAAAGAGTAAGTGCAGTTGTGTTGAGACCAAACTGCATTTCCGTAATTATCTGCAGAAACTTTCCAGGCTTGTCTTCATCTTACTTGCAGCCCCTTGCTGCTTTCTTTCCTGCAGAAAGAAAACACAGAGCCCTGTAATACTGCATCAGGGGAGCTTTCCTTACCAGTGCCAATCCACACCAGCTAAGAAGCTACCTATTAGTCTGTCTACTTCTCCCTGTCCCTTTCATAGTTGGAATATATTTCTTTTTTTCAGGAAATGATGATTTCATTTTCAGTTAAAAATAATTGCTTCCCAGGCCTGGCAACTGCATAATTTGCAGTTGTTCATCTGGGCCTTCTAAATAATGGAAACAGGACTCACTGCTGGGACCCAGTTTACGGTCTTTGTAATACATTCACTCTGTTGATACTGTGGTTTCATCCACAATGTACGAACAGAAGACACAGTGGCATTGTGAAGTGACTGAGCAACCTAGCTTTTTAACAAATTACAATAATTGTATTACAACCCAAAAACCTAGCAATGCGTATTTAAAGGTTCGGGTACCCAGAATATAAATAACTTCGAGTGCATGAGAAGTTTATAATGATAATTGCAAAATCCTAATAACCTGTACATCCATGAAACGACTCTTTGAAAGGCAGACTGTCTTTTCTCTGGCATCATTATTTTGCCACATTGCAAGGTTTTATTTCCTAATCTGGAGAATACAAAATTAGAAAGAGAATAGTTTATCTGAACATAAAGCTTTCAAAATACTGCTATCTTCAAATCAGGACTACATACTTTTCTAAGGTAACTTTCAGTCTAAGTCAAATTATTTGCCAAATCACAGAAGAAAATGGGTAAACTTGAGCATTTTTTTTCCATGAGGTAGCTAAATCATTGGATAACTTAATGGTATTTAGCCTATGAGTTTGTGAATAAATGTGATCATTAAATGCTGATGTGTTTCTCCTTATTGCTTTTTAAACACTTTAAAGACCAGATTTGGCCAGTCTTAAAAGATGGTTACTATTTAGTATCAGTAATAAATTTTCAAACAAGCCTAGAAGGGAAAAAAAGGAAATTAAGTTGGAATAGTTGCCCTTTGGGGTGGCTTAAGAGTTCCTCTATTTGACCGTTCCCCAAAGTGGTAGTTCTCTATACTTCGCTTTCATGAAATACTGTTTAAAGTCTGAAATACAGCTGTTTGCTCAGTTCATTTCTCAGCAATGATTATTTTAATTTCCTTTTTAGTTTTCCCACTTACATCTAAAATTCTTCTGTCATTTGCCATGAGCCTAGATGATGCAGCCTCTGAAGCTGCCCTGGTATACAAATGAAAGTAGGAGGAGAAAAGAATTTTGTACATTTACCGTGTGCAGTGGCTTGCACATGGATAATTTATTAAATAACTTTGCTAGAGCTCTATCAATTTGATATCTCATTGACTTCCAAAAATAGTTTAAGCTACTTAGTTTCTCCTGCCGATTTTCTTGGGACTATAATAGCATTATATTTTTAATGGTTTTTTTCATTCTGTAGTTACGGAAAAGAATTCAGTACAGAAGTTAAAAACATTTGAGAAGTTGTAAGATGTACTAGAGGACGGAAGGGATTAGAGAAAATTTAAGCTTCTTCACCCCCCTTTAGCAGCATCTGAGGTACCATCCACCCATAAAGAAAAGAAAAAGAGGAGCAGGTGAGAGGAGAGAAGAAAGGAAATGTGCCATTGTTCATTATTCAAGTGTCTAAAAATGTATGTCTAGCCTGTACACTACAGTGCCGCCTAGAAATTCCCAAACTACTTGCAAGTTAACGGTCCACGTAGCTGGGGCCAGCGAGGTGCGCTGGCTTGAATTGCGATACCCCGGTTAGAATGGCACTGTTCCCACCCTCATCTGTCCGGCTCTGAAGCCAGCTAATTCACTGCTAACTCAGGTATTTCTGCAGAGTGCTGCGTTGCACAGTGCAAAATGCCATTGTGGCTGTACGTGCAATGCAGTGTGACTGACAGTTACACCAAGTTCTGCCAAGGAGGACTAACGTAATTTAATTTCCTTCAATTATAATCCATTTAGATGTAACATATAGCAGAAGTAGCTTTAAAAAAAATGAACAAAACCTTTTAGATAAACAGGGTTTCTTAAAGGCCACAGGACATTTTTTACATATTAGCACAAAAATCGTAAGTTCACAGATTTTTTAAGCATTCTTAACAGTGATATCTTGTATCTACTAAAATAACATCCTTTCACCCCCTCCCTTAATATCCCATTAAAGCTAGTTGTTCAGTAAAATCTTGATGGCTGCAGACCCAATTTATTAATATTTCTTGGGTTTGGATCAGACTAATCAATAGAATGAAACTCTGTGCATGTTGATTAAACCTGATTCTCAAACCAGATGCAAAATACTAACTCTAAGTGAGCAGCAGTTCTGTCCCAAACCGAGACAGTAAGTCACATTTCGAACTGCCAAGATGAGCATTTTGACAACTCTCAAGTTTTATTACGAAAACATATTCCGGGCAAGAAGGTAACTGAAAACAACTGTTGTTAGAAAATTCATCTTTCTGGGTAAAAATAATGGTTCACCAGAAGTCACAGCTGAGTCAATTTTCTAGCCACTTCTTTCTCTGTGCTCTCAGGGGAAGCAGCAAGTGCACAGCAACGTTCTCTTAAGATGTATGCCCAGCTTCAAAGCTCAGGTGGCCTCTTCTGGAGGAGATTAAGTTATACCTTTGGGTGAGCACAAGCATCTGTGTATCTTTACTTGATTTGTCTGAATGAGAACTTAAATCCTGGTTATTGGTGTTTATCATATATCATGTAGCAAATTTGTGAGAGTAGAAGTATTAATATTCTTTCGCTGTGTTACCCTGTTTTCCCTGTGTATCAGAGATGAGGGTAGGACCTCATTTGGATGCTAGGGTCTGTATGTGTTACAGATACCAGCAGTATTTACGTAAGCCTTGCCACTGTACCCCACGTGAAAGATGCACTGCACATCTCCTTTTTGCTGTGACCTTTGTGATTGTCTGATCTTATTTTGTGCTCATATATTTTATCAAAATCTTTGCAGTCTGGAATTTTCTATAGGCTTTCTGGAGAGCAAGTTTGTTCAGGAATGTCATGAGATTCACTCATTAAGTTTTCAGACCTTGTTTTTACTGCTTAATTTTAACTACTATTGTGGAAATTGAGCAGGACAGGTTTGCTAGGAGGGGTGAAAAAGTGCTTTTGTGAATCAGTAACCATGTGAGAGGGAGTACAGATTTTACCTTGTACTTCTTTAGTTGAATTGTTATTTTCTCCTAAAAACTGTATCTGTTTCTTAAAGCATGACTACCAGGCCAGCACACCCGTTCTTTCCTTCTCAGCTACTTTTAGGCATTTGAAAAGAAAACGTGATTCAAAGAAGAAGTGGTAACCAATGAAGATGGATGACTATTAGGTCTGCTCAGCAGTAGATGTTGCCTGACAGTCTCAGGACCTTTCCACGTGGAACCTGAGCTGAGGGTTGTGTTTTGCTGTTTCTTCTTACCATTGGAGGTATTTCTACCTACCAACAGAAGGCGTTCCTCTAGGCTGCCAGGAACAAAGTGAGCATCGTGTATTATTTTTGAGGATGTAGTGATGTTTCCTTTTAAGTACTTTCTTGCAATGCATTTCTCAGTTTTTCTCGGCTCTACCAATGCTTATTATGTTCCTCCACTCCTTACCCTGTTATCGTAATTTGATAATTCTATGAGTGTTACTGCAAGTATCCTGCAACGTTCCCCTATCTCGACCCTCTTCTTTCAGCACCAGGTTTCCCTAACTCTGCTGATACTGAGGCCTGCAGCTCATTCTTGCTCCTCCTGATAAGTCTGAATCGTCTTCCGTAAGCCCCGTAATGCTGTTAAAGCAGCTCCGTAGTGCTGCTTAGTCCTGACCTCCTCCTACCAGCAATGATATGGCCACATGCAGAACCTTTTTTGTTCTCTGCCACACCTTTCTTCTTCATCTCAACTCACCAATAAGCCTATTTTCCTTTTCAGGTTCTGCTGCCTCCTAATGCTGAGACCTGGGGTCTACATGTCAGCAGAAGAGGTGAGAGCACTCAGCTGTGAGTGGTAGGGATGTCCCTCTCCTTCTCTGGGAAGGACTTAGTGTTTCTTAAGTAGAACAAGGAGCCCTGCCTGTCATGCAGTGTTTGGTTTTGTCAGTGTCTCAACTTTTTAATGACCTGAGTAGCTCTAATGCAAATCAGCAAACCAATAAAAAAAAAAACTTTTTTTCCACAGCCTTGTTCTGTTTCCTAATGTGTTCCGATCAAATCACGCAAATTGTTAGCAAGAACACTCACCAAGCTTACAGCTTTGTGTTACGAAGCTTGTAGTGCACTTGCTTCTGCCTCTTCCAAGCAGCAGAAGAAAGAGGCAATGTCGATGTCGGCAACGTTACTCAAACTCTATCTCATATAAGTAGTTGTTTGAGTCTGTTCCTCCTGGCCTGGATAGGTGTATTGGGTCTGGCTCTTAGCCAGCCTCCCTGATGGGTTTGCCTATGATACAGAGGGAGTGAAAGAGGGTATCTTGCGTGCTGTGTCAAAAGCAGACCAACCTATGCTTAACGTCAGGCTGGATACACTCACAGTGCAAGACGTGAGCATGTGTGCAGAGACGATTTCTTGCACCTCTGCTGGCTGAACTGTGTGGACTGGAAGTTAATGGAGCCATGACCAACTGGAGCAGAAATGCAAGAGCAAAGGGAAAGGGACATCAGAAATACACAGGAGCAAGATTGTCTTGTGTTCCTCCAGAGGCTGTTGTACTTGGGATATCAGCAGGTGACTTTTCAAGTTTTTCTCACTGCCCTTCTGGTCCATTCTTGTCAGCAACAACAATATTACTTAGAGAACCTCAAAATAGATATGTGGTTTCTGGGAGAAAACTGTTATCCTTCTTTAACAGCCACTCCAAAATTCCTTAGAAGAAGAGACCTGACACAAGAAGGTTATCTTACACTAGCACTATGTAGTCAGTGCTTCCCAATCTTGCCTGAACCTCCATCTCCTGTCTTCTTGGGGCAGAAACTGAAGTAAGACATCCCTGAACCTCTGACCTGCATTGCCTTGTTGGCCTTGCAAAGCCTCATAGCTTGAAATTTTTACATTGCCTCCCAGCTCATGATATCTTCACGTGCAGGCACCAGATCTGATCAACTTCTGTCACTTAAGTCCAAGTTTCCACTAAGAGTCAGCTCCATTTAGGCCTGGGAGAAGACAACCTGGGTGATGCTCTGGAGTATGACTTCTCCGAGCCAGATTTGAGAAGAGAGAAGCCAAGATCTCAGACCCTGCAGGCTGTAGTGTAACAGCAGGCTAAAGCCGCAGGAAACTGAAGGATGACTAAGGACTTCACATCCAGTGGCTTGGATCTTCAGTTCCTCTCTGTGAGAAAGAATCATCTTACTTCTCAGGCTTCAATACTGAGGATTAACAGCTAGGTTCTGCTGCCCTTGCTACCTTTGTCTTCTTCGTTCCCCCACACAAACATCTTTCCTGAACAAAACAGTCCTTCACAGCTCTGGCTTTGTTCCAACCAGAAGTCCTGCAAATCAGAGGCTCCCAAAAGCTGCCCCTTGCTGGAAGCAGAAGGGGTAGTGAGCAGTGGTGTTCCTGTAAAATTCCAGATTCCTGGCCTGCTGTCTTTCTGGTTCAGCTGCTGGCAACTGGATCCCAGGGCAGCTGGATCTCAGCCTTTCTGTCTCAGCAGCCAGGATTTCAGACCTGTGTACATTTGCTCTTTTTGTGTATGGATACAGTTTAAAATTAAAAGGTTTCTGTAATGAAGATGGGTTGCTTGTATAAATACAGCTTGAGAAAGAGGAACTGGCTGGGGTGAAGAAAAACTTGGAGTTCAGCTGGTAGCTAGCTGCAAATAAGGCAAAACCTGCAAAAGCATAGACTTCTTAGGTCAAGCACACAAAACCTTTAGGATTCCAATTAAAGGAAATGCTTAGTATTTGCACAGTAAGATAATGGCCTTCTATTCGTATCCTACATTGCTATACCTACGGTGTTCCCTGCCTTGTTTACTGGCCTTTTAGCATTTCATTTGAAAGACTAGACACTATGGCTCATTAACATGATCTAGTTCTCTGACTGCTATCAAGTGAGCTGTGATGCTGACGCTCTGGAAGAAGCTAAACCAAATGTCATACTGCTATTCTAACCCAACATGTAACACTAAACCAGTGATCTCCATGGATTTGTTCTCTTGAACAAATGGTGGTGTTTTCCAGATGCAAGATCTGTTAAGGCTACCTGCACCCTGGGGGGTTGCTTCTCATATAAGGGGTAGCTTCATTATAGATCTGCCTTCAATAAGGAGAACTACCATGGGCTCATAAATTTCAGTAATTCACATGGTGGTAACAGGGTGTCAGCGACTCCTCACTGTTTCATGATTCTAATCCCTGGAGAGCTGGGATGAATTCAGTTGCGGATGCCAATTGTTGGTAATTCAGCTCTGCAGCAATAAGGTGGCTGGTTCAGCAGGAAACAGAATTCATTTTCTTCTAGACTCATGCTGGTATCTCTTCTCATGAGTTAAGCTATTTGTGATCCTCCCTACCTTGCAGAAGCAGGAATGCCACTTATAACTACTGTTCTTGCATTCCCAATGAGGTCTAATCAATGTTAGGGATGCCAGGAACTGAAGGCTTGGTTCTCATGCCTCTGTCCAAAACTGAGCTTTGGCAACTGATACCATCTGAATATGCTACTGATCCTAAGTTGTTCTGTTTTCCTCCTTTCTTTTCATCCCCTTCTCCCTGCAACTTCCTGAAGTGAACCACTTGGGGAGGGGGAACTCAGTCCACACACAAAACACCCTGCAAGTTTAATGGATAACATGCATGAAATACACTCTAGAAAGTCTGATCAGTAGATTTTACTTGGTCTTTACAGAGAAGACTGAACAATCTCCTGAGACTGCATCACTGAATTAAAGCTTCAGTTGTTTCAAGGGTGGAAGGTTTTGTTTCAGAAGGAAGGAAAGAGAACTGCTGACATCTGCAGCACAAAAAGAAATGCAGAACTTTAAGAAAAAAGAATTCCTATATGAACAATTTGATTAGTAAAAGCCTGAAAAAAAGTGCATAGCTTTGTAGAAGGAAAGAGGA
Source organism: Sagittarius serpentarius (assembly GCA_034782735.1). Classification (NCBI taxonomy): domain Eukaryota; kingdom Metazoa; phylum Chordata; class Aves; order Accipitriformes; family Sagittariidae; genus Sagittarius; species Sagittarius serpentarius. The sequence continues at coordinate 23,977,967 of JAVKLA010000030.1, read as the reverse complement.
GAGGATTCTGTTCTTAAAGAACATTTAGCAAAGATTGTTTTCATTGCACAAGGATATACTACCCAGGATACTTCTTCAAAAACAAACATCTGGGGGATTTTGTCTTAGCTAAACCTAAGGAAAAACAAATACTGGCATGCCAAGAATGCCAGTTACACGTGCTACAATGAAAGCTCTATGTAATAAGCTTATGAAACACATAATCTGACTTTAAGTATGTGGAATACCTTAAGGATATCTGCTCATTAAAATGATTCATGTCAAACGCTATATTGCACAAGCTGACCCATGGCTTCATGAGTTTCCAAACTTGGAATGCCTTCAGCTCTCTAGAGTTGAGTCTCAAATGACAGGCTGTGTCTACAAGGGGATGGAAGGGAAAATGTTTTATGTCCTCTTGGAGGAAACTGACTGCAGAAAACTGATTTGCATGTTTGTTGTTCCTTTTGAAGTCACCTGGCCATTCTTCTGTATGTGGTGTAAACTGTTTTGTAAACAGGCCTTAGAACAACTCAGATATTAGGGAATGTATGTAGTGAAACTTCAGAGTTAGTATTACTGGCAAAACTTCCACCATATGGCTAGTCCACAGGCGAGATAATTAAAGATTACTCTTAACCTTTTCAGATCATCTTCCCAAATGAAGGCCACTTTAATCGGTCTCTGAATGTGTTTGGATTCTCTTCTTTCCCAAAATTCTGTTAACAAGCACTTCAGTGAGGTAAATGTACTGCTTAACCAACAGTAAAATCTCGCTACTTTTCATAGCTCAATGAAATTAAATTGAATAAGTAATTATATTAAAATAGAACAAAAAAAGCTAGAAGTTACTATAGAATCAGTCTTTGGTGTCTATTAGCTTCATACAGGTTAGCAATTTGCAAGCGTCAGACTAGTAGAACTGCTCATGAGAACTGAAGTTATACCTAAAAGCAGCAACAGAAAACCTTTTCATTCATCTTTGAAAGATCATGTTATGGACAGAATCTCTATTCTTTTGGAGTTGTTGTTTAATTATGATTGCTTCAATAGGAGAAAAAGCTTGAAAAATTTTTTTTTAGCACTTAGTTTCAGGGAGACCCAAACTGTGCCAAGAATTAGAGAATATATATTACATAAACATATATATGTAATAATATACTAATATTTGCTAATGTTTTAGTAGATATTCTTTATGTGTTTCTATATATTAGAGTATAATATTCCCCATTCTTCAAGTAGAGTGACGATAGCTGTACACTAATCAAGCGCTGCAAGCAGGGGTTTATCTCTCTCAAAACAATGCAAAAACCTACTAAATCCTGTGGTCTATACAAGCTGCTTCAGTCATAAAACTGAAAAAAACCTGATAATTTCATTTGACGCATCTATCTTTTTTTGCTGGACTTTAAAGAGTTTTAGAGACATATCTGATACAATCAGGAACATTGGATTGCCATATCTTCCTAGCTTAACTTTAGCCAAGTGTTTGATGGTAGGTAGTTGTGCCTTCTTAAAGTGTTTGGATTTTCTGTTTGGATTGGGATTTTTTGGGAAACTAAAAACTTAGCACACATATAACTAATCAAATTATTAAAAGATCAAGAGTGCCTGTTTTGGGCCAGGGGATGGTGGCAGGAAAGTGCCTTTGTACTTTTAAATGCATAACTACTGCTTTCTTATTCCTATCTCTTATTATTTCCCCCAAAATATGAATATCAGGCTATTTTCCTCTCCTTTCTTTGTAGATTGTCCTTTTCCTCCTTCCGAGATTTTTACATGAGACCAGTCTGTTCTCCTGTCTTTCAGTGAAGTCGAGCAATCCCACTCCCAACAGATCCATCTGGTTTTATCCAGGGATTTCTTGATTTTTCTTCCTTTGGTGTATCTTGTTTAAACATTTAATATTCTTCAAGTTAGGACTAAAATTCCGACTCATGGAAATAAGTCCACTTCAAAGCATCATAACCTCTCACTAGTTGAATCTTTTCCTTTGGATACTTCTTTATCTCCCTCTTACCCTCCTTCATTTTCCCAGCTTCTATTTCACCGACTTTTGTTGCATGCAGTTCTTTACACATGGTCCTCTTTCCTCTCTGTAGAGAAAGAATGCTGATATCAGAATATTCCTTTAGAAAAGCACTGACAAGATAAGGTTATTTTGCCATAGATGAAAGAAGAAAATCTTTTTGCATACACAAGGTGCATGTTTCTGGTCTCTGAGCAGGGAGCAAAATTGATTAAACCATTAAATGCAAAACATCTTAGTGTTCGTGGCTGTTCCAGCTGCCTAATATGGAAAACCTGAGCGTTTTTCTTAGTAAGATGGACTAAGGGATTGCAGCCAGCTGGCTGCATGGGAACTGCCATAGAAGTAGTGGTCTTAGTTGGCAGAATTGGCTATAGGTATATTGTGGTGCTGAATTAGTTCAGGAAAGTATTGGTTTTGTATAATTGTTAAAAGCATCAGAAAAAGGTATGAGTTAAATTACATATACAGTAAGGTACTGTGTTTCAAACATTTTCCTAAGCATGTTAAGGAAAATAAAATAACAGCGAGGGATCTTTGAGAACTTGCAAATGTTTACAAATAGTGTCATAGGAATATTGAGTGGAAATGAATTTTTAATTGAAATTTTGTTTTCGTTGTCTCTCCTTTAGTGTTCTTCCCCAATTTTCCATTCACACCAAGGTTGTCTCCATCTTGAAAGCACAGAAGCTAGGAATTAGTGGTTCTGCTCTCTGTCATAGGAGCTGTCTTTTGACAGTTTTGAGTATCTGATCATCTTGAAGATAGTTTTGCTGATCCAGATGTTATAAACAAAAACTGAAAAATCTCAGAGCATCCTATTCTGATCTCATGTGTGTTGCAGATCTTGCCCTACTTGCGTTAAGGCCCATGAGAGACTTGTTGCTGACTGGAATGACCCAAGACTTGGGAATCCTCTTTCCACAAACAATACAAACTCGGTATCTCTTCAGGGACTTTACTGATCTCGATTGACATGATGTCACTGAATTTTTCCCGGACATCTAACATACTTTCCCAGGCTGCCATGACACCATGGAGCCATATGGGGGGTTGTCCTGAGCCACATGATCTGTCCAAAACTGCTGGTAATCTTGCAGGGAAGCCAGGGCTTTATTATGTGGTCTGCTTTAATTTGGGGTGAGTATCTGGGAGACATGAAGTACTAAAAGTGATATTCCATAAGTAGCTTTACTGGTGCTCCCCCAAAGTGAATGCACATTGCATGCTTGAGTAGCTGAAATGTCCAAGGTCCTGGAGAATGGAAGGAAGCCTTCTGGAAAAGGACAGATTCCTCTGTACTGAGTGTGAATAAATTAATGGTACAAATTTTATTTTAAAAAGAATAAGAATTTAAAAAAGTATGGCTGACGGAAATTGGACAAAAATGTTGCCCTTTTTCCTAAAGAGTCCTACACTGCCATCTTCTGGGGGCATGAAGGCAAGAGAACTAAACCAGAAACGAGTAATAAGGAGCTAAAGGAGAACATACTCTGTTTTCAAAGGCTGAAAAAGCTCCTCATTGACTTCTCAAACCAGGTTGCAGACTTCAGGAAACAAGACGACTGCTGAACTCCATTTTGCATCTTCTTGACTTCTGAATAACCTGTACACTTACATTTCTGATGACTGAGTACTCTCTTTAAGATTTTTGATTTGTGTTGGACAAATAACCAAGAGGGTCTGCTTGCATCTTCAGGCCCTTAGTAATAAAATATTGTCATAGTTACAATAGAAGCTAGCCAAAGTAACTTTGGAAAAGTTCTTAATTTATGGTTAAAAGTCTATTTGACTTACAGGTTTGATAGTTTTCACTTCTGCTTTATAAAAAAGAAAAATTATTTTATAGGAAAAAAATGTTTATTAGAAACATCAGTCTGTGGAGGCATATTGGTTGACATCCCCCACAAAGTAAATTCAGAGGAAACTCTTATGTAGAAAATCTCTTTTGGTAAAATAAATTTTTACCTGATCATTCTAATTGCAATGAATCTGGAAGCTGATTTTCAAGTTCTCATTTTAAAACAGCAAATACTTAGTTTTTCTTTCATATTTATTCATTCTGTGGTATGGGCTGAAGTTGCACTTTTCATATGACTACTTCCACATTAATATTTTCCACTTTATGACAAACTAGGTATTCCACATTAGAGCTTTCTACAGTTAGAGTTAGGCCTTCAGAGAAGCCTAACCACACAAGGAGAAGTTTGCCAAACCACATTTAACAAAAAAAAAAAAAGAACCCAAACCTGTTGTGAAAATGTGTCAAAATAAAGCTTTGCAGTTTAGCATACTTTCTCCAAGTGATGGACTTTTCACCCTGTTATGAGACCATCCCACATGGTCCGTATTCCATAATTTATATTTCATTGAGTTTTCGGATTTCAGATCTACTTGCTTTTCCATGAAAATCAACATGATTTCTGTGTCCATTTATTAAGTTGTGATGGAAAGGGCACGAGTCATCACTGGCTAACTTTACTTTGTTCAATATGATACAGCATCAACTTAATAGCCTCTGAAGATCACTACTGTGGCAACTGCTTCTCCTTTGATAGTGATTTGCATGCCCTACCCCTTCCAATGCTATTAACGTGTTTCAGTTGTTAAAAGCTATAGAGTTCTTCAGGTGTGCAGTAGGTGTGCTTTCAAATGTATAACTACTGATGCAAGGTGCAAAAGAAAAGTGGCAAAGGAATATAAATGTTGATTTACTTCAAGGATTTGTTTGCCTGTGTTTGTAAACAAAAAGAAGACTGTGGGTATCCTTCTCCAAATGTCACCCTGATATCATCTTCAAATGTTTGTTTAGTGAAAAAAAAATTGCAAGGACAATGGCAAAATCTGTATAAGTATGATCACTTGTCTGTGTAACACATAGCAAAGTAAGCAACTGTAATTTTGTAAGAGGATCTAGAAAAGCATTTCCCAAGCTTCTAGCTTAAGCTCTAGATATGTTTACTTCTGTAACTGACTGAAATGGTTCTCTGAACTCATTAAGTCTGTCTGTTGAAGGATAATCCTAACAAATCATCCTTAGGAATACACTGGATTCCATGTTCAGAACTTTTGTACTACTTAAGTACCTTAGATACCCTTTTGATTTGCTGATAAACTTGAGAAATTCAGTGAGGCTGGCATAATAGAAAGGACTTGAGTGATCGCTGGCTAACTTTTAGGTCTTAGAGAGATTTTAGTGAGAGAAAACCCTTCAGCATTGATCTGGGCAATAAACTTAGCCATCATAATGGAATTTTGGGTGTGCTAGTAAGTTCTTTATGAAAGCTGTTTGCGTTTGTGCATTAACAAGATCTGAGGTTTTCCTCTTCCTTAGATGAGGGACAGACCAGATAAAAGCGGAGTGCTAAAAGTAAGCTGGACAAGATGAACTGGAACCCCTCATTTTGCAATCTGTAAGTGCAACTATCAAGTTACTTCAGGTGTGGATGCTGAGAAATGTTTACTAAATAGCAAACAAGCTACTAAAGAGGTCACCAGATAGATACATTTTCACGTGCCTTTTTTAATGAACTATAGATTATTTGAGGCAAGGGACTTGGATTAAAACTGTCTCAGGTCTTGTGCAAAGGACTACATTGAAGGCCAGGCACAAGGTATCAAGAAGCCAGTGGAAATGCCGTTATTCATTTCACTGGGCTCAGACCCATTCTGTAGCTATTTAACCTCACCTGCACTCACTGACATAACACTGATACTTGCAGCCAGGGCAGGTGAAATCTGATCTAATGGTGCAGAAGAACTGTGCAGTGACAATGTCGCAAAGGACCATGCATCGCACCAGCTGGCATTACCGGATAACTCCTCACCTGCTAACTATCTTGCCCTTTTGCAACACGCAAGCATCCGTCCCAATAACTGTTGGGAATTATACCATGTGGATGGCATCCTTGAAAATTATACCATAATGAGGATTCTGCTTTTTAAAACATACTTCCTGAATAGTATTATGTGAACAGTAATTAATTCTGGTAGGCTCAGAACAGGATTATGAAACTACTGTCTAGTCTATCTAATCAATTTATTACATCAAAACACCAAATAAAGAAACAGAAATGGGGAAAAAATATTCTGTCCACAAACTAGGTTTTCTTGTGCTGTGAATAAAAATATCAGTTCCCTAAGGAGGAAGAGAATTATGCTGCAAGTCTGCTGTAGCATTCATGGTACCAGAGCTAATACAATAATCATTACTCACGTCATCTTCGTGAAACAGAGGAAGAGAAAAAGGTGAACTAAATGGTTAGTAAAATTCCTTGAGTTAGAGAAGGTGCTTTTCTGGAACACAGACTTCTCTACATGCTGTGGGTTTAATTTTGACAATTTGAAATAGACTTGATCAGAAAGAGGAATTGTCCCTCTGGAGGAACAGTCTAAATTTTCTACCTGGAAGTCCTAAAATGAAATGTGAATGAGAAGATTCAAGACCAATAATTACAATAACAATATTGTAAATGTATATATACAGAGGTTTGTTTTCGTATCAGATCTGATCAATGATACCTTACTTCTAGTTCGTAATCAAAGTATTTAACCTGAAATTGAACACTGCAGTGGAGTCACCTACTAAGAAGATCAAAACAAGTGAAATTTTCCTCCCAGGAGTGAATGACCATTTCTGAACCTCTACTCTTGCCAGTGGCCAAATTCAGGGAACAACATTATGACAAAGATTAAATGGAAAGTCAATGGTTGCAGGATGGTGGGAAGGAACAGATCCTATAAGAAACTAAAATTACCTTGGCATTGATAGTGTATGTAGCCCTTTTCTGGAAAACTTTTAGGATTGTTTCTAAGGGAACATAGTCTGGAATGTGGGGACTGAAATGAGGATTAGGAATGTGCTTTCTTCAGTCTATCTCTCTCCTCAGAAATCCGTGCTCCAGCACTTACTTTAAAGGCACCCCAGCCTGCAGGGCAGAATGCCCTGTTGCTGATGCTGGGTCAGACTATCCTGATGTGAAGGCCTATAAAGTGAGTTCATATGGCATCAAATAATTTGAAATATGTAACCAGCCAACTGGATACCCAGTTGACCAGGGTGTAATAACAGTATGTTAGCAGTCAGAAGAGGAGCAGACGCAGCTGTCAGCCCGGTTTCAGTTGCCAGTCTGTTTTAACAATAACTAAGTGAAAAGCTGATGAGAAAGGGTAGCTTTGCTACCAAGGCCGAACTTTGAGATGAGCTTCATTTCTAGCTTTTCCAACATCCTGGAATGTATCTAGTAGTACTTCAGATCCCAATCAGTAAAGTAAGGTTAACGATACTGATCGTATATCAGTTATCTATGTTTTCTTTTTAAAGTAGTCTGCTATTTGAGGCAGGTATGTTTTCCTTCTGAATCATGCTAGCAAAGGTGGTAACAACGATCAGATCTTCTGGGCAACACAAATAATAATGCTGAACACAAATCATTCCAACAAAGAGCTGTTGAGTATCTGCTTGCATGGAGGCTCTGAGGATCTTTTTCTTCTTTTTTATCACTAGACATTTGTGTGTGTTGTCTTTGCTAGTGCATCGTGCTTCACTGCCACAGTTGAAGCAGAACATTAGAGCAAAATACTCTCTTTTGATAAATTTCATCTTCAAATTAATCAGCCTCCTTTCTCCTGAAAGAGAAAAATGTCTGTTTTCTTCTGCATTTGGGTTGGCTGGTAATTAAACACTCTTCTGACCCGTGTCACTGGGACATCATCAGGTTCTTGGAAGTCTTGGCAACCTCTTCAGCTAATAGATAAGGCAGTAAAACCAGCTCTGTTTTTCTATTGTCTTCAGTATTGAAAAATCTCAATATTTACAATATTCATAAGTTAGCTGCTCAGTATTCGCCTGTCTGTAGTCACTTCCCTACCTCAGCTCTTACCATAATGCTAACCAGTTAAATGAATTTTGGGTTTTTTTTAAAAGAATTGTATGCTGTTCTTACAGACCTTGTGCAGCATGCCATTTGCACAAATAAACTCAGTCCAAAAATACTGAAGGGTTCAGAAGGACTAGAAACGGTAACAGAATAAAGTACATTCTGTACTAAAAGAGGCATTGTATTAAATGCTCTAGCAAAAAAACTGATGAAATCGCACAGATCATTGTCAAACTGCACAAAGTGTTACTAAGAATTTTTCAGAAAAGTGATTGGGGAAAAAGACTTCTGCTTTTGCTTCTGGTTGTTCCTGTTGCACATCTAAAGGGAGCAAATGTTCCAAGGTGTGTGGATTCTTTTTTTTTTATTTTTGATCTTTGTACCAATCCAAAAGGAGGACGGTTAGCATCTGGTCTTCAGTTCTTACTTTCTCATGTGTTATTTCCAGAGTTTTGAATTTTTATTTTTTTTTATTTTGACACACAGTTGCAGCTGTGGAAATCCATTGCCATAATATATTTGGCTTTGTATGTGTAATCTCCTCATCTCTCACACCTTCTGTAGAATTGCACAGGTTGAAGCCCTTATCAGGGACAAGACTAGTACCAATTGAAGCAGGAGAGAAATTAGGCCATCAGAGACTTCATTTCTACTGGGAAGTGCATGAGCTGGAAAAAAAAAGTAGCTTGGCTTTCAGATTTAAGGATGCTCTAACAGAACTGGTAGTAATAAAATCCAAACAAAACACCATTTTGCATGTGAACTGAGCAAATTTGATCTGAAAGTTACTGATTCACAGCATAGCCAGAAGCCTGAAACCAGTGTGGTGTTGCATGGACATCTGGCCTGAGAGAAGCTGTTTGCAATACCCAAGCCTTGCATACCATTCCTTATGTACTATTTTAAAGAAAACTCTAAGAGGTTCTATATGAAAAATGAACAGAAAATGCCTGCCTGCCAATGGAAATGAAATGAGGTGAATCTGCATGATCACAATTACACTTCAGAAATATATTTGTATACCTACTGATTTTAACGCACTTGTAACGCCCACTACAGATGGCATTGTGTTCCCGTGGACAACTTGATGGTTCCACCAACATTTTTGACAGAAGCCATCCTGAAGGTTGTCTAGCCAACCACTCAGCCCACACACTGAGAGTTAAGTCCACCAAGTGGATCCCTTTGCTGTCTGGGCTTTTTAATTTCCCAGCAAAACATTTGAAAAAAATAGGTAAACCTTCCTGCCAACTGCATTAGGTAGCCAAAGGATCGCTGTGTTAAGGTAAGGTTCTGGCCTAAACACAGCTCATTCTGGCTTATGGTGGGACGTCCAGATAAATAGGAGAGGACACACTGCATAAGTGGTTATAGGTATCTATTTTACTTCTACAGCTACTTTCCAGATAGTTATTTTATGTAACCATACAGTTTCAGTAAGTCAGGCTATTAGGAGCTAGAGGTCTTCGTCAGAGATCTTCTGTGGAAGCTCTACTAACTATACAGATTTTTTTTCTGTATTTTTAAAGGAAAAATAGATAAAATGTATTTCCCATCTAATTCAAAGGAGCAATTCTATAGGGATGAGGTTAAAACAGGCTAAGGCATCTTAGGATATTTAAAAACTGACATTTAGCAGAGCATAAAAGAACACTTTCATTGGCTCACTGCAGAATTTACAGTTACAGTTAAGAACATTACCTTACAGTATATTTCAAAGAATTCTATTATCTGTACCATAGTACCTCAGCTGGTAAAAAGTTTGGTTGATGTATGTACATTACTTTATTGACTTGCACTTTACTCCATGATAGATTTATTCCTTTAAGTGACACTGAAAGTAATAAATATAAGACTTCAAATAAAAAACATTTTTATTGGCACAGCGGAGAGAGAAAAAAAAAGCAGTGTATAAAATCTTGGCACAAGCAGTCTACGCTTGTGAAATGAGGCCAAATTAGTGAGGAAAACCAGTTAGAACAGAGCTTCAGCATGCTGTTCTTTTTCCAATAGTTAAAAAAACCAAAGACTGAAGGTCTGGTTGTGAATTTTTCACTGAAGTGCAAGCAGTGGTATATTTCATTACATTATGGAAAATGGAAGGGTTTTCCTGGTTCCAAAAATATCCAACTGCATTATTTGCCACAGTTCAATCTTACTGTGTGTGCTGCTCAGAAGTGTACTATGGGTGTGCAATTCATCATAAGAGTTCATCATGCTGTGTAAGAGGGTTGAAAAAAAAATGCAATAGCAGTGGGTTTTAGTGATAACTTTCACACAGCGTATACCCTGAATGGCTTGCAGTTAGATGTGTTCAGTTTACTACCACAGAGACAGAGGTCAGGTCTTCCTCATATGCGTAACAAGAAGCTCAAGGGCTGTTTTGCACTGAGGAGGTGCCAGTTCTTTCCACATCCCGTAAGAAATGCACAAGCACTTACAAAGCAGATAACTATTCATTAATAGCCCAGTAAAGCTGACAGCCAGTCATAAAATCTTATTTCTGGTGCTGAGAACCCTGGAATGATATGGTATAAGACAGACCTATGGTCAAGGCACAGCACGCTGCGCAGATCCCATCTATGGCGAAGTTCACCAGCTCTAAGATCACTGGTATTCTTATAGAGTCTTGGTCAAAATACAGATTTCTCAGTCAATGACAGCAGTCAGGACTGGAATATGGACTTAGCTTTGAAGAGTCCCTTGGACAATGCACTCTGATATTCTTATCTCATTAGTAAACCTGCAGTTCCTGAACAGGTGCATGTAGTATTTCAATAGAACAAGACAATATACTATACATATACTCAAGATTAATAAGCTTTTTGACTGCATGTACATCTACTAACTAGATATTGACTGTATATATATTGACTAAATAGCAATCACAAGACATCCATGATACAGAGACATACACCTAGGTCAACCATTATGTTGATCACAGACTCCTTGTACAATATTCTTCCAGGCTAACCACTGCAAGGGCACTTTGATCTTTCTTGTTGAGATCTGAAGTAAAGGCACGCTACTGTGTACAGACAGGAAGATTGACGGGTTTGGGGGAACTAGAATTTCCAGTTAAAGTTAATATGAGCTAACTTTATAGTTTTTAACTTCTAGCCATTAGTGATTTAGTATAATGAAAATCAAATTCAGTTTTACCTGGGGATATCTATATTAATAATACCTATATTATTCAGCAAATCCATGAAGTGTCTTGAATCTTCTGTTTTAAACTTGATTGCTACACACTGTCCTTATTTAACTCCTACCATCCTTCAGAATTCTACTATGTAAGCCCCCAGAAGTCACTAGAAATCAGTCAATAGGAATTAGTGAAGAGAGGTCCATGTCAAATCACAGCAAGAAGATATCCGAGATACTGACTTCCTATATTTTCATCCCTTCTGATTTTTTTCTTCTTACATTGTATTGAGTCTGGCTGAGATGGAGTTAATTTTCCCCATAGCAGCCCTCGTAGTGCTGTGCTTTGTATTGGTAGCTAGAAAGGTGTTGATAACAGACTAGAGTTTTGGGTACTGCTGAGCAGGGCTCGCACAGCATCAAGGCTGTCTCTCCGACATTCCCCCCTGCCCTCACTGGCAGGCTGGGGCTGGGCAAGGTCTTGGGAGGGGACACAGCCAGAACAGCTAACCAAAGGGATATTCCATACCATGACATCTGCTCAGCAATAAAAGCTCGTAAAGGGAGAAGGAAGGGGGGGCATTCATTATTTATGTTTGTCTTCTGGAGCAACCGCTATGAGTATGGAAGCCCTGCTTCCCAGGGAGTGGCCAGACATCACCTGCTGAAGGGAAGTAGAGAATAAAAACCTTTTGTTTTCCTTTGCTTTCACATGCGACCTTTGCTTTTACTTTATTAAGCTACCCTTATCTCGACTCACGAGCCTTTTGTTGTATTTTCTCTCCCCTGTTCAGCTGAGGAGGGAGAGTGATGGAGCGGCTTTGGTGGACACATAGCATCCAGCCAGGTTCAACCCACCACGTCTTCCTTCTGCTGCTCTGTCACCACCTTGCACTCGAGTACTGGCAGCCTGGTGTCATTCTGCTTTCTTCTTATCTCTTCTAGCTCCATTCTTATCCTCAAGTCCTTCCCTTTATTCCTATTGTCCCAGGGATTTCCTATTAAACTTTTCTAGTTTGACATCATATCAACCTGTATTGGGTTTGCAAGGCAAGGTTTCGGTAGCAGAGGGGCTACAGGGGTGGCTTCTGTGAGAAGCTGCTGGAAACTTCCTTTATGCCCAATAGAGGCAATGCCAGCCGGCTCCAAGATGGACCTGCCGCTGGCCAAGCGACAGTAGTAGCACTTCTGGGATAACAGATTTAAGAAGGGGAAAAAGTTGCTGCGCAACAAAAAACTGCAGCCAGGGAGAGGAGTGAGAACATGTGAGAGAAACAGCTCCGCAGACCCCCAGGTCAGTGCAGAAGGAGGGGCAGGAGGTGCTC
>JAVKLA010000030.1:23939426-23963304 GCA_034782735.1 Sagittarius serpentarius | reverse complement strand
CAGAAGACATGGGGGGTGGAGGGGGGGAGTGTTTGTTTTGTTAGGGTTTTTTGTAAAACTGTTTCTAGTACTTATTATAGCTGTAAGTAAATAACTTTTTCTGAGTCCAGACAGATGGGAATACATTGATCAGGGAACATTTTTCCTTTTGACATCTCTGAGCACATCTGTATTTCCATCATTCTTCACGGACTTTCCTCCCACTCGTACGTCACTAGTTGCGGTCTATCCAAACAGAAGTTCGCAAGTCTGATGGACATACAATGCTGACTTCTATATATAGATATGTGAATAGGACATGCTTTTGCTGGAGAGTCATAGCCATAGTCAGCAGCTAACATATCTGCAATGAGGAAGGCAGGAATTTATGTTTATTGAATTGGAATTAAGCTTTGCAGGTGCCAAACCATAGAAGTTCAGTGAAACTTCATGGCCAGCAGCCACGGAAAGTGACTATCTGTTGAATAGGGTGTTAAATTAGCAGGGCTGCTGAAGCAGGCTTGCTGATACAACGTTGTCATATTTTAGTCTGTCAGAACTGTTTTGTGCATGTTTCTGACAAAAAAGATGAATTTCACATGACAGATCTCTTGTTTGGAGAGATGTAGGGTGATTAAGCTGTTAATACAGATTTTTATTATTCCTTTAGAAGTATTCAAAGGGTATTTCTTTAAATACAGCTCAACGTTGTGTGGCAAAGGTTGAGGCACCTGTGCAGCAGTGAATGAAGGCTATCTAAATATGAATGACTAATTATCAGGGAACGGGAAAACACTAGTTTTCTTTCATAACTGAGATGGCTTAATCTTATTCAGAATAATCTGTTGGGAAAATAATTAGCATAAAGAAGATGGAGTTTTGATAAGTAACTTTGATGTTCATAATTATAGTAATTTTTGTATAATTTCTTTAATTTATGCTCATGTTTTAGTTCAGTTTTCTCTTTCAGTCATAAAAGCTGATATTAAATTTTAGATTAAGCCTATCTTGCTGTAGACAGCCTCCTTAGGAAGAACTGTTATCTTTGTATGATAACAGTGGACTTCGCACAAATTTGCTGTTAGGATTTCTTTCCATCTCTCTAAATTTGTCTCCCCTACCATCATAAATCACACAGATTAATGTGTCAGGAAGGGTCTAGAAGTATCAAATTTAACATGGCATAAAAAGAAATGTTTTTCACTATGTTTTTGTAAATGTTCAATATTTTTAACTGTATGCTAGACAAAAAAATCATCATCCAAAGTGTTGAGCAAAGAGTGGAAACATTTGGATTGTTGTGCCACCCGAACAAAAAAAAGGAGAATCTTTCTGACTTCGGTCCCGAGTCTGAAGGAACAGAGTCTGTCAGAGGGCTCTGAAGGTTGCCAGCTCGTACTGTGCTGTTCTTGTGCCTAGTGGTATAAAAAGGTTCTTATTCTGTCCTAGCTTTCTTAAGGCTCTATAATGGACCTCAGTCAGCTGAGAAATCTGATTTCTTACACAAAAATGAAAAAAATAGTTTAGACATTAGCAATGTTTTTCAGTTCTATTTAAATATGACTTTATTGAATAATTGCTACATCCCTCCTCTCATTTGCTATCTAAGGAATTAACTACTAGGTTCTCCTAGTAGTTAATTTGGCATTAAATTGCTCCTATTGTTTCTCCTGTCAGGGGACAGTACTGATAGGGAGGCTTTATTTCTCTTCTTTTCCATTTATTCTAGTGTTTGTGTGCAGGTGTTGTTTAGTAGGAATGCTTGGAATTCAGGGTGAAACCCTGCTTAAAAACACCGTACTCTTGTGAAGTACATTCCATCACTTTTTTTCCACAAATTCTGTTATGTATAAAAGGTTAACAAGGTTCTCATAGCTTGTGTAGTTAAACTGTACCCCTGGCTGCTCACAGCCCGGTGATTCTGGAGATACCTTTTTAGATGGCTAGCTATGCTACACATGAAAGACAGGGGCGTTGAAGGATGAATTGCTGCATGTGTCCCATTGAAATCCAGGGAGACTTTTGTGCAATAAAATTACTGCCCTGCAAGAGAGAAAGAGTTCTTGTCTGCAGCTGTGCAACTCAGCTACACACTGTCAAGCAAGGGAGGGAGCTCATGACAGAGCCCCAGTGAAAACAGGTTATAACGTATTGAGTATGTAAACAGGGACAGGCTACAAAGGAGGAATTTAGAAAAGTTGTCCAGGCATGAAGGGAAGGTGCCAGGAAAACCAAAGTTCAGCTGGAGTCAAGACCTATGAGGGACATGAAGGACAACATGAAGTGTTTCTACCACTACATTACAGTGTCTCCCAGACCCCTGCGCTTAGTGGCAGGGTTCAAGGAGGAGAGCTACCAGCTGTGGGTGAAGATTGAGTCAGGCATAACTCGACCAGTGCAAGTCCATGGGATCACCCAAGGATGACAGAACTGATCGATATCCTTGCAAAGCCAAAATCATATTTGAAAGGGCATGGAGATCACAGGGATTCTTCTGATGAATGGAGAAAGGTAAATGTCACTCACATTTCAAAAAAATGGCCAAGTAATCAACCCAAAGAACTGCAGACTGGTCAGCTGCACTTCAGCCCCATGGACCAATCTACTTTGAAACACATTTTTGGGCATATAAAGCAAAAGGTGGTGATGGGGAACAGTCATCAGGGATTTACTGAGGGTAAATCATGCCTAACCTGTCTGATTACCTTCTAAGATGAAATGTCTAGGTCGGTGGATTAGGGAATAGTAGCAGATGTCATTTACCTTGATTTTATCAAAGCTTTTGACGCTGTCCTCCACAATATTTTTGAGTTCAAATTACAGTGTTATGGTCTGGATGGTCGGACAAAACTGACTGGATGGTTAGGCTCAGAGAGTGATGTAATAAGTCCTACTCTAACTGTAGCCCAGCAACAAGTGAAATACCAGTGGGGTTCATCCTGGGATCTGTCCTGCTTGACATCTTTGTCAGTGACCTGGAGGAGGTGATGGAGTGCATGCTCAAGTTTGCAGGTGACATCAGATTGGGATGAGCATTCGATACTTTTGAGGGCAGGGCTGTCATTTAGAGACATCTAGACAGGCTTGAGGAACGGTCCAAAAGAAACCTTATGAAAATCATCAAGGACAGATGAGAAGTCCTGCCTCATGGAAGGAAGAACCACTGCTAACGATATAGGCTGGTGACTGCCAGGCTGGGGAGCAGCTCTGCTGGAAAAGCCCTGGGACTTTGGCCAGTAGCAAGCTGAGCACGAGCCAGCAGCCCGCCCTGGCAGCAGAGATGGCCAGCGGCACCCTGGGCTATATGAACAGGAGCGCAGCTGGTAGATCAAAGGAAAGGATTCTGCCCATCTGCTTGCACTTGACAGATCAAATCTACACTGCATCTGGTTTTGGACCCACCAATACAGGGAAGATTGCAATAAACTGGAGAAAATACAGCAGAGGGCCACCAAGAGGGTCAAGGGCCGGAGCACTTGCCCTGTGAGGACAGGCTGATGGGCTAGGGCTTCTTCAGCCTCAAAAAGCGAAACGACAGATGTGGGGGGACCTAACAGCTGCCTGCCCGTACCTACAGAGAGGTCACTGAGGAGGCAGATATAGGATCTCTACAGCAGCGCATGGCAGGAGAGTGAGAGGCAATGGGCTTGAGTTGAAAGAAGAGAAGTTCACACTGGGTATAACGAGAGACATTTTCCCTGTGAGAACAGGTAGACAATCGAGCAGGTTGCCCAGAGAGACTTCACGGACTCCATCCCTGGAGGTTTTCAAGAGCAGCCTGGACAATGCGCTGAGCAGCTTGTATGAGCTTGTAGCTGACCCTGCCCTGAGGTGGAGTTTGGATGAGAGATCTCCAGAGGTCCTTTCCGAACTGAATTATCCTGTGACCTTCAGGATAAGGTTTGAGATGCTCAGTTACAGGAAATCATTGGCAAAATGGTCTGTTAATAGGTGAATTCTATTAAATTCTGCTTTTCTGTGATCTTGATATGGTTTTATTACTTGAAAATTACATATTTCCCTAGAATATGGTAGAAATAACATAAGGATAGAAAGACATGTGGCAAATAAACTATCTATCTGATGAATTCTCAGAAAGTTGATTCAATTCCAGTTCTTTTTTTTAATTACTTAGTGTTTTGCACATCACAGATTAGGGAAAAAAAAAGATCTATTTGGCTCTTTGAAGCCAGATTCCTTAACCGTGTATAATTTGCTTTCCAGAAAAAACACATTTTCTTATTTTCTGTTTCCTACACATCAGGGTAAAAGGACTTTCTGCCACTCATATTCATCAGAAGCCTGTGGTAAACATTAATTTAATGAAAATGAAAATAAAGTCCTTAATAATCAGAATAGGTTCTTTATTTTTTGTTTTTGTTTATTTTTATTCCATTTATGTCTGGTTGCTACTACAAGTAGTATGCAGTGCCTTCTTAGGGACTTGCTGCTACCCACTAGCTCTTCCCAATTTGCAACTGACTTCTTAGCAAATTTTCTAGTCCTTTAAAATAGGAATATCCCCCTATTTCTATAAAAAATGCAGTTTTGACTTTCGCTTGAGGTGCACTTGCTCAGAATAATTTTCCTGAACATTCAGTTCCAGTTTGGTATGTTTGATGTGTTTGGGACCTCTGTACAGGAATGTTTTGATAGCACAGCTGTTTCCTAGTAGTTCCAGACTCTGGGCCCTGGGGATAAAGTGAAAAGTCTGGAGAGTATCATCAGGAAAGTCACTTTTATTTCAGGGTCTGTTTAGTAAGAAATAATAGGAAGGGGCCCAACTTATTTTCCCATGGTAGAGAATCATTTCCCGGTTTTATTTGTTTTTGTGATAGGATGAACTAGCAAAATAAAGTGGATCTTTATCTGACTACAATTTGAACAATTGCATTTGACAATTCAATAATTTTTGTTAAGAAAATTAATAAGAAATCATCAACCACACTGCTCTGTAATTCCAGCTGATGAAGTTATTGACACCAGTGCAAAAGAAGTGCCATGAAAAGAGTGAAGATTAAAAATTCTGCTCATTTTCATCAATCGTGATGAAAAATGTATGATAAAACGACTCGTGGATAAAGTCAAGTCATACTCAAAGCGTCCAATTAGTGAGTCTAACAATGATAAAAAAGAGATAAAGATAAGACAAAATGTTTGAAATGTTGGCAAAATGATAGCAGTGAGACAATTAGAAACTGATGTGGCAAATAGATTCAAACCTTCACTAAAAGCTGCTTCAGTACAGTGATGAGAATCTATTTGATTACTATCCTTAAGTTAACCATAATCCATTGCCTTCATTGGCTGTACATACTAAACCAGCATCAATAATTGCCGCACAGCCGAGACTGGTCTTCAGGCACAGCGTTGTGGTTGTCAGGAAATCTGACGGACAGAAAAGGTACCTGTCATGTCTCTCTTCATTTTTCAGGTTCTTTACTCTTTCTCAGTATCCTAGCACTTAATTCTTCTAGATACTTCCTATTTCTTCTGTGGTGTCATCTCCATATCCATGGGACCATTTTAATTTTCTCTGTCTCTCTGCATACAAATCTCCAACTCATCTAAGACACTCACAGAAAGACTACTTTACCACCTGATTTCTCCTTTTTCCTAATTCTCGTATTTTAACATTTCTCCATCAAAATTACCTCTTTCATTTGATTCCTTCTTCTCATCTGCATTCTACTGTGATGCTTGTTTCCACCAGTAACATCTCAACACCGAAAATAAAAGCGTTATAATCCTTTAACCTACAGTGGTCAATTTTAATAGTATTTGATTTTTGGAAATGTTTATTATACGTGCCTTTTTAATGACATTGTATAAGTAAACTATGTCTCAAACTACTCTGAGACCTCAAGGTGCTCATGATCTTCTATCTGAAAGGTAAAATAAAGAACTAAAAGGGGCGTACAATGTAGCTAGTCAGTATAATATGTATTAGTCTTTGGTTTTGTTTGGCTGGAATTTTGGATCTTTCTGTACATTGTTTTTGCTATGTAAAAACCAAAAGAATACAAAGCCTAAATGTTTTAGGGCCAGGTAGGAAAAAACCAGCACGAAAGTTGCACGATTTAAAAAAAAAATGTAGCAAAGCAGAGACTGTAATATTTCAGGTCTAGATTTAGCCTTCAGGTATCATTTGTTGGTACAAAACTCCAGTACACAGTTCTGGTACAGAGAAAGATGTTTTGGGAATGAAGAGAGCGAGTTTGAAGCAAAGCGCTAATGCAGACAAATACATATGTACGCAGGAAAGACCCTGTCCTTGACGAGGAGGTGTTGAGAGGATTATCAGTCAAGAATATTCAGCAATTATCCATACTGTATTTGTGACATATTAAACCTTTGCACAATATAACCGATGCTTTAGTCTTACAGCAAGCCATTATTTGTTCAGATAAAAGAGATTCTTTTGCCATGAGTATGAATGAAGATAAGTTGTCATGCCTTCTTAATATATCTGCTCTGAAAAAAAATGGGTTTAAACTATCATAAAAACCTGTATTTGGATCATTATGATAAAACCAAGAGAACTCTTCCCTTAAAAGCAGCAATATTTTTCATTCTAAATAACTGCCAAAAGGCCAGTCCATTTTGATTCTTTTATGTAAGATTACCATTATAGCCTGCATGCCATATCTGCTTGGCGAATTCTGTCAGTGAATGTCCTTTTTCTTGGTGAGTGTCCTCTTTCTGATAGAACCTTAGAATGCTTATGTTTGAAATTTCAGGATGTTAATTTAGGTAAATCGGTTTTCTGTTATTCTGTATGTATATTCTGTTTGTCTCAAACCACAGAGCTAGATGTCATATTCATGATGCCCATGAGTCAAATTATGTTGCTCTGACTTGGACAATCCACAAATGGCATCAACCAGGCAAAACTGGTGGTGTGAACTCCAAACTTGTATCATACACTTTGTCTCAGAAAATTCAAGACACTATTGCAGTGACTTGTCCCTAAACAGAAGCAAGAAAGGCACAGAGATGCATTTCATATTAGAATTTGACTCTACAGTGAATCATACCTATCATTCAAAGCAATTCTGAATACCATGTTGTCAGACTAAACAATCGCTTCAAAATGCATGATTTATTGTTCATCTGTCTTCTCTGATATAAAACAGGGAATCTATTGATTTTTTTGAAGCCAATTTTTATTGTGGTGTGAGGCATCACAATTGCTATTAACTATAATATTGTATGGGCAGTGAAATAGTCAGTGCTATTAGTTAATGTGCAAGCAAATATCGACCAGTAATTTTCAACAATAAATGTAATGATACGAGACACGAGTGTTTGTTCAGCATTTTATTTTGACAATCCAACAATTGAAGAAAATCTCAGAGTCAGAATCTAGCTACCATTAAAATTTATGCAATGATTTCAGGTTTTGCAAAACTGGCTGTAAGCCAAAGGTCTAATGACTTCAGTTTTAGAAGAAAATCAATGGTATGCAAATAATTATTGAATTATCATAGACTAAGCAAAGCAGCTCAAAGATTTAAACAAAAGCAAGGGTTTTAATTCAAAGAACAAAGACTTGCTACTATTTCCCTTGAAATGTAGGTAGTATTTGTATCAGCGGTCTTTCTGTTTTGTTAGGAAAAAATATTGGGAAGCTGAGCGGCAAGCACGTTTAAGAAAAAGCATAGCTACCTCTTTTACCAGGAACTATGTACAGGAACAGAAATATTTTACTTTTCGCATGTGAGATCATTTCTGTAATAATCCCTCTGCCATGCATCAATGCAGCAATAGGCACTGTCGCATAGAGCCTGTCTCGGTACCCTTTGGTTTCAGTGGTGCTACATTCCCTTGCCTTGGGGAAGGCAGTACCTCTCAAGCTGCACCCTCACTGAAGTCAGCACTGAAGGGTGAATGCTGTTTGTAACCCAGTAAATATGATTTTGCCATTGTTACCAGAAGGCCAGAGGCCTTGGTCTTGCCTTGGGCTGAGCAGGCTTTAACAGGTGACTCATGGCCAAGTGAATGGGAACGGCTAGCTCTGGTAAAATAAGGTCTAAATTTGCGATACAGAAAGGAAATTCACATTTCTCAGACCAAAGAGTAGCTGACCTCTTTATTGAAAACCAAATGATTTTTCTGTTAACATTAGCCTATACCACTAAAAGATGAAAGATTTATTACCAAATTGCTAGGAAACACAATGCATTCAATTAAGATTTGAATCTGTGATTGCACGTTTTTAATTCTTCATCACAGGCAGGTCTTTCATGAATCACTTATCATTTATGAAATACATTATGAAAATAATGTTCATTTTCTCAAAGAAGGAAGTAGAAGGAAGTCAATTATTTCAACAGACTCTATATTCAAAAAAATATTTCCCAACAGTTTTGTCAGTTTTCCTCAGTATGAAATTAAGTACATGATAGTCATATTCAGTGTAGCTTCCCTTCATTTATTTTAAATTAACAATATCACATCATAACTCAGTCAGCATGGTTATATTTGCCACTGCTGGGAGCAGGCGTCAGGCTGTGCCGGGTGTCCCAGGGCTGTGCTG
The DNA here is from genome assembly GCA_034782735.1 of Sagittarius serpentarius. Classification (NCBI taxonomy): domain Eukaryota; kingdom Metazoa; phylum Chordata; class Aves; order Accipitriformes; family Sagittariidae; genus Sagittarius; species Sagittarius serpentarius. The sequence continues at coordinate 23,954,786 of JAVKLA010000030.1, read as the reverse complement.
GGCTCCCCTCGGCCTGAGCGGGGCTGAGCTGGGTTTACCAGGCGCCCCGTGGCCGAGTGCCCATTGCCCGGCCTGTCTGAGCTCCAGCTCTGTGCGTGCCGCCGGGGAGGGGGCTGGCAGCCCCAGGCAGTCCCTGCCGGACAGACCAATGGCCCCTGGGGGTATTGAGGGGCTGTGGGGCAGCTTTCACCCCTTTCCCGGGAGTCCAGGGGGAAAGGAGAAGGCTGGGGTGAAAAACTGTGTAACGATGTGGAAGGGGACACAAGATTGAGGACTCCACCACAGACAAGGGGTAGATACTAGGAAGGTGGTTTTGTACATGTAACGACTTTGACTGTATTATTAATGAGGCTTTTTTGCATTGGATAATTTAGAGTATTTGACTGTGAAAATGCTAATTGGATAAGCCATAAATGGCATGCTCCCTTTACCCATAACAGTATTTCGAGTGTAAGAGTACTTACCACAGACAACACATCTAATTTACATTATGCTAATTAGTATAACTAATCATTAATTTGTTAAAAAAATTACACCTGTATTTCAGAAAGTGCAGGAGTCATTAATTTTTCCCCTTGTACGACATAGAATACTTAAAGCAACCTTGTCCCTCAGTTAATTTATGCGTTAAGGACTCTTCAGACATAATTTGCTGCCTGTCCTCTTGTTTTCTTCGAACGGCAGCAAGCCACATTTCTCTTCAGTATCACAAACACCTGACTTCCTCACCACTGACTCCAGGGCATGTCTCCTTGCAAAATGCTTGAGAAACAGGAAAACTACTGCATAACTTAACACCTGCGGCACAGAAATGGTGATTTAACAGCGGTTTGTAGAGGTCTGTGGCAGAATGGGGAATTAAACCTTGGCACTCTAAGGCTTAAGGTTCAGGTCCCTACTGTCACTAACAGCAAAGCTCATCCATAGTGGTATGCATTCCTAAAAAATATTAGTGACCATAACACTAGCTAGGAGTTATGGGGAGAAATGGAGCCAGCTACAGATCTTGAAAGGATCTTGCTCTAGGATTGCTGGTTGCTCAGGAGGAGCTCATGGTCTGGAATTGTATCTGGTCATTTACAAATACAAGATCTGTCTTCAGGACTTCAGATTTGAGGTGGTTCATGTCCAAAGAATTGTTTGCCACTGGGCAAGAGGGGGTGTATGCACTGAACAGGGTAGTTTTTGTAGCTCTATGGAGCTGAAAAAATGCCTAGCATGCACAGAAGCATTAAGTCACTGTAGATAAGAAAAGACAAAATCCTCACTCTGACAAGATCTGTGGTGGTTGTGCATGACTTCACAGCTGACATGATCAAACTGCATAGCTCCCACTACCACTCTGCACCCATTCTTTCACCACATTGCTTTCCCAATGGCACAGAGAGAACTGGTTGTTTTCCTTTTCTTCCCTGCCGTGGTTTAGGCCCAGCCAACAACTGTGCACCATGCGGCTGCTCGCTCGCTCGCTCGCTCCTCCCCCCATGGTGGGATGGGGAGCAGAATCGGAAGAAAAAGGTAAAAAATTGTGGGTTGAGATAAGGACAGTTTAATAGGACACAAGGAGAGATGAAATAATAACAATAATAATACTATCAAAAAAATATATAAAGTGAGTGATGCACAATGCAATAGTTTACCACCCAGAACCTGATGATCAGCCCATTCCCAAGCCGTAATCCCTCCTTCCCGCCGTGGCCAGCTCCCGCAGTTTATATACGGAGCACGACATCATATGATATCGAATATCCCCTTGGCTAGTTCAGGTCACCTATCCTGGCTGTGTCCCCTCCCATCTTCTTGTGAAAATGAACCCTATCCCAGCCAAACCCAGGACGTTCCCCCTCAGAGTGAGAGGCGCCCTGCAGGGAAGGGAGCAGATTCCACAGGAACTGCCGTCTCTTTAGCACCACCGCACAAGACTCTAGAGAGACGTCCTTAAGATAAAGGATATCAGAGGTGATTTTTTGTCAAGCCCCGCAAGCAGAAGTGCAGATGGTACACTAGTAGACATTATTTGCTATTAGAATATTCCTTCTCTTTCGGTTTGAAAGCTTTTAAGTGTAACAGATGGCAGTACTATCAACATAATGTAAGATAAGGGACATTGGCTCATACTGGAACACCACCGACCTCGCTGATAATATTTATGCACTTGGAGACTATATATATATTTTTTAAATAACTTGATTCCCTTAATCAGGCAATAGTTACTTCCAAAGAGGCACTGTTGTCATCTGGAAGTCATCTGGAAACTATTCAAACGTCACAAAGGTCAAATTAAACGACTGGTCTTATTTCCAGTGTGATGTATTTCAAACCGTAAGATCCCTTCACATCTGAAGCAATTCTGAACCTTTGCTTACAGAGGGAATGGATGTATTCATGAAGAATTATCTGGGTGGTTTTCTAAAATCAAGTGAAAGCAAGCTGATGGGGTTGGAAGAATCCTATCGGTGTGAGCATTGATTCACTTATTTTGTCTGTCTTGGTTTCAATACTTATCACTCAAGTAATTGCAAGTAAGATCCAGTCATACAAATTTTGGAGGACTTCAGTGTTCACTGGATCTGCAAGCCATTGGTTTTTTTAAACAAAACTATTATTTTGTATCTGAAACAGTAGAGCATATGGACTGGTACTAGCTAGACATACATCCAAGACTGCTGAAAATATTAGACTAAAGGCACAATCCTACTTGACCCCTAGTTAATACACATTGCCAAAATTTTTTCTGGATTGTAGTCGCTGAGTTTGATTTTCCTTATTAACCTATCTTATACACAATGATTGATGGAGCACTGTAAGATCTTTAAGTTTTGACAAGCAAATCAAATATCTTTGCTACAGAATCCAATCTGGATTCTAAACCTATTAGCTTTTTAGGATATCTCCCCAGTAGGAAATTATTTAATCTATTTATTTTAATTCTCCTGCCTGTAGGACATCTCTCTATGTCTTGGAAATAACATTTGACAAGGACTTCAAGATTATAATGTTAGGATTATAATAATAATTAGATCCATTTGCAGCATTTCCTAGTCATATTATAATATAATAGTACTGTAGTAAGAACTATTCAGTGTTTGGAAGAAAGAGACTGATTGTCCACTTACGGTTGGTGCCAGATTCTAAGGTGATGTAAAACAACTTCGCTTCCAAGAGCTAAAGATCTCGGCTTCTATTTTTTATACATACTTCATTTACAATGTTATTTCAGAAGCATTGTGATGATAATTCTTTCCCTGGCAATTATTTTTCCCATTTGCAAGTTTTCTTTCCTCAGTCTTGTTTTCACTGAAATTAAAATGAAGGAGTTTTTTTTCACTTCAGCATTAGTTTAGTGATTTGATACATGATGCTTAGTTAGTATCAATTCTAGTGACAAAAAGAGAGGCCTTTTTAATTCTATGTTGTCCCATAATAAATGCTATAGATAAGTAGTAATGATTTAGTAATGATTTTTAATTTCTTAGACCAACTAATAGGTGTTAGACATTATTTCCAGTTCTGTATATATTGATACGGACACTGTGTTAAAATGTTCTGCCGTCTGAGATCTGACCAGTAGGTTTTTCTGTGTGTTTATACATACAGAATGAAAGCTTCCAGAAGAAGCAGTAATGCAAATCACTGAACTTTGATTCCCCGTGTTCCAACTAAACTCGTTGACAAACGTCTCTTCTGCAAAAACTTTTCTGCTCATAACTTTTCTGTTAACAGACCCGTTATTGGCTGTTAGTCTCCTGTACAAAAATCAAGTTTCTTATCTCCCAGTTCATAGTCCTTACCCGCTTTTACTCTATTTACAATTCCACTTCTGTATTTTGTGTTGCAGCTACACCTGTTCCTTGTATTCCTCCCTTCCTGAAGACCATTTATGTCTTTTCTCATTCTTTCTAGAGCTACCTGTTTCCTGAGGTAACAGGGTGGCTGTTTTGCTCCAGTCCTCCATTCTGCTCTGTTGCACTGATTTGTTCATTTGCTTCACAATATCTGAAATTCACTGGCACATTCTGGCCCCATGCATCTATTCCCTCCTCTCTGTGATGCTGGTCTGCTCTTTGCTCAACCAGGTAATTATTCTCTCCTTTATGCGGGGAAAATCTTTAGTGATGAGCAAAATTTGACCCAACATAAGAAGTATTAAAGACCCACTTTTTTTCCACAATTGGTATTAAATTAACCCTAATCCCACAGCAGGTTTTTTCAGCATCAGGCTTCCAAAATTATGAACTGAGCCTACCTAATGAACAAGTTATGATATTGACTGACAAAAACGTGACGTGACACCTGCAATAGTATATTAATACTGATAAATTGTGAAGACTAGAGAAAATACAGTTTCTTAAATGCAGGAAGTAAGTTCTCCTTCTGCACATTTGCCTTGGATTGGATCATTTGCAAGTTTTTTGTTCTAGCCAAGGTCTGAGCCTGGAAAGATGTGCTGAAGCAGCGCAACAAAGCAGTACCTTCACAGTGGGACGGAGTGTGAGTACAGTCCTGTCTTGTATGGTATGAACCCTGTTTGGGAAAGGGTGATTTAGACTCTGAAGTGGATTTCGAGAAGAACAGCAGAACTTTTCACCCAGAGGGCTGTGTTCTTTTCACTTACTGAAACACTGCAGCAAAACATAGAGGGTAACGTCACTGTCAAGAGCAAGTTGCAATAATTTATTATAAATGAAAGTGTTAGCTGGATTTGGCATAGTAACCTTTATCCTCTCCAATGTAATAGTAGTTGCTTCACCTGGAACTGTTTAAGATGAGCAGTACTCAAAGACAGTGAGCAGATACTTGCTGCTCTGAAGGTACCATTTCTGGAGCACTACCAGATGCAGTACCGTCAGTCTCCCTGTAGATCAGACAAGAACTAAGGCGTTAAGGTGGCTAAGGCATACCCTCAAGCTGCTGGAGCATTCTGGATAGCTTAATATGCCGAAGTAAGCAACATCTGAAACAAAAATGTAATGAACTCTAACGGGCCCTGAAGGACTTTTAAGTGCTTTTAATTGTTCAGCCAGTTTCTTTCAACTGTTGACCTCTGAAACAGTTTGCTGCTCTCATATAAGGAATGACCTCATTTAATGACAAACACTTTTCATTAACTAAATTTTCTTGAGATAATCAGCCTACTTCTTTGACCTCTCACCTGAAAGGCTACCTCTGACACTATAAAGTTGTTAGAACAGAAAACAATGCATTCTCTTCTACTGAATGCATTTATCACTTTGTGCTTGCAAAATTTTAGGTAGTTATTGGAAGGAGTCTGTAAATTCAGACATGCTATAGGTCAAATCTGAGTTCCTTGTCTTAAGTTGACAGAAAAACTGATGGATTGTTAGTCTCTTTTTCTTTTTTTTTAATTTTTTTTTAGCTGTGTGATTTACAAAGCCCTACAAATCATCACCACTTCAGTATATACACTTGCTGTGCAATTTTGCTACTCAGTCACTTCAGAAATTGATTGTCAAGGCTCTTTGGTACTTGGTTTGTATGAATTAGAAGCCAGGTCACTTTGCTAATTATTAGGGATAAACAAGCCAAGCCAGGCAGAAAATATTGCAAGAGAAAAATAATAAGAATGGAAATGATAATGATAATGATAATAATAATAATAATAGCTTGTGTAAATTTGAATACATTTCTCTAGCATTAAAGAGCTTTTCTGAGGAGTGAATTGTAATAACCCATAATGTAAGAATAGAACTCTTTCCTGATCATGTTTTTTTTATCATTCAGTGCCTGATAGTCCATGGGAATGATGCTGCCCGAAGTGACTACTAACCTGACTCATTTTTATACATGCTCCTCAGCTTGCAGCTTGTTTGTAATGTCCTTAGACTTCTAATGTGTCTTTTGTCTTCTTTCCATGGTGAAAAATGCTGGAAATGTCATCATGCAAGAGTAAGGTAGCTGGATTCACAAAGCAAGACGAAGATGTGTGTTTTCAGTCTCTTGAGATACTTCTCATGTTGAAATATACTTAACAAAATGCCTCATGCTGAACAAGAGCAGAGGTGTGTTGTTGTCTTTGGACTGCATATATGACTTGGGTGAGGAACCTTGGGATTGTACCCTCTGCCTCCCTTGTTTCTCTTATGTTGGCTGCATGGTGGGCAGTAAAGGGCAGGCCAAAAGGGCCGTTGTAATGCCATTTTCCAGCATGTTGCACCATTCCCAGCTAACTCCTTAACAGTTTCTTAGAACTGCCTGAGCAGAGATCAATAAAGCTTCTTTAAAAATAAACACAGATTTCTATTGACATGTCTGTCTAAGAAATTGTAGACAAATGGAAAGGAAGTCTTCAGCCACTAAGGTGCCTAAAACCAAACAAAAAGTATTGGAGACAGAGTATTGACAGGATGGTTTAGTTTGTTGGTTTTTTCTTCCCTGTTAGTGAAAGGAAGGGTCTAACAGTGTTGGAAGACATCCAGAAGATTGATAACTCATGTATTCTGTAGGGCAGGTACGTGATGGAGCCAGACACCCTGCTTCCTAGGTCATGCATCCTGGGAAATCTGTGTTTCCCTATCCATGCAGCATTCCCTTCTGACAAGAACCTGAGTAGCCAGGCCTCCTTCCACCACAAAATTACATTGTAGCTATGCAAACACTTTTCCAGTCCTATAGATATAGGCATTATCTGCAGGGTCACAGGCAGTGGCCCTGTTTCTCCACTGTTCTTCGAAGCGTGAATTCACTGTAAGGGGAGTTTCACACGTATTTGGGTCAAAAAGTGTGGTCTGAGGATTTTTTGTCCCACGTGGCATAAAAGATGAAAGTTCACTTCCTAGGAATATGAAATACTTTCTCTGAACATAATTCATATTACTGTATTCCTAAAACCTCTGACGACTGCAGATATCTTATACATCACCACTTTGTATATTGAACTTAAGTTAGTAATGAGGTTTTGGTCTTTTGCGATACCTAGCATACCTGAGGAAGGGCAATAGCGTACAGGAGTGCTAAGTGGCACTCTTGGGGCTCTGTCTGCACTTCACATCCCTTGTTTGTTTTCTGCAAATGTTGCAAGTTCAACTTGAGAGCCCAAGCCATTCTTTTCAGGCGGATAAACTGCAAAGTGAAAGAAAATGTTAACTAAAGTCTTAGGCATCTCTAGCTCAAGGCATTGAAGTTCCTCGTTTAAAATCTATCTCCTTCCCTCACATGGTGTGGTTGCAACACAGCAAGAACAAGAGACAGAAAGAAACAGCTTATTTCGGCTGCTCTTGACTTTGAGAGAGTTTTCCTCTGCACAGTTTAACTGCAACATAAAAAAAAAAAAGTACCTTAAAGCCTGGCTAACCTGGTAAGAACACTGTGTAGAGGGAAGCTGTTTTGGAGAGGGACAGGGGAGAGAAACAGAAGATTCATACAGAGGAACCTCAGGACTCACAAGCAGAGATGACATGAGCTTGTGACAAGAAATGGCTATCTAATAGTTTGGAAGGGAGTATAATCACTGGTTACTATACGTTTTACTGTATAATATCTAGTAATCTTTCAGTGCTGATGTCACAAGATTGGTATCTCCTGCAAGAAGGATACAGGAGAATGTATTTCCCATAAATTGTAACTAATAAGGAAGTAATCAGTATCAGTAAAGCAACTGAGAAAGTAGGGCATTTCTGTTTACTAAGCGGGGATATCATAACTAAGGCACACTCTAATGAAACACCTTGCATGTCATTAGTTATGCATTGCAGATGGGCTATTGCGTAAGCACACTACGGGAAAGAACAGCATAAAGGAAAACATGATACTATAAAAAATGATGGGAAAAATAGTAATGGGAAATTAAACTTTTCATTCACCTTACACAATGGGACACCTGGTATTCTACCAGAATGAATTAGCAAATCGGTATTGGTGGAATATGAGAAAGAGAATAGGAAACTGCATATTTTATTTGCATTCTACCAAAGCTGATTAGAATAGCACGTTCTGTGCAACGCTAATGATTTAAGCAGAAAGAGGATTTTTTTTTTTAAAAAAGAGGACAAATTCTTGACTCCCTAGCTGAATGAGTTATATGAGCTTAACATAAATATGGTAAATACAAATAGGTCTGTATATTGCTTACTTTTACACCATTTACTTATATTTTCAGGGCATCTTATCATGTTTCAGTTATAAGAAGTTCTGTATCCTGCTTTTCATCAATGTTACTGCTGATTCCCACAAGTCCTAGTTTCGCTGTCTTTCAACAGAGCCGAGGATAACAATTTCATAGACCAAAGAAGGGGCTGGCAATTTGACAGAAATTAAAATGAAAGGAGGTGGGAGCATTTCCATCTTGCAGCAGAGCCAAAAGTAATATAGTTGAATCCGTAGAGCACTGAGCCATAGCTGCTAAGTCAGTCCAAGACTATAGCAATGTGGCAGTATGCTTAGGGAAGCATGTGTCTTTGAATAGCATCAGTCTGCACTAGATGACTATCCCTGTCCCATTTGGTACCAATTAATGTGTTCCCTGAACTCTTCTTCTTTGCTCAGTATGGATGTCCCTATCAAGCTTTAGAATAATAAAGCCCAGTGTCCTCTTTTTCAAGTGTTCAGCTTAGAAAAGCTGACTTTTAATTACACATTTAAATCCATTGTTAGAAACTTCATGGTGGTCATACCTTATAAGATCACTTAGCTCTATGCTTGATAATAGATACTCAAGTTTGGAAACAAAGGTTTAGATTTTTAGTCTTCCTGTAGTATGATGGAGTCTTTGCCTTATATATAAGGAAACTGCAGGTGAAAATAGTATAGATACAGGGTGAATTAATTAAGCACTGGCCAAACTTAACATTTAGAGCAAAATCATGTTATTACAAATGATTCAAGTTACATATTGGTCAAAGCCGTATTAAACATGGCAGATCCATTTAGATATTCTCAAGTCTTCTGATCAGCTCGTTCCAACCTATTTCTTGGTATTGATTTTCAGGCTTTATCTATTTTGATACACTGATTTTGTTTAAAATTAAAGTAGATATTTTTTACATTTAACTCATGAGTTAATCAGAATATATTTTTGAAGCACTCTAAGGCAATTTCTTTATTTTTCAGATGTGTTTATTGCTATGTTTCTATTCAAAAGCAGAATGCAAGATGATCATCCATCTTACTTTAGCAATGAAAATTGAAGTAACCCTGCCCATTTGGTTTCTCTCTGAGTGGCCCAATAGAAATGACATTTTCTGTATAAGTAATTTTGCAGCACAAGAAGGAGGTCTCATCTGCAGTTTTTCATAAAAGTGGACTACTTTGCTGATAATTAATTGCTTTGCACAGCATCTGTGTAAAATGAAGATGGCCTAGAACTCTTATAATTTTACTTTCTTCTTTTTCCCTGGCAGGTATCTCTACTCATCTAGACTTTTTATCACCCATTTTGTACCATCTAAACCATGTGCAAGTCTGTTACCTCATCCCCCAAGCAAAGTCCTGCCTTTCTTCTTTTTTTAAGCACACCTTCCTCATCCACAAGCCCATCACATTGTGTAGCTCAGAGTGGCTTACTACGTAATGGGAGTGGAGTTTTTCTTAAAGTCCTAGCAATCCTAATCAAACTATCTGTGACTTTTAAACCATAACCCTGCATTTATCTTGAGTTTCACTTGTAATTTTTGAACACTAGTGACTTAATTTTTTATAATCTCTGAATAAGTAACAGATTATTTTTCTGCTGGTAGTATTTTTGTGTCGTAGCAACTCTTGGTTTAATATACAAGAAGAACCATTCTGAATTAATAACAAAAATAACCTTACATTACTCTTGGGTCTTATTTTATAGAAAACCCACTGAAACTTCACCGGGGAACCCAGGTATTTTTCATGATCCCATTCTTTATAGAGGAATAAAAAGCACCCTATTTTAACAATAACATAGTTGTACTTCAATAGTACAATAAATTAAATGCAATCAAGCAGAAATGAAGGTCAAAATTCAAGGTGCATGCATGTGGAATGTCCATAAATCTTAAAATAAAAAGGAGGTGATCTTTTCAAAATGGAGATGATGGAGGGAGAAGCTGAGTCACAGAAAGATACGGGAGTAGCCCATGGTCACCTCGCAGAGCAACAGGAGGGACAAGCGTCGAATGCAGCAGAAGGCCCTACATTCTGGGCTCGGCTGAGTATCTACTCCACTGATCTTTGCTACTACCGAGTGGAGCTTTGAAAGAGCTAAATAATATGTAAACGTTATATTTGGTCAAAGCCATCGTGGATTTAGTTCCATTGTCTTTACATTGCCAAAATTACTCTGCAGTTTAGATTTCTCTAAATCCATATGCTGTTGAAGAATCCATTTTATCCTGCCAGACATTTTTTGCCAAAGGACAAAGTCAACTTCACTTCTTACCCTTGGTGAGGGGGTTGTTTGTTTTGCTCCAAGACAATAGCATGTATCTTAATCATTAGAATAATCAGAGAACTATCTGATTGAAAAGTCAGGTATGTGTAAACTGAGAACATAAGCTTAATTCCCGTGGCAGGTCCTTTCCAGTGTCATACAGTTAACCGTGTTCAGCAGCTGAATAATTTGAGATCAGCTGCATTACTAATACTGTTTTATGAATACTATAACTAGATCAAATGAAATTTTCAAAATCATTGTTAAGTAAAGAACTAGAGTGTATTGACAATGGAAGAAACTCAGGATGTAAAGTTAATATTAACAGGACTAAACCAAAACATTGTTCAGTTGAAATGAAGTTCTGCAAGATCCACCACAACCACAACAAATAGGAAGGTAAAAATACTATTTCAGATCAGAGACATTCAAGTTCAGTCTGAGATTCCACCAGGTGGAACATCCCATTTTAGCCATTTGATCCACAAACGGTACAGAATAAGTTAAGGAGAATACAGAGAATATGCTGCAATGCTAACTGCTTAGGAAGGCTTTGCTTTATTTACAAGTTGCAAGATAGAATAGCATGAGAATAGGTCACAGCTCAGACAACTCTTGAAGAGTACATAAAGTTACTTTTTGCGTGATTTTCCCCTTATTGATGGGATTGAAAGAATTGTTTCTTTTACTACCCATATGGGATGAGGACCTGAACAAAGGTACAACTTATTACCATTGCTTCACTGTACATCTGATGCATGCAGTTTTAGAAGCAGCGAAGGAAAACTTCTCAGTCATCAGAGCAGTGCGTAACTTAGTCCAGGGCCAGGTCGTCCTGAGAGCTGAAACACCATGCAAAGTGGATGTAGCTGAAGAAGAGATCCAAGGGGATCTGTTTTCCCCATATATCCTTGCTTCTGAGTCTCCATAATCACTTGAACAGAGGCAGTGTGCATCAGAGTAGTCTGAAATGTTTGAACTCTCAGTTTTTGAAACTAAAAGAAAAAAGGTGGTTCTTTTCCTGCTCTAGTCATTTATGTGAGTTCACGCAAAATGTGTGAATGAACATTAACTCTTTCTCTATGCTCTTCCACTATATATGCTCCACTTGCCTAGTTTAAACTGTCCAAAAAAAAGCAGCTGAAACCTCCTATCATGGGCCCTCCAGCCAGTTCTGCAATGAGTGGTACCCTCTGACACAGGGGTGCTAGCAACAGCTAAAAGAAAGTCATAGGTCCAGCATCTACTTGGTTAGGGAATGTACGTCAATACCATAGGAGGTACATAGTCAAAAACCAGATCAAGAGGATTATGCTGCTACAAGGAAGAAGGTACGATGCATGCTCGTGTACTGGGGAGTTCTTGAGCCTTTACATTATCCGTGGTGGATTCCTGTTATCCCAACTGAACCTTAATGGGATAATCTTCCCATAAAGCCAAACACATGATAGGCTGATGAACTCCTTGAAATACCAAAAACTAGACAGCAGTGCAGTCAGGTGGGTGACTTTTAAGACTATGTAGAGAAGAGCCCTCCTATAGTCACGAAAACCTCATGCTGGACGTCTGCTTTATAACTGGCTGCTTATTGCTATATTGTGCTAGCAAATAGGGACTGACCGTCAAAGGATTAAATGTCTTCTGTGGGCAAAGCAAGAAATGCACTCTGACTGTTTGCCCCAATTGTCCTTCTGTGGTGTGTGTTTCCTCACTATAGCTGTTAAGATCTACAATGTGAACTGGCTCACAGATCCCTGTGAAAAATAACTGACTTAGCAGAACAGGTTACTTTTAGTTCAGTGGTCAGGTCAGTTCACTAGGTACGTTTATATGATGGCCACTCGACGTGGTTGTCTGGGTGCACAACCAGGGAAGGCAGAGGGATGAGAGGCAAGGGGAAGTAGGGACTCTCTTCTTAAGCTGACTTCACAAAGACAGGTTATTGGGAAACACCAGAGTTAAGCCATGGTTTGACATGCAATAAATCCTTTCTGAGGGCTTCCAGCCAGGATCAACACACTGTGACCACATGCTGTAAAACACTTGACTCAAATTGAGTTCACTCTGTTGATTTAGTTTTCTTTAAAAAAAACTAATAGCTTAACTGATCGGTTAGCAGGCTTTATTATAGTAGACCAAGTACCAGTTCTCCTGCAGCTGATGTAAAGCCAACTGAAACCTTCACGGTTAGCGTGATCAGGTTGACTTCACGCAAGTTCATCTGTGTGTCCATGCCTTGTGTGGCCAAATTTTTCCTAGTGATAGGCTTGCCTATCAAACACAGATTTGTTTTTGATGGTAAAGCTGTGCCTTTATCCTTGTGGGCCCTACAGAATATGAGGTTGGACCTCAGTCTAATGGCAAGCAACACGTCTAGTGAAAGAGAATATTTATATATACCAACTGAAGCTTTACTCAATGCTAATTTGTATTTGCAAATCTGTAGCTCTTGTAAAGGTCTTTTTTATATAAGCCACTGTTCTGAAAACTTCTAGGATGAAGGAGGATGACCCCCAAAAGAGAGTTAAACTTGGAGGAATATAATCTAAGTTTAAGAATAAACTTTAACTCATCAAAGGATTCATGACAGCACTCCACGTGAAGTATTTTTACTTAAACTGCTTGAAAGTCTTTCTTGGTATAAGGGAAGGAAATTATTGAACCCAGCAAAAATTTGCTTGATAATAACTACACAATCTTTTGTCTGGCAAGTTCTTAAATGTAGGTGTTTAGCATACATTGCCTTTCCAATTCTTTCCACACTGTGTTTTCAGTAAACAGACAGAACTGAAATGAGGATAGTGCATATTTGTCTAAATTACACCACTTTCCCAAATGGGTTCATATTGATTTTGTGAATGTATCTTCCAAACAAATAATCTGTTTCTGCCAGCTAGATGTGCCAGTCTCTACTTCAACTTAATTACCACACAATGTTGCATGAGTTTGAAATAAAACCTTGCTAGCTAAAAATGGAGAAAAGAAATTTTATCACATTTGGTACATACGTATCTTCAAGCAGATCATAGAATAACTGCTGATTGATTTATACTTTTTGCCCCTCACATGAAGTCAGCCCCCTCCAGTCAAAATGTTTATGCTGTGGTCCCTAGTACTCATCTTTTACAACATTGCATTATTGGCTATGTGTGCCAAAACTATCGTTACTTCCTAATAGATTTATGTGTTATCTTTGCAAATCCCTAGTGTTATGTACATAAATCATGCTTCTCATGAGCTTAGAAATCCCTGAAGATAGTGCTGCCTAAATCATGGCCTTGCTGAAAATACCTTTTAGTTTTTGAACAGCTGTGTGTTTGAGCTCACTGCTAACATAAGGCAATTGGAGCATCTGGCTAAACTTTTTTCACGGTTTGCTTTGGCAGTAGCCTAACTGATAAATATTGATGAATCTGTATTTGAAAGAACAACTCTTTGTGCAGAGGTCTCAGCAGAGAGGGCAGGCAAGGAATATCATTTGGAACTGCAGAGCTATACACCTGCATTGGCCAGAGTCTGTGTTGTTGCTTTTCTTGCTGTGTTACACGAAAGGGACTAACTAGGAACAGGGGGAACTCTGCCTCTTTCCCCTAGTCCCTTCCTTCTGCACCGGCTGAGACGATACCTCTCAGTAGGAGCTGATGATTGTTCCTTCCCTGGGAGGAGCGAGTGATGTTTTGGGGGGAGAAGCTGCTACACTGCAGGGTGAGGCAGGTAAAGAAACCAAAGGGGAAATACAGAAGAGCAGGGAGTACAAAGAAAGACTGTGGAATCCCAGAGAATATGAATACATGTTTTAGGCTTTCATGGATTGATCGTTACAAGGAAGTGGCCAAAGCCCTGGCTCAGAGTCCTAGCCCCATCACTATGTTTTAGGAACGTAGGACTTCCAACATTCATCTCGTCCCTGGTCTCACGTAATACAATTCTGTGGAGCAGATTCCCAGAAGTTTCCTGCAACAAGTTAGTACAGAATGATCTTTCCCCAAAACATCATCTAATATCTGGGACAGTAGAGATGTTAAAATAGATACGAATGAAAATCAGTCTTTGCAAAGACAAAGTGACAGTGATAAGGAAGGTCCCAGCTAAAGCCAGAAAATTGTTTTTTAAATTAATTTAAGGAACTTAAGGAACAGAGATGTATGCTAGAGTTCCCAGTCTCAAAAATACTGCTGTAGATTGCACTAGGGGAGGAGAGAGAGCAGGCTATAATCTTCATATGTGGAGAGTGTTGCTTTGATTGATTGTCTGCTGAGTTATAATGCTTAATATTGACAATGTGGTTAACTTCATTGTTTTATCTGTAGCCTTACAACATTGATAGTTTACTGAAAGGTCAAGAGCTTAGACAATCTAACTCAACTGATTTGACTTCTTTACTTTTGTTAAGTTTCTAGCAAATATGACTTGAAAAGGTAAGCTTGAAAACATGAGCCACACCACCAGTGCTCAGCAAATAGGCAAAAAATCATCTTTTTTTCCCTAAAACTAAGATAACAACACTGGGAACTGTCTTATCATTTGCAGCTGACAGTACTGTGCCTGTTAGTTTCCACTGGCTGCTTTTAGTTACTTTGCAGAGACTAATTAAATGGAAGAAAGCAGATGTGTTTTAGTGGAAAACTGGTGAGGCCTAATTTCTTGGAGTTTTCTTTTAGTTTACATCCAAGAGAGAGAGGGAGTTGTAGCCCTACTACATCCATAATGCAGGATCCAAGAAGATGAGGATGTGTTATCCTAATAGTTATTAATCTGAATCTAGACATTTTAACAAAATATCAGGTCTATATTGTACATACATCTATAGGTTTAAAAATTCATTGTTGCCTCGAACAAAACAACAAAGGGTTGATTGATCACTACTTGTCGTGGTTTAACCCCAGCCAGCAACTCAGCACCCCACAGCTGCTCACTCACTTCCCCCTGACCCAGTGGAGTGGGGGAAAGGATCGGAAAAAAGTTAAAGCTCATGGGTTGAGATAAGAACAGTTTAATAGAACAGA
>JAVKLA010000030.1:23909949-23939326 GCA_034782735.1 Sagittarius serpentarius | reverse complement strand
TACTAAACCCAAAACACAGCGCTGTACCAGCTACTAGGAAGACAATTAACTCTATCCCAGCTGAAACCAGGACACTACTGTACTGTGAACTCAGATCGTAGGATTCTAAGTCCACAATACTAACGGTTACAGTTTCAGCTACCAAAAGAAATGTTGCATCATATTAGAGATGTAACTAGAAAGAAGATGCTGTTTAATACCATTTTATGGATTTTTAAAATATTCATTTTAACATCTGCTACCAAATTAGAATCTGAAAACATTCTCACAGCATATTACAGTTACTAAAATTCTGGTTTTCCTTAAAGGAATAATGCAGTAAAACTAAAACAAACAAAAAAAATATATTAGCTGAGAGGGTTAGATTCCAGGATGCACTTTGCATTACAAAATCTCCTATGTGAGTGCAAAATGAGGGTAACACATTAGCTTTAGTATTTGTAGCATTTAAAAAACATTTTGTAACATCATTATTAAGTATATGTAGTGCAGCATCGTGGTGAACGAGTGTTGAAATTTTCCAGCAGAAAACAAATAGAGTCAAATTCCAACTTATGTTAAACTGATGCAAATCAATTTCCTGTCTGGGCTGAAAATCAAAGCAGGTTTTGATCCAAGTACTGTGCATAAATCAGGTATTCATCGTATGTAAATCAGTACAGTTTCACTCCTTCCTTTTCAGTCATATTATTCCAACAGACAATTTTTCTCCTGTATACATACGTACCCCACAAGCTGATCAGTTTAAAGCTCAGCCAACAGTGTATTCAATCATTCATGTCTTTAGAAAAAGCAGTATGAATCACATAGGTGACTGAAGTACCATTCTCGTGGTTGTAATGCCATTAACTATGCTTAGTGTTTGGAACTCTAAGGATCAAAGCTTTCTCTTTTCAGGTGTTTCTACCCACTTATATTCCTCTAAGAAATACAGGAATTGAGACTGTACAATAAATCCAGTGAGGGAGATACTTTCAAAAGATATTTTAAGTAAACCTATGGCACTGACAATTTTTATAACATGGAAAAACAACATTTAAGATTATAAATGGACCAAGTCATATTTAGAAAACTTCATCAGGTATAGGAGCATTGCTATGAAGCCATTTTTAGTTTCAGTGTGTTTTATGAAGCTAAAAGGAATGTGGTTCAAAACAAAAGGGGATAAATCTTTGTGCAGTGAGTGGTATGTCTGTGGATGTCTTTGTCATAGAAGAAGGTTTTTTAAAATTGTAGATGGGTTCAGGAGGAAAATGGACAAATCACAGAAAAGAAATCCACTAAAACCACATAGAAACTGTGAAAAATACAGTATCTGAAGATGCTTTAGAAATATTAGGGAGAAATATCATACATATGTGGGCTTTTGTCTCCTCCGGGCATCTACTTAAGGTTACTGTTCTCTAATAAGACACTGAGCACAACGCAGACCTTTATTCAGACCCACTAAATTCTTAATCTTGAATCTTAGACTCAGCAAGACTTTGAGTCTTGTTGAAAAGTTATAATCACATCTTCACTATATAATTAACTTTAGGAGCTGGCAATCCCATGTGAATTTTCAAAGGTATGCTAAATCCTAGCTGTACTCAAGCTCTTTGGTCCTTGCTGGTTTTGCATTCCTTTACTTGAGGCAGTGCTTCTGGAGACCTCCTGTGACCTGCAGTTATAGACTAGGCTCAGCAATTTCAAAGCAAAGAGTGAAAACACGACTGTGTCGTGTCCTAGGTTATATGTGTGGAGATGTTGTTAATCAGTGCCAGATTAGGATGCTCCAGATTTCAGATTCCAGCTTCCATTTTAGTTGGTGCCAAAGTTTGGATCTTACTATGGATAACAAACATGGAAAACGCTGGAATTGATACAACCCAGGCAATTCTTTTGAAACAAATGAGGTTAATATTAGGTCCAGAATATGTTATAAAGTATTTTGGCTTCATTCTTTGAGAAAGGAAGATAAGAGATCGTTCTGTGTGCAGTGTTGTGGATTGGTGATTCATGGAAACTTCCAAAAAACAGCAGTGTATTTATAACTTCCATGTAATGAAGACAATGTATTTTGATTATGGTGAAGCTTAATGTAACCTTCGGCATGACCTTCCACAGTGACATAGACCATAGTCATGGGAGCAGGTGGATATTGTTATCTAAATTGTTATAAATCAATTTGTTTACTAATTTGGAACAATCATGTATCAAGGCTCCTGTAAGTTGTCAACAGTTTTTTTCACTACTGTTTTGATAGATCACATTTATCTTCTCCTCTGCTAGCCCACAAAGCCCTAACTCCTTGCACAGGCTAGAAATAAAGTTTTAGTTGCATACCACAAAAATGCCCACCTCAGAGCCATGCTGAGGGTAAGCCACCATTGAACTGCAATGCATATAAAGGCTATTGGACATGCTCTGTGTTGTATAGTATATGGGATAATACTGTGGGTACAGGGGAAGAGATAGTGAGTGACTTCTCAGAAACTATTGGACTGGCCAAAGCTGCATGAACAGCCAATGATTTCCAGTCCTGAAGAAGGAAATAGGTAACTGGTTGGAAAATACTACCTGCAGGAGGAGTTAAGACACTTGAGGGTCTCCCTTCTCCTGAAGGACACTAAACTGTGCCAGTGACTTAGGTTTCCCAAGTGAGGAAACAAATTGAATGAAGTGACAGTAAGTTCTAAGGCACTGGGCTCTCATTGATAGTCCCCCTGAGCCCCCCAGGGAAAGCATGGGAGCTGCTGTGCCTCTCAGAGGCAGGAAGAATGGAGAATGAAGCACCTACAGATGTACACCTCTGCAGGATCATAGAATCATAGAATCATAGAATTGCCTAGATTGGAAAAGGTGTATAAGATTATCTAGTCCAATCGTTAAATGTTAAGGATGTGGCTTCCTCTTCTGCTCTACAAATTCAGACCAGTTAAGCAGTGTCAATCAATATCCTGTTGGAGAACTACTGTATCTGTTTCTCTGTGAACACCTTGGCATAGCTTTGTTAGCGAAAGAAGGACCGAAAGCAGCCGATGCCCTGTTTTTACAGCATTAAAACAACTGTCCCTGATTCTAGCTCATTTTGCTCAGCAGTGATGGTCATACTTTTTGTACCTTCTCTTCAAGAAGGTCTCTCTTCTGGAAAACCATTTCACTTCATGTTTCTCCATTGAGTCCCAATGACAAGATAAAGCAAGTCAGTAAAGCAACTAATGACCAGGTATGGACCAAGTTAGAAACACAGGAATTCCAGGAGAAAAGAAGCAGGATTTGGACATTGTTTAAAGTGAGGGATGGGAAAAAAGTCAACTCTTTGATGTGTGTTTTAATACTTTGTGCTTCATTTGAAAGGAAAAGCATTTGAAAATGAGACCTAAAAATTCTAGCAGCAGCCTCATCAGAGACAAGCATCGCTTGTTAAGCTGATAATGTTCTTCCTCCCTCGAGGAGCTTTGTGGTCACAGACTCCTCAGAACAAAGCACTATCATATTTAGTGTATGATTCACCTGGAGCCCTGCCAGGCATGCTAGAAGAAGAGGTTTATCACATCCCCTATGCTTTCAATTGGCCTGTTGCTTGTTGATGTAGGGGATGATGTTCGGGGCAGTCTGAAGAAAGATAGTGCGGGCTCCATACAGAAATTCTAAATATAATCCAATCTGTTCAAGACAGTGAGAGGTATGGTATTGATTAGAGATAGACAGGTCTCTTCACCTTTTCTGAATAAGACAGAATAGGGTAATGAATGTGTTGGAAAGACGTCCACTTTCTTCTCACATGATACATTACCTTAACATATCTTTGGCTTGTTCCCAGATTTCCTTTCAGAGCCAGTTTCCCCTCAGGAGAGAACTCCCACACTAATTGTATTCTCATTTCTAGTGAGTTGTGATGTTAGCAGGAGCTCTGCTTTACTCTTCCCCCCTCACATGACAGAAAAATATGCAGAAAAGTGTGGCCTGATCATGAGGTATTCACATGGCAGTAGGTATATCAACTGGCCCAGCTGTTGTACTTTCATTTCTACCATCAGGCTAAATCCTTTAAGACATTTACAGCTAAATTACCACAAGTTCAGTGTAGAAACTTTGTATAAAAAGGTCTAATTCATACCCAGTGCTTGATGGTAGGGTTTTTTTCAGGAACCACACGCATGTTTCTCATCTTCCTGGAAGGCGCAGGGGAAAGCAGGTCAGTATAACAGCATATCCTTGCCAGTCTGTTACTGAGCAGATGTTTCAACTACAGGATGAAAGCTAGGTAAAACAGTGTCTGATGTGATACACTGAGCAGGCTACTGTAGCTCTTTAGAAAGCCATGCTGAGTGTAGGGTGAGAGCTCTGCAGTGGCTGTGGCAGTGGCAGTGGCTGTGGCTACTATGAAGCCTGTGGCTTTGTGGACTTTTTGGAATGACTGATAAATGGCAGGGGTGCACAAGTACCCAGGTTCTCTGCTCAGGGCAGCCACATGTTCCTCACCTGTTGTTGCAGGTGTTGCATGACTGGAAGTGAATTTGGGATGTGACCAACGTTCAGGTTTGTGCCACCTGTTCTGAGACCCCATACACAGCCACGTGCCCCCGCAGGTGATGCTGGGCCCAGGTGCTGAGCCAAGAGCAAGCTGACAAGTGCGGATTGGCCATTGCCATATGGAGCAGGTGGTCACCCACGGGATATGTCGTGGCAGACCCCAGCCTGTCCTGGCGAAGTGATTAGCAGGTGCACTTAAGTTTGGATTGCATCATGCTACTGCTTTCATGCGTGTCTGCAAGTCATTGACTTGGTGTTCCTATTTCCCCATCCTGAGAATGATGATTACAGACCTTTACCCATGTATTTCGTCCATATTGTAAGGACAGAACTGGTTTCATTCATGGGTTTGGTTTGGTTTTTTAAAATCCCATTAAATGCAAGCTACCAATGTGGCATCATTTGTTCTTCTTTTAGGGAAAGAACAAGCTTTGAAACTTTTGGGGTTTTTTTTCAGAAAGCTCAGAAAATGTTGCCCTTTCTTTCCAAAATTATGTTTTATAAAATCAAAACTGTGAGTTAAAAATAAAATTTCTGTTTACCATTGAAACAAATTGATCTTCCTATCCATGTAAAATGTGCTTTGTTGTTTCAACATGGTTATATTGTTCAGCTTTTCTATTTAATTGAGGAGTTTCTGGCACATGTCAGATTGTAGGAAGCAGAGAGAGAGAAAGCTATTAGGTCAGTGAGTCTAAATTTCCACAGTCTGAATTATTTTAAGAAGCAGTCACTCAGCAGAAAGAAGAAAAACTTACTGGGATCAGTGTTAGATAAGCTGTTGAAGGAACAAGGGGAATTACAGAATTTACATTTTACCAAGGTCTTATAGACATCTCTGGGCGATATTCACAAAATCTGATTGTTTCAGCAAAAACTTCTCACCCAGTCATAGTGATGGCCAGAACCCAGTTGCGTGCCACCTCCTAGGAGCCGTTTGAACCATGGAGATGCAGTTATGATTTCTTTAATGTTTTTCTGTTTCCAGAAAATTTGGAATCAGCTCATTGACTGTGCAAGGACAAAAAGCCAACTGAAAAAATAGACAGCAGGTCAATAAACAGCAACAACTGACAGAGTGACCCCATAGAGCTTCCCTTTTGGTACTGTCCAGACTACTCTCCTGAAATCTGTAGGTCTGATTTACCTCTAGCAAAGGAACTAATGTGCCAATGACTAAGATATTCTGTAAAAAGTAGTCACTGTAAATGCTGTCACCAGCTGTATATGTATTTATGAGCCAGGAGCTCCAAGTCACATGTCCCTCAAATGGAACTGGACTCCAAATACTCCTCCTTCCAAGCATTATTTTTTGACTGAATTAGATATCTCCTTACTCAGTCATCCTGCTGCTGTGGATTTCATCCCCAAGTGTCTGAACAGGGCTGTAGTGGACACATGTGCCTGCATAAGGCAGCCAGACTCTACCTTCAGAGAAGTGAGGAAAAGTTGGAGACTTTCAGGCTGGAATTCCCCAGTGGTCCTAAACTCTGGTGAAACAGCAAGGAGAAAGAATAAAGAAATTCAAGAAATGTCCAGCTGTCAACACTCAAACACAGAGAATGAAATGGCTCCTTACTGGGGTCCCAGGTAACTCTAAATAACAGACCGGACACAAAATGTAAGGTTGAAAGCCCAGTCTAGAGATACAGGGATTAAAACTGTGATTTGGAGTGGTGTGTCAGAAGCAAGCAGAAGTTGAGGGAGCTCTGTGGTGCCCTGGTGTGTCTCCAGGCTGAGGTGTGGCGATTGAACAGACATATTTCTGCATGACCAGAAGTTTGCTTATAGTCTGCCTGTGTGACTCCAAATTCTTGTGGCGAGCAGCTAGACAAGACTTCCACTTGATTTCTGGGTTCAGTGTCAGCTAGTGAGTTTATTGAGGAAAGTCTTTTAAGGTTTCACTTGGGCTGCAGATTAAAACAAAAGTATATGGGAAAAAAAACAAAAGCAAGATTCCTTGCCAAAGTAAAACCTCTCTGACAGGTATGTATTTGAACACTTTAAAAAGTATTTGCACCGCATGTTAGAGGGAGAGACAAGTATCTTTTGTGAGCTACCGTTATAATATAACTGGAGAAATCCGCTATCCTCTGGCAGGCCAGAGTAAGTAGAGTTAACAAGGAATCTTAGCCTACGCAATGAGATGGGTACGCTCTAACGCTCAAAGCGGCAAGCATCTCCCTTGGTTTTCGCGTCCAGCTTGTATCACTTCCTCGTTCACGGTGAGCTTGAGCAAGTTAGTCCTCCACCAAACCCCTTTCAGCTAGACACTATTATTTCGATTTGGAGCACCTGCTTTAGTCCAGGGAAGACTGGGATTGTGTTTCTGGCTTGTGGTAGAGTCCCAGTTCCCACTGTCTTGGGTTATGGTTTTTACCACATTCACTTTGCTGCCCGGACTACCTACTTGCAATTGCAAACTTGACTTTTAACGTAATTAGTGACAGAGCTCTGCATTTTAATGTCAAAAGATTTCTTGGCTGCTTTTCCCAACCTGCTGCTCCCAGTGTTTGGAGCCTGCACTGAGCCTGAAAGCCCATTACTGGCTGTCATCAGCGAAATAAGATATAAAAAAAATTGCCGATGCGTCATTTACTGCAACTGGAAACCACTTAATTAATATACTGGTTTTATGTATTTAGTAATTAAAATTTAATTAATTCCTCTTCGTTATGAGTGTACAGAAGGGGTAACTACTACTCCAACAAATGCTTTACTTACTGTTTTAAAGGCATTTGGAAATTGTCTTATGAGAACTAAAACATTCTCTTCATAATGCTTCCCTTTTTTCCTTCCAGCTAGCTCATGAACGAAGAACTGAATCAGTAGAAATTATGCTCAGAGCTGATGGCTCATCTGTTTCCTTTCTTTGGCTGCTTTTACAAGTAGGCAATGAAGGTGCTGACTTGGCAGGCTTCAGAGCCAAGACTTTTTAAGACCAACTAGTGATTTGGAGTTCTTATGTTTTATATGCCTGGCTTGAAACACAGTAGAGGCAATTGATTTTCAGAGGAATGGCACTCAGCACTTTGTAGGAATCCAAGCCTTTTCTAGCACTTTCAGAATTACTGAGCACTTTTGGAAATCTGGGTCCAGGTCTTTGAGTTCAGAGTCTGACAGTGAAAACCTGGGTGCAGTTTTGCTCCAATGCCTCTGAGGGTTTGGACTGCCAGAGCCGTTTGGAGGAGAGAGGTTCTCTTTAGATGTTTCTTTCCACCTTCTTATGCTTCTTTTGTTTCCTGCTCTGTTTAGGAGCTGGGAGGAATTGACACAGCTTTTGTTTCTCTAAATAAACATAAAATCTATGATATATGCTGCTTTGGATGTCTGGAAGTACTTTGAAGTTCAGTTTGAGGCCACAGGTTGTTTGGGTGGGAAACAGAATGTCAGACTATTTTGAATTTTTCACATTTGTTATTTTGGATAGAATTGTAGAGAGATTCATAGAAGAGGAGGTGTTCTAATTTCTAGCCAGTGCCTGCTTCAAGTCAGGGGTTGGAGCACACGAAAGATCGAAAGCAAGGCCACAAAAACCAAGGAGTATGTATGTACACACTCTCTCCTGGGATATAGCAATTCATCAAGCAAAGCAGGCAGTGAAAACTATGTGCTTTCTGCCTTGCTTCCCAGGTCATCAGGAAACACACCGGTTGACTTGTCTGGCTTTCAGCAAGATAGGGCTACAAATGTTGTCATCTGCGGTGTGGGAATACCTAGAGAGCGATAAAGCTATACCTGTTTATGTCCCAACACTTTCTAACCAAATGAAAGCATTGAGGGAAGAGCAGTACCTACAAAGAAGGGATGAAATTTTTTTTCCTAAATACATAAAAAACAAAGAAAATGTTTCACCAAGCAAAAATGTCTCCGTTTGTATCAGTAGGGACTATTCTGTAGTCGCTGAGCAGGACTTAGCCTGGACTGTGCCAAGTAGAACAGGCCAAAACTGAACAATACAACATAAATGGAGTGATATAAGAAAAAGTCTTGGGGTGTTTTTTCTGCAGATTAAGCAGCAGTTGACCTTAAACCAGCAGATTAAGCTGTCAACCTAAGACTGACAGCTGTGCTGTGCTATCCAAAGTTGAATAATGGGATCTATAGACTGTTCTGAGTGGGCTAACTCAGCACCTCAAGACAATCTTAATATCAATGCTATAGTTCTCCTAAACAACCTTGTGGTGCTAAATGGGAGTGGAGATGGGGGGCATAAATTAAAAGCATTACACTAACGATCTACCTATAAAATTAGGTAAATGCACAATCCTTTTAAGAAGAAATGTAGCAGAGGAAGTGAGTAAGTAGTGTGATGCATTCCTATTCAAAATTTCAAGGGCAAATAATTATTCTGATTTGCTTTTCTCACTGAACTACTTTCCTTTTTAGCTATAATTATTTCACCCACGTGCAAATTTGGACAGAATTTAAAAGAAAAAAATCAGGTGCGAGACATCACATGGCAATTGGTATGCCAATTCACTCCATTTTAAACATTCTCCCAAAGAAGAACCACTTCTGAGAGACTTGACTTAATCATAGAACCAGAGCCAGGACAAGGAACATCTAAACATCCAAGAAGTTTCCTTTAACACACCAGAGCACTAGTTTTCCCTCCTTCTCTCCTCTCCACTGCCATCTTAAGAACCAGCTTTCTGTATTTTAAGATTAGGTATTTCCCCCATTTGTGGAAACCAAGTATTTTCATTACAATATAAATTTGAATAATATTTATCCCACTAAAATGAAATAATCTCCTTAAAAATGCAGCATTGTGAAACTTTACATAGATACAGAAAAGGTAAGTGTTTTCTTAGAAGATCTGCTGCTAGTCCCATGCCGTACAGACTCAAATAATAAAGGAGAGTAGAATGGGGCAAAAACCAGAGCAAATCCTGAAATAGCCTGTTACTTTTTAACTGTAGTGAGCTTGTGCTAATTTATTATGAAAGAAGCTATTGCTTTTGGACAACAATAAAATTAGCATATGAAACTCAGTGATTGTCCTCCAGTATGATTATAATTATATAAAGTTATTATTACACATAGTATGCTGTCCAGGTGCACTTCCAGCATTTTACTTTGGCTTTCTGTTACACACATGCTATCATGGCTGTAAGTCCATAAGACAAAAGAACAAGGGCTTTTTAAAAATTTTCTTTTCCTGTCTCAAAAAAAAAAATCAGCATAAAAGCCCATAATATTGCTCACTCTGAAGAAATACAAGACTATAAAGGAAACTAACCTTATTGAGTTTTAATGCCACCCTCCATAATAATGTCTTTGATCAGACACATCTGGTGCCTTTTAAAGTATCAAAGCTGGTTTAAAAAACTAAACAAATCACCAGTCCTTTTAAAATGTTGACTTATGAGTCAGTGAAATTAAAATAGATACTCATCAGTTTCACTGAAACTTTTAAAGGGAAGCCAGACACAAAGGTCTTTGCTACTTAATACTGAAGCATTTGCCTCACCAGTCAAGTAGCAAAAAGCAAGCTAATGGTTGTATGGCTTGTCTCAGAAAAAAATATTCTAGGTGTATCTTCACATTAAAAAAGTATTTTTGCTCCAAATGCCAAACTGATCAACAGAATTTCAGAAGATAAATGTTTATTTGCCAGCTATTTCTGTACCAAAATTAGCAGGCATGCTGCACTGCTCAAAACAAGGGGAAAGATCAATATCATGGATATCACAAAAAGTATATGCACTGTCTTGGTTTTAGGAGGGTTAAGCTGTGGTAAATTCGAAGGAAAAATAATTATCTCAACCTTCTTAATTTGCTAATGTAGTACTCTCCACCACACCATTACTCAAATGTGTACTTCATACATGTTGTGGATGAGAATATTTCTTGAGAAAGATTCGAAAAAATGGACTGAGAAGATTACATAATTGAGATGAGGAAGAGGAGGAAGGAAAGGAAAACAACTTCGGTTAAACAAGGTAAAGTAAAATTTGAATTTAAAATTTTTTTTGCCAAATTCACAACCTCAAAAATCATAGTTATGTTCACCAGAATCTTGGTAGATATAGCCTGTGGTAGATATATCTTCAAAAGTCATATGTCAGAGCTTGTTAATACCTCGGAATGATAATGATTTATTTTTTAATTCTATGAAATTTGTTTGAAGTAAGATAGCAACAATTCTGCATATCCCATACACAATTTGAAAAGCCACATGTAAGTAAAGAAAACTGGGACAAACAAGGGCATTTTAGGGCCATCTTCTCTTCAGCAGCACTCATCTTGTTGATCTGATGAAATCGAGACCAAATAGGCTTGTATATAACACCAGCAACTTTAAAATATTTTAAAATAACCATGATTCCAGCATCACTTTGACGTATGAGCAACATATGACTGTCTTTTGTAGGCATAAAAATGTTAGAAAAATAGATTATCATATAATTCTACTGTGTTTTTTCTTGTAAGAGATACATTAAACCTGTGAAATACCTAACAAGTATTTAAACTATATGTCATAAATATTATTTAAGTACGATGTTAACCTTACAGAGATTGCATAGGTAACATAATGGCTTGGTGCTGTCTGGCAAATCAACTCCACTCAAAATTTCTGTCAAAGTCTTCTCACACCTTGGAGAGAAGATATTCAATGGCTGATGTAATTAGAAGCAAACACCAGGCAGAAGATTGGAGCGATATCTATGTTTAAAGTGGGGGTTTTAAATACTGTGCTAGGACCCAAATTCAGTTGTATGCCAAGCGATTGAACAAAAGTTCACACTCGTGTAGGTTTTTGAGCTATCCCTTGAGCACCTGCAAGGACAACGTATGAGCTTATATTTTGTTCACAGGTACAAGAATTGATACATGCCCTGCTGTGGGCATGTACATAAATGTGTTTTTACAGTTACCAGGTATCAACATAAATTGAAGCAGTAGACAGGCAGGATGTGAAAGTCTGTGCTACCCTGAGAAGATCATGGATGTGGCTTAAATGCCCAAGCAATAAGCACCTGAAGATTGCCAATGTGAATGAATGCAGAGAAAACACACAGGTGTGGCAGCACAACATACATCTCTTAGCCTATGTTTCGAGAAACTTATACAGATCCAAGCAGACTTACATCTTCTATTTTGTTCTCAGGTCTGAGGTATAATCAATAAACATTATTAAAATTAAACCATCTCATTTGCCAAATGCTAGTCACAGGATTGTGAAAGCAAAATATGCAACTAATATCACTGTCAGAGCTGCTCAAATAACAGAAAATATTATAAAAATGTTGATGGTTTAGGAAAGGTTAAAATCTAAATACTGAATTTATTCTAGAAAATTCTGCTTTAACAGTTCCCATTTGTTTTCAGTCTTTGTCACTTTCCTTTTTGTGCTGGATTCCCTGTCTATCTCTTATCAAATATTGCGGTCTTCCCATTTGCTGAGCTGACACTCAAGTCCTGTTCACAGTGCATGAAGGGAGATATACTTTGAGGCGATCACTTCATAGAAGAGAAGAGAGGCAGTAGGTAAATGAAGCACAATTTGCACAAAGCAGCATGGTTTCCTTCCTGAATCAGAATTTTGAGGATTGGGGATTTTATTTTCCTGTTTTTAAAATTGAAGACAAAAATCTGTCTTGTATTTTTAATTACATTCAAAAATCTGAGAAAATCAGAAACTTCTGAAAATATCCCATTGGGTAGAAAATCTAATGTCATTGCCAAAAATTTTGCTGTCATCAATGTTTAAAATGTTCACCAGCCCTCAAGTTGATTAAGTCAAATGTAAAACCTCATTTTTTAATAATTTTGGTCACAAAGTTGTCGAAGTCTGTCATCTCGCCAAGCATCCAAAATGTTACCATGCAAATTTAATGATCAATCACAAGATGATATCACAAAGTCATCAGAAAGATGATTGAAATTGACATTCATTGAACAAACCG
Organism: Sagittarius serpentarius; assembly: GCA_034782735.1. NCBI lineage: Eukaryota > Metazoa > Chordata > Aves > Accipitriformes > Sagittariidae > Sagittarius > Sagittarius serpentarius. The sequence continues at coordinate 23,926,892 of JAVKLA010000030.1, read as the reverse complement.
AAGACGTAATAGATTTGTGTGAACCAAACTGGTCAAACAATCTGGTAAACAAGAAAAAAGATATGAACTTCTCAGCTAGTATTTCACAAGAATAATTCAGCCTGTTTATGTACAAAATGTATGTAAGGCTTGAGAAAATGAGGAAGAACAATTAAGCAAATGAATCGCCACCTCTGCAGTGCTGGCTGACCTACGGCAATTGCTAAACCTGGTCATCCGTTCTGATGAGCGCTGCATTTGGAAGAGTGATACATGCAGCAGATTTAGTCGCTTGTATTTCATCAAATAAATACTGCAGGAGGTATAATCAGCAGAATTAATTCAGTTAGACTGTGTAAGAAGCTGCCAAAAAACTGTGCTTGATGGTTCACTTCTTCGCTAACGTTTCCAGCAAGTATGTCACTAGTGCTAAGTGGCTTGGGGGCTGCTGCTGCTGCTGCTGCTGCTGCATGAGAAGCCATAAGAATATGCTGAGCTTTGTAAATGTGTCCATTTTATACAGTCCATGAAATTCACACTAATTGATCTGCAAGGAAAAGCAGCTCCCAGTTCCATTACCATGTCTTCCAAGTGCCTTTTAGGAACCAGCAAAATCGATACCTTTCTGTAAATAAAATGTGAACTATATCTGCGTGGTTATAAATTTGATAAGAAGTTGGCAAATTTAAACTAATAACACTTTAATAAAATGTGTATCTGTATATCAGTAATTATTTCCCCATGGCCACATTTAACTTGAAAGAAAATAATATACCTATGAAAAGAAATACTTTATCATTTACTACTACGAGACATTTTTGCCTCTACGTTTTACTGTTTCCTAAATGCATTTTAGTGTTGTTACTTTAATTACGTTTTAGTCATGTTGAAAAATGACCTACGAACATGCACGAGCAGGTTCATAGGCAGCCGCTGAGCGGCTGCAGCTGTGCACGACAGTGGCTGGGTTGATGCTATCCCAGGCTGTCCCAGGCCACGACGATGTGGATCTGTCTGAGCCCAGCCCTGCACCCCAGGTCCAGCGCTCAGAGAAAGAGCTGTAGCCTCACTGTCTGCGGCCCACGTTTTCTGTAGGAGAAGCTTAGCCCTTGGAGACTGGAGACTTCCCCCATTTTTGCAAGCCCGAAGTTAGTCATACTTCGGTGAAACACCTTTCCATGTAATACTATCAATAAGCTCTCCTGTGGCGTTCAGGCAGCTGATGGGGTGTCTGTTGGTCGGATCTACCAGTCCCTGGAGCAGACCATTAGCTATGGCGACCAGTTCATCGCCTCTGGCTATGTCAGCTCTTGTGGCCACATTGATTCACTGCTGCTTTTGACTCTTCTTTCCTGACTTTGCAAGAGATGTTGCCAACTCACCAATAAATAGTGTGTCCAGCCAGCCAAGAGATTCATGCCTTGCAGCCATGAAGCAACCTGTTATAACACAGCTGTTCCTTTGCAAGCTTTGTTACCCATCATGAAGTTCTGTTGGCTCTCAGAAATGAAAAAACCTGTCAGGTACTTTTATTTTAGTTTCTCTTATCTATTTTTTCACTCAAGTCCTCAGTGACTATTCCAGTTTAACATTCAATTTGCATCCATTTGTAGCTGAATTAAAAATTATCTCTGTATTTTCAGTATATAATTCTGCCAGGTGCCTTTTGACCATGGCACTAATCAGTTTACGGGAAGTTTCAGCAAAGGCTGGTCTCTCATAGATAAAGTTATACAGTTCTTGTATAAAGTTGAAGGCCAAAACCGCCTCCTTTATTTGGGCAAGTGGCATTTTGGTTTTGCTCACACCCGCGAATATACAAGCCACTAATCGGCAACGCTGACTCTGTTTTGTTAAGACATTGACTCCAAACTGCCCCTTGAACTGCTTACAGCCAGTGTAATTCTGTGCTTTCTGTTACAGTACCTCAGCAGTGTTAAAACCCCAAGCTCTGTATTAAGACTTACAACCCATGAACACTGAACAGTTTTACACATCGATGCTTTTAAAGTACTGTGGTTAGCTACATCACAGACAAATGACTTGCTGGCTTCAATTCTCTCCTGTGGCATTTAATTTCCAGTACACCGTATTTAAATGTATTTATTCAGTTGTGGGTCTGTCAGTTTTAGAACTGGCGTCTCAGTATCTCTCACCTTTTCAAAACTACCAGTTGTTATGTTTTCACTACTTTTCCCAAAGGGGAAAGCAAGTTATTTCTGCATTCATCGTTCTCAATCCATACTATCAAGTTGTTGAATTTTTCAGTGAAATAAATGAACCCAAATGATAGTCCCTTGAATGGTGCTGTCCAAAAGGTTTAAACAACCGTAACTCAACTTGTGCTCTGGTTTTGTAAGATAACCAGCCAGAGCCCTGGCGATAATTTAGGCAGCATAAATGGCATCAGCTAACTTCCAGTAATTTTTCCCCTGTAAGTATTGTAGAAATTAGGGATAAAATATGTTGTGAGGTTATTTGGTTTTGGAGGTTCTATGGCCCAGTCCCAGCATTAGGAAGTGTCTCTTTTTTATGTTATCTTTCTTAGAAGAAAAGAAAAAGGAGCAGGAAAAGTTTTATAAAGGTATATTTTATGAATCTGTGGTAGGACTATAGTTCCTCTGGTATTTGGTCCTTTGAAAATTCACCTACCTCCTGAAAAACGTGCACTGCCATTCCAGAAGTGCACCTTCTTAACAGAAAGAGAAGGCAGATGCACTTGAAGCTGGTAACATTCAGTTTCGTTGATAGTTAAAAATTTAATGTTTTTCTAGGTCTTTTGCCTCACTGCAGAGAAACTACAGTACAATGTTTGTTTTATCTTACCACCCTGCAATAACAATAAATTATCTGCAAATATTACCTTCTACTTACAGTGCCATTTTTGGCACCACAGACAGCCTTTATATTTATGCTCAGCACAAGTCAGTGAACGTTTCACCTTCTTTTACACTAATATTCCTATCGTGCCCTGCAGAACCACTTTCCATTGCTCCTGTGAAGAATCCCTCAGCTGTTGTCTGTTCATCCTACAGAGTTTCGTAAACACATGCAAAGCAATGAAGTATAGTTTTTGTTTCGTCATCTTTTTTTCATATGATGCACACGGGCTTGGCATATGCTGTGTATATGGCTTTCTACGGTCCTCTGCGGGGGCTGTTTGCAGCCTTGCTGCCACATGCCTACTTTATTTGTAGTCGTCTCGGTGCCCTGTTTTTTGGGGTCTTCCAAGGCCTCGTGGGGCTCTGGGCAGGTCAGGCGGGCTCAGAATTCCCTCGGCGAGGACGTGAAGCTGGAGTTCAGAAAGGAGGGCCAGTGCCAGGGGGTAGCCACCTGGTGATGGAGCTGTCTCGCAGGTAATCGCAGACATGATAATCCTGATGCCTGCTGAATTAGAGCACTAATCACTCCCATTAGCAGCAGTCTGCCTTCCTTTTCTTGCCAAATTCTAATGGCTTCCTAAGTGATTATTTCTGAATCTTCCAATAGTTTCTTTGGGGAGGACTTATCTGGTCAAAGGAGAACTCTGCAGTAAAGATATCTACAACAGTGTTAGTCACTTAGACTGTGTAATCAATTACAGAAAATAAGTACTTCTAGGGAGTACTTCAACTTGCCCTAAAGTGGATTTCTAAAATAGATTAATCATGTTCCAAAAGATCATACTTCTCTCCAATGGCTATAGAGGCATCTGTACGAATTGTTCAGGGAAACAGCAACACCGTAGGTAGCTGAAGCCAAATGAGGATTATTACTAGCCTTTAAATCTTCCCAGACCTCTGTGAAGGACTCAGCAAAATCTACTGTTTAGCCTTATATCGGTAATGAGTTCTTCCAAGTTCTCACTTCTCTCAAGTCTTGTGTGTTTCAATTTTTTTGGTATAGAATGGAGAATCCACAGGTTTTGTATTACAAGTAGTTTCCCTACCTGCTTTAGCTGGAAACAGTTAAACATATGAGTGTCAGGACCAGATATGTACAGAAATAAAATTATTTTCTGCCTACCTTCAGTTTTGATGGCACCTGTGGCTTGAAGGTGCAGCATGGAGCACTGTTTAAATTCTCTCCAGCTGTGCTTCACACTTAAGAGAGTACTTCTGTTGTATCCCTACTATGCCTGGTGTTCAGTGATCAACGGGCGCCTAAGAGATCTGCAGCAAATATGTTGTTCTTGATGTGTTTGTAATGACTTCAGTGTAAGTGAACTTGTTGGGGGCGCTGTGAAGGTGCTGCGACCCTTCCCTGCTGAGCGGACCGAAGGACGTCCTGCCCAGAGAAAGGGAACGTAAAAAGGGTTGCCCTTTCTTTTCCCTGCTGCACCAGCAACAGGACAGCAATATGCTAACTATCTAGAGCATGAGCAGTCCAACTAACTTCTTACTCTGCTGGAAACATGACAAGAAATGGGGAAGAATGTTCTAGAATACAAAATGAAATAGATGGTCTGTTAAAAAAAATTAGCAGCAGCAAATCTCTCTAAGAGGCAGTTGGGGTCTACAAAAAACCTGAAAGAATCAGAGGAACCTAAAGTACTGCTGCTGTTCCGATTTTATGCGTGCACAGTTGAGTGGGCCTTCACAATAGAGGGCCAGAGTCTTTCCTGCATTTACTTAGGTAGAGATGCCGGTAGTGAATTTAGCAATCAAACAGCAGTCAATGCAAGCCAGTCCAAATGTAATGTTTGTATTGAATTTTCTGTGGGAGGCAGAGGTAAGATGAGGTTGAGGGTTAGCTCTCTCTTTTTCTTGTCTCTAATTTAACTGTTGGAAGACTCTCAACGTGATGTATCTGTGAATAAGGTAGATGTGATGCTTAGAAGCAGAAAGATATTAAAGATATTCTATTGTGCAAGCAAACGGTTAGGATTCCTGTCCGAATACTGTATTCTCTTTGGCCTGTGGCTAAATGCTGAGACAAGGAGCATTTCCCCACTTCTGCAGAACTACCAAGGCCCGGTTTTGGCTCCAAGTGTTTTAATTCCAGTAGCTATAAGCAAGTTAACAGGAGCGGCAGTCTCCCATAGGGGAAGAAAGCATTGAATTCTGTGACAATGGTATTTACTTCATTGTAATGAGGTAAATCATGACAGTTGTACTGGATATAAAGCATGACACAAATGGCAAGGCTATCATCAATGCTTGCAAAGAGGCCAACTTCTAAATCAGCAGCAAATGGTTAGAATGAGAGCCTTGTGGCTCAGACCAGAAAAGGTGGCACTGACTGCTAGGACAGCACGGACAGTATTGGAGGCTGGCCGTTGAATAGAAAAGGTTTGGGAACTGGTGGAAGGAGAAGAAACTGGGGAAACCTGTGGAAGGTCACTGAGCTATGAAGTGTGTAATGGGAGCCTTTAGAGGACAGAATCAAGCCCTTTCTTTCGAACTCAGGACACAACTGAGAAAGTAGAGCCTGTGCACAAACCATAGATGCCACAGTAACCCACTGTGATGATGACTGAGGCGCTCAGCAGAAATCAGCACCCCCAGGGTTTTGATCTGCCCAGGCAAGATGCAGAGGACTGCTTTCTTATTATCTTAACAAGAATTCCCCATTTGGATCCAGTGGCATGTGCTACTACTTCTGTGCTTGGTATCTTGGTTCTGGGGCCCTTAATTTTTTCCTTTCTGTAGAAATCTAACCAATCTCACAAAGAGCTTGTTTCTAGAGGAATGCAAGCAGGTGGGAAGTGCCTGCGATTCCTTTTGAACTTCACCAGTTAAAAAGACATTACTGTTTCAAATTACAGTACTTTGTCACACTAATCAGTCCCTAAAAATACAGCACCGTATGTAGAATAACGGCTTACCTCAACTGAGAAACCTTCAACTGGAGAGGAAGAATTGGGGATGCTAAAGATAAATCTCACAGCAGCGAGGGCCAGGAAAGCAATACACAGGAAGCTCAAAAGATGGAAAGAAGTGAAACCAATTGTGGAGATGCAGGGAAACCCGTGCTGCTCTAGTTACCTTTTCTGGCTGACCACCAAATCAATTCACAGTGAATTTGTACTTCCAGCTCATTAACGAGGCAAAGCACCAGATTCTCATCACCTGAAACCTGATGTGGAAAACTGCTCCTTAGAAAGTGCCTTGTCTTTCTGGGGTTTTCAATATTCACACATATTCCTGGCATCAGCACGCTTGCCAAAAACCTGCATTTTATTGGACAAGTATCACTTTATAGTCTTCAATACAAATACTGGGTTTGGGTCATTCTGTGCCTGTTCTTTATTCTTTACTCTGCTGTACCATGCACTGATGAAGCCAGAAGCAATAACTCTTTGATATTATTAAGCAGAATTTTCTCTGGAAATGCTGACTTAGGTTTACATAGATAGGGCAGGGAACCAACAAAAGATGCCACAGAGTGGAGTGAGCAGAGGGGCTCTGTGAAAGAGGAATGGATGAAGTTAGAAGACTGATACAAACCACTGTTTTTCTCTTTCCCTGTCCTTTAAAAATGGCAGGGAAGCAAAGCCACACAAGAAGAAAAGGGAATCGAGAACTCCCTCATCTGTCAAGTGCTGGCCCTGGGAGACAGGGAGGCAGGGCTGGAGTTTCGGCCCATTAACCATGTCCTGATCATCTCTGCCTCTGTGCTGGATCTCTGACAGACTTTCCAGGGAAGTGAAAGTCAAATCCAAATTGGCTTTATGAGACAAGGTCCTATATATGTGGTCTGACACTAGGACCGCATATCTACTCTATCATTGTCCATGTAAAAGAGAAACCAAACTTGACCAGCACTAGAACAAGGAGACATATGTCTGCAGAGCTTCATTCTCATTTGCCTCCCCCTACAAAACGTGTTCCAGAAGGTGTTTCATCTTGCCATGTAAACATTGCTGTCTTCGTATCTCCTTAGATTATATTTTGATTTAGACTAATTTTACTTGAATCAAACTACCTAAAACTTTGACCTGATTTCTCTAACAAGTTTTTAACCTCTCCAGTTCCATTATAATAAGACTAAATGTGTGTTTCTAAATGTGAGGTTTCTAAAGCACTAGAGCAGACTGAAAGACCTCTTGAGACAGAAAGTAGCCATCTGAAAATGCTGATCCATGTTTCTGGCCAAGAAGGAACAGTGTACGAACTCTGTACTTTTCTAATCCTGCAAGCTTCCCAGCATCAGTTCACTCCAGCACCAGTTCACAGCACAGGGCTGATTTGATTTTCACTGATTGCCAGCAGCCTCAACGGGCCAGCTGCACTAGTAGCTGGAGGCCAGCCAGGAGTAAAGTGGCCCTGGCCACCGTCCCTTGGGCTGATGGCAGGGGAAGGAGGCATACAAACTACTGCAGCAACTGCTTAAAGATTCCTGAAATGGGGAAGACACCCAGCAGCTGCCAGCTACTTTAGGTTTTAGGTCAGCTTTGATCCAGCGAACTTGTGCAAAACTGCCCTCCTGGCTTGGTCGATCTAGTTCCATGCGAGTATGCTTCCTTACACTTTTTTCTCTTATCTTGTTATATTGCAACCAAAAAGTGGTTGGATTTAAAAAAAAAAAAAAAAAAAAAAAGGTATGTTTGCTTATTTTCTAAAATCAAATGAGCTACATCACTGGTAAATTTAATTTAAAATTTGTATATCACAGAACTGTAGATGGTCAACAGAGGAGACAAGAAGTGAAAAACGTTCCTTTAGATCCTTACTTGAAGCAAGACTTCTACAGATTGTTAACACCTCAGATAATCTGTAGAGAGATTAGAGAAGGCAGGACCTTGTAAACAGCATACATTCCGTGGTGCTAATCTGGAAGAGTGCAGAGCTGACTGTGGCGCTTACCAAAGCGCGGCAGAGCCCGGTTACAGAAACCCCTCCAGCTCACAGTTACCAGAGCGGTATGGTACGGGACAGCATCCCGAAGGCTTGCTGGCTCTCAGAGAGGCAACATGGTGTGTCTGAAACCATAGTACAGGCTCAACACAGGCCAACGCTATTCAAAGTTTATTTATCAGAGATCTAGCAAATAACGTAGAATCCACAGACATACTTTCTACATATATACTTACCTGCAGATCTGTCTTTTCTTATGCCAGGGAATAAAGCCAGTAGAAGGGTACTTGTAGTACTTCCTTAACAATATATGAGATTATTTTAAAGATCAAAGTGTTTTTCATTTTGAACGCCACACTTCAGATTAAAAATAAAAAGCCTCTTCTCTAGTACTATAGACACACGTAATTATTTTTTACTATGACTACAAGTTATTAGTAAAAGTGGCATTTTAAAATTAAAATATGTTACCAAGTAGATATAGGTCAGCAGTCTCACACCAAAACAAAATTCAAACAATCCTATTTTCCTCCTTTTCAGACAGATTATTTTACATAAATATTTTCCGAAGTAATCTACTTCACTGAAAATTTTAGAAACAGTTTTGTTCAATATGCAGACTTTGATAAATACTATAAACATTCTAAAAAGTTATTCAAAAGAAGGTCATGGAATGCCAGATTTTGCACATTTTTAAAATTTGAAAGTTAAAAGAAGTGCTTTATTAGCCACTAGTGATACTGATTTATGCTGATTCAGGAGTTGGTCCTTTACAGGTATTTTTCAAGGTTCAAAGATGTGTTAATAAATTCTTAAAGGGAAAAATGTCACAATATAAATAGGTGGCTTCTGTCCCTCACCTGTGCACATGCACAAACAAGGCAACTCTAGAAAATGGGCTTTCTAATTACATAAACACATTTGGTTGTAAAATCTAAGGCTTTGTCCACCTAGACAGATGGAATCCTGCACACTTCCGGGATCCTAACATTTCTAAATATCTTTGTTGTCAGAGGAAACCTATACTTTCAAGTAACCCTCCACATCAGCCTATGTGCACTTCAAAGGTTTCTATCTACCTTTTGAAGTATGCTATCCATATCCAACGCTAAACCTTTTCTAAATGGAGACTGGCAGCTGCAAAAATAGACTGTAAATCTGGTTTCAGCCAGACTGTAAGTAGATTTAAAGGCGTATTTCAAAAAGTCCTGAGAGCCTGTCTTGATTACTGTGCCAAGAATTTCTACCTTGACATTTTCACTTAGTAACTCCTTTCCCTAGTGACCCATCAGAAACCTCTCTGCTCCTCATCACTTTCCCCTTAATGCTTCTTAAGAAAAAACAGCACTGGATATGAAGTCCCCGATGTACACTGCCTCCAGTGAAAGGCTGGAGCAGATGGTAAGGCTTTATCTGCAGATAAAAATGCAAGTATTCTTTCCACATGCTGCTGTATTGATAGCAATAGTAATAAGATAAACAAACTGCTTTAGCCTTTAGTTCTGTTCTAGAAAGTAACTGCTGTGGACTGTATTCTTCCATTCTTACCCAAAACGACCAGAAAATTCCTCTGTTATTCCTGTGCTCCACACTTGAGTCTTCAGTCCATAACATCTTGAAGGTACGAAACAACATTAAAAAGTGCTGAACCTAGCTAAGTAACCTCTTTCTGTATCATTAGGTATCAAAATGCTTTACAAAGACAGTAGTCATAGTTACCCTACGACACAGATGTAAAAATAAGGGTACATCACAGAGACATGCAACCTCTTTAAGGTTAAAGTTTTCTCTTTATGCTCATCAAGCGCATCAGTGTGAGAGCAAGGAATAGGACCATGCAGCTCAGGTACCCAGCTGGGTTATTACATCAATGAATCCACAGTATTTTTTAGTCCATGGCATATGGTATTCACAAAGAACACAGTTATCTGTTACAGCTGGAGGTTTCTCATTTGAATGTCTCAGTTCCTGGTCTTCTGAACCCAAACCTAGCACAGTGACTGTCAGCCTTTTCTACAACATGAGTCTTTGTTATTAAAGGAACCATTCCGAGAGGCAGTTTTCCTCTGTAGAAGGAGATGGGATTTTTGCAAAGCACCTAACAATGACCATCAACTGGAAAAACACGTGACTTCTGTCTCGCTTATTAAGACTGAAATAAGAAAAGAACTTCTGGATCCCTCCTGCTGGGAACTGGGTTTAATGCCATATTTAAGAGTCTGTTATGGTTCTCGATTTGATTGTGATGTTTGACAAAGTTAGATTCAGCATATTCCTAAAATGTATAATTGTTTCGAGCTAGATCACCTTAATAGGCCTTTGAAGGAATGATGTCAGATAACTTTGTAATATACGGGGCCCGCTTACGTTGAGTTTGTCAAAATTTAAAATAGATAAGTGTCAGTGCTGGCAGGAAACTTGCCTTATTCCTGGAAGAGGATTTAATTTTTTTTCTTTTATGTAGCAAAAGACAAAAGAAAGTGAGCATGAGAAGAGCAGTTAAGACACTCTGGGTAAACCTGGAGTACTTTGAAAATACCCTGGGTAGTTGATGGGTTGTTGAAGTGTTGTTGTTTTTTTCTAAGATGAGCATAAGAAATTATTACTTTTGATACCCCTGCCAGTGGCTTCAAGCCCTTGTTCCTTGTTCTTGCCTGATCAGTGTTTCAGGGGAACTGTTCCGGTTCCTTCCTTTCCCCTTACTGATTCTCTTTTTGGGAACAAAGATGCAGTAGTGCTCTACAGCAGTGCAGGATTTATCCCAAATTAAATCACTTGCAAAGTAGGTGCATTACATTCACAGGAACTCTGGTTTACTTTTTAAGATTTACTGGGAGATTTTAACATAGATATGGAGAAAACAAGTCCAACAAACTCCAACAAACCAGGGCGTATCCCTTCTCTTCAATGAGCTCCAGTCAGGGCTGTAAATGTGATAACCTTAAGCACATTTTAAAGCCTAGCCCTCTTTTTTAGCACGCAACTTATATGCAGACTCTTATTAAAAATGACGCATTGAAGTTAGGGGCGCACTAAACTCTTTTGCTGAATAAAAAGCCTAAAATCATTTCCTGAATTAAGGAAAGGAGGTTAGGAATGAAACACAACGTTGGACAGAAAGTACATGCCTATAACTTAAGCAGTGATTCACCACAGAGACAGGGAGGGTAGTCTGACAAGCTCCGGCATCTAAGATGTGTGTTACTGGTAATAGCCTGTAATGAAGAGACTCTTTGGGGAGAGGATGCAAGATCCATGATCTATATATTCTCAGAAGAATGTCTCATAGAAACTGCAGAGATTTTAAGTATAAGGCTATGTGCTGCAGTGGGGTCTGTGGGCCCGCTGGAAAGCTTTGCTTATTCAGCATCTGGAAGTGTCAGCTTCAAAAATGATGTTTTAGTCCAGGGGCTTAGCAATTAGATCCTGATCCATTAAGATACTCTATTTAAGAGGTCTTCGCACCCACTCACTGCCCCTTTCCCAGTGCAGTAGCAATGAAAGTAACAGGGCTTTCTGTAAGTAGTGTGCATTTCACCTTAATAGTACATCAAATGAAATGAGCACAATTCCCAGCTCCATGGAGTTAATTGAATTTTATATTTGCAGGATTCCTTTACATTGCAATTAATTCTAAGATTTTCCTTTCTTCTTTCTTAAAGTCTTTAATTATTCCTGGCTTTCTTCTATATTTTATAGTTAAGGCTTTATTATTGTTGTTATTACTGTTTGGAAATTTTCCAGTCCTGGTAGATTTTTTTGCACTGCACAGAAAAACATGAACTGTACCATTTCCACAAGACATGCTCTATCATAATTCATGAACTTTATCTGTCGTGTAAATACAGGCGAACTTTTTATATGCATTTCATGTTAGGGAAACACCGCACAGTATCTGGTGATCAGGAATAGACTTTTTTTTGCAATAGGCACTACAGCTGGATGAAAAATCTGGAGGAATATTTCTGAATTAAAAAGACAAACCTGGTGCCAATTTTTTTTTCTGAAGTTTGGGTCCATTTGTCAAACTGTTCATAGGAGGGCAAGAGGAACCTCTGAAAACTTACTAATTTCAGTGTTTTCTAAAGAAGCATTCAAGCTTATTATATTCTAAATCCTTTTCAGGCTGAAATTTCCTGTGCTATTTTTATTTTAGAAATAGAAAAAATATTCAGTAAAACCAATTTTTTCAATAACAGTTAAATTAGGGTTTTTTTTTCAAGATTTTTAGATTCACCAGACATCCAAAGGATTCATTTTTACCCAGTTTTTTTTTATTACAGTTAAATCAGATTTTTTTTCAAGATTTTTAGAGTCATCAGACAACCAAAGAATTCATTTTTACCCAGTTTTTTTTTAATTACGGTTAAATCAGATTTTTTTTCAAGATTTTTAGAGTCATCAGACAACCAAAGAATTCATTTTTACCCAACTCCATCATGCAGGAATGTTTTTAGGCAATGCCATTTTAGATACTTTTAACATATCTCATTTTTAATATGTGGCAGAAAGTTTTCATTGTGTGGTTCTTAATCAAGCGCAATTGGCATGACAAGTGGTACTATTGAGCCATCTCAGAAGGAATATGGAGACACTGAACAAGGACTTAATGAACAGCTACACAAGGTCTAGGAGTATAGCTTTTTGAAGATATATTTTTATAAGTTATTTCACCCCAGTTCAGTAATTCAATTGTGTCCAACAAAAAACCCCAACCAACAAAAAAAACCAAAACAAAACCAAAAACCTGCAGAGCTGGTATAGCTAGGAGGAACAAGCAGATGGTGAGGTTGTACTGCTAATGAATAGCACTGTGTCGTTGTTTAACCCCAGCCAGCAACTCAGCACCCCGCAGCCGCTCACTCACTGCCCCCCCACCCAGTGGGATGGGGGAGACAATCGGAAAAAAGTAAAACTCATGGGCTGAGATTAGAACAGTGTAATAGGACAGAAAAGGAAGAAAATAATAATAAAAGTAATAATAACAACAACAATAACAATAATCAAATAATTAGAATATACAAAACAAGTGATGCACAATTCAATTGCTCACCACTCACCAACTGATGCCCAGTTAGCTCCCAAGCAGCACTCCTCCCCCCAGCCAGCTCCCCCGGTTTACCTACTGGGCGTAATGTCCCATGGTATGGAATACCCCTGTGGCCAGTTTGGGTCAGCTGTCCCGGCTGCGTCCCCTCCCAACCTTCTTGTGCCCCTCCAGCCTTCTTGCTGGCTGGGCCTGAGAAGCTGAAAAGTCCTTGACTGAGTCTAAACACGACTGAGCAACAACTGAAAACATCAGGGTGTTATCAACATTCTTCTCACACTAAACCCAAAACACCGCGCTGTACCAGCTGCTAGGAAGACAATTAACTCTATCCCAGCCGAAACTGGGACACACTGCCACTAAAAGTTAAAGTCATGACCATGTGTCCTAGTTTCAGACACGGCCTGCAATGCTGGTGCCCCAAATCTGCTTATCATCAGGGAGGTCTCAAAATCCTTCCTTGAATCTCTTTGGAAAAACAGGCTGGAAATGCTAAACTTGCAGCAAAAGCAGAACATTTACCAGGCAAATAAATGCCATATCCTGAAATGCTAAAACATAAAGATTTTGGTTTAATGTCTGTATTTTATTTAGTACCTAGAGAGAATGCACTGGATGTGGGTATAGATTGTCTGTGGTTACTGCCAGCGTAACAATAGATACTCTGCCTGGAGACACTGGTGTTCTCTAAAGCCCTCCAGTCAGAATGGCTGCTCAGCCTGCTCTGGCTAGGGCATCATCTGTTTACATTCCCTCCTCTTCAGGAGAAACAAGTACCTGTAACCCAGGTAGTGTCTAGAGCAGGAACAATACACTTACCACTCTGTTGAGCCTTCAGTGGGTCACAGGGAGGCTCACACAAAAGCACTTTAATCTCGTTTGCATTTTATGTCATCAGAACGGCTCCAGGTGTGAAGAGATTGCACTATAACTAATCCTAAAAGTTGAAAAAAAAAAAAGTAGGGCAAGCCCTGAAAAAATAATCATATTGGAACTGAAGTGATGAGATATTTTTATTTAAGGAGGATTATTTTGGCATTCTGAGCTTTTACTCTGCACTTCTTCCATGCTTTCAACTTTTTGCTTATAGCCAAGAGAGTTAAAAATCTTGGGGTTTTTTTCCCCCTTCTGCTCTTATTTTATGCAATCTTTTGGGTCCAGAACCTGGGCTTTAAGAAAAAACGTTATGTATCTCAGGCCTCATAATAAAATTGAGACAATGATTTTTTTAATTAAGGCTCTGTCCTGGTTTCGGCTGGAATAGAGTTAATTGTCTTCCTAGTAGTTGGCTGAGTGATTCCTAGATCGCTGCTGAGTGACATCGGTCGGCAAGTGGTGAGCAATTGTATTGTGCATCACTCGTTGTCTGTATTCCAATCCTTTTATTATTATTGTCACTTTATTGTTGTTATTAGTGTCATTGTTACTTTCTTCCTTTCTGTTCTATTAAACTGTTCTTATCTCAACCCATGAGCTTTAACTTTTTTCCGATCCTTTCCCCCACTCCACTGGGTAGGGGGGAAGTGAGTGAGCAGCTGTGGGCTGCTGAGTTGCTGGCTGGGGTTAAACCACGACAGGCTTTGTAGAAAGGAATTTTTTTTTGAAGGCTACAAAAAGTAGCACACATTTCTATGTGTATATGTACATGCATACATATATATGAATGACTAATGCTTGCCTATGTCCATCGGGGATTGTGAGTATGTTTGTTTTCCTGAAGTAACCAAAATTTTCTCATTCATAGCCTAAAGACTATATTTAGAACTTTTATCCCTAGAATGCAAAGTTTTTTCAATCAGATTCATAATTTTTCAGAATTTTATTTTGGCGAATAACTCAATACTGTGTGCATGCACAACAGGTTTCTTACAGGTTTTCCTAGTTTGCTTTAGAAGTCTGAAATACAGGCTGAGTAGACATTGTTCTATTATATCATTTTCTAGACTCTGTAATCTTTTAATAACCTCTTCAGCTGTTATCTTTTCTGTTCCTAATTCCTCATTTTACTGCCTTGGTAATCTGATTCCTAGTGCAGGCAAATCGCCACCTTCCTCACTTTTTAAAGTCAATGCAACAATGACTTATTTTTCCTTATCTTCTGTGCATAATTCATCATTTCCTCTTAGCTGGATTTTTTTATCCAAGTTTCTTCTGTGCACATTTTAAAAAAAATTACAGCAGAAATAGCTCAAGCTGTTGCTAGCTTGCAACCCTACCGAAATGTACTACCAGATCTCAAATACAGAGCAGGGAAAAGTTAGGCTCACCTATGACCTCTCAAAGTGGAACAAGTAGCAGTGATTTAGTGGAAAGTACTGATTCTTCTGAGTAAGTTCCAGTTCCCTTTTCTAGGGGCCACTGAACTGAAAATACAACTTTTGACTGAATATCAACTGTTCATTAAAGATCCCACTGCATCAGAATAGATTTGTTCAGAATATGCTTCCTGGTTGTAATCCCATTCCCTCTTCCTAATACAGTATACTGTATTAGGAAAATACTATAATACAGTTCTTTTTCCTAAAAATTCTTCTGTTTCTAACAAGGCACAAATCAGCCATGTTTCAGTGGTGCTCTCTGGCCTAACACAGCTGCTGTCGTCCACCCCTCAGCTGGCTTTTTTAAGGTTACTTTAGATGACCCTCACAGATCTTTACAGGTGGCAACTCTTTGCACTCCTCCAGAAACTAACTGCCAGTGACAGTGAAGAGAAAAGCAAACCCGAGAGAAATCTTCCTGGGGCTAAAGTTATCGGCCCCTGGGGCTCAACCCAGTGGCCAGTAAATCCAATGGGAATTGTTCCACTGATAGCAAGAGGTAATATATCAAGCCTATAGAGCTGTGTGAGCTCTACAGAGCTCAAATCCGAGGAGCATCAACAGTGTCCATGCTTCTTGGCCTGATGTAGAGAGAGGAGGGGCCAGAAATCACCTGACAGTCATCTGCTTCAGAAAAGAAATGCTGAAATTCCCCAGAAAGCTGTGATCTCTTGGTCCTATTGCAATTCTTCGAGTGCAATTTTGTCTAACGTTTGCTGGTATTGTGTCGATCAATGCTAGACGTGCACAGTACAGACAAAAAGAGTTTTGCAACCTACTAAACGAGTCATTTCTGTATTTTGGAAGTAACTGATGAAGGCCAGAAAAACATCTGGAAATTCTCTGGCCACGATACTTCTCCACGTGCAAGATTTGTAACATTTTCACAGAGTGAGATCAGCTGTGATTTAGGAAAAAAAATTCCTGATCAGGTTTTGAGGGATTTTTTACACTATCATGAAAGCTTCTGTATATTTCTAACCTTGGTCTTGTTTTACCTATGACAGCTTGTTGTCATAGCTTTCTTTAACAACAGAAGCCCAAAACCTAAAAATCAAACCCAAAAGTCTTCATTTAAAGATTTTGTGTTTAGTGGTTGGTATAGCCTTCTTAGCGCTTCACTAGTTTCTTCACAGATTGAATACCACTTGCTTCCTGTAACGAAATTTACAGCAATTTTCTTGAATACATCTCTCCCAGATTAACTGAAGCCACAGAGTGTGACAAATACGAAGTAACAGCGTGTCTTTATAAGCTACTTACTTGCATCTATTTAAAAATGCTACCACTGCACTCCAGTTAAAAATTAGATTCCTTTCAAACAACTTACCAATGCCCAATTCGATTTTCAAGCCAAAGAACTGAAAGTGTTATTACCTCCTGCATCTGATCAAATTCATCTACAATTATTGCTTAATTTTCTTCTGCATTAGGTATCTGTGACAAATGTCTTTTCGCTCTGCTGAAATTCTAGTATCCACCTCTCTCCTTCTAACAAGTTGTATTTTTTTTAACAGAGGCATATCTTTTCATAATATGAAATCTGAGGCTGAGATCTCTTTCAATTCATTGTATGGGCCCTATTATTCTTCATAAATCACAGTTCTATGGGTGCATTTTTTTAGCATGTCCCAGGTTTTGTTCTCACTATTTTCATCTGAAATTAAGGGACAGTGTGGTAGATATTCACATCTGTGAGATGCTTGGAGCAAAAAGCTTCTCTGAGCTATGAACTATCATAGAGTCATAGAATCATAGAATGGCTTGGGCTGGAAGGGACCATCAAAGGTCATCAAGTCCAACCCCCCTGCGGTGAGCAGG